>OX632360.1:34323216-34413216 GCA_951751655.1 Ophion costatus
ACCACATTCCTTCAAGAAACATTAGGTCCGTTATTGGAAGAAATACCTTTAGAAACAAGATACAGAATGTGGTATCAACACGATGGGTGCCCGGCACATGTTTCGCTGATAGGTAGAAATTAATTGCAAAATATATTTCCAAATCGTTGTATTGGACGCGGAGCAGCTGTATCATGGCCGGTTCGCTCGCCAGACTTGACGCCTCTGGACTTTTTCTTGTCGGGATACTTGAAAGATCTTGTTTATAAAGAACGTCCAACTACGCCGGATGGTATGCGTGAGAGAATTCTTCGAGCCTGTGATTCGATAAGTGCCGAAGTGATAAGAAATTTTACACAATCCGTGATGGGGAGATTGCAATACTGCATCGATTCCAATGGCAATCACTTTGAACATCTACTGTGAATAAAGGTAATTTCACATCAAAATAAAGTTCATGTCACTATTTGATCTTCAATGACCTTGAATGATTTTGACCCCTAAATATTCTTTATGCAGTTCTCGATGCTCTACAAGATAGTTGAAAAAAAAATGTACCGTCCAGTTGAAAAAAGTGGAGGTGACCTTTACTGTGCGACAGCGCCTCCACTGAGATTTAAAAAAATCGTCGCATTTGATGACCCTTTTCGTACGGTACAACTTTTGTTTCAAACATTTTTTTGTGGCGTCGATAATTACAGAGATATTCAATGTGGCAACAGTTAGTGCCTCACCTTGTATATCTACACTGCCGGCCAAAAGTATGGTTACACCTAGAGTAATTTCGCGCCGCACTACAAGTTTGATATCTCTGTGAAAAAAAAAGATATCCGGATTTCCAAGGCTGCATTTTAAAAGCGATAAATGAAGCTTCCTTTGCGTTTTGGAAAAAAAAATTTCGATTTTTTTTAGACCCTGGGCGCCATTTTGAAAATGGCGGTTTTTTGACTTTTTTTTGGCTGTTTAAAATCGGTTGCACGTCTTCAGGACATTTTGTTGGCATTTTTTTCAAAGAACCTTAAAAGATAGAGCAATAGCTATAGTTTCCTTTTTTAGAAAGTTTCGCATGATTTTTTTTTCACCGAGTTAGCGCATTTTTTTTCTCAAAAAGACAATTGAAACGATCCTGCTGAAATGAGAAACTTTGAGGTTAAGAGATAATTGCCAAACGGAAAAAAAGTTACGTTACATCGTATTGAGTCGAGCAGAATTTTGTCAAAATTCTTTGCTCCAACATTGAATAAAATTTTTTTTTTTCAATTTCTTTTTTTTCTCAATTCGTAGCCGCACAAAACATCCACCTCTAACCTCTTACCTTATCTAAACGCCCTTTTTGTCGAAAAACCCACCTCTGGCTTTCAGCACTGCATCAACGATTCGTGGCATCCGATCGATTAATGAATCCAGCTGAGCTGAGCTGAGGGATCTCCACGCAGCTTGCAGTTTCTGCCACAGATCTTCGGCCGATGTAGGACAGGTCATTCGTATCTTTCGATCGAGCTCTTCCCAGACAAGTTCGATGGGGTTTAGGTCGGTTCACGATTTTTTTTTTCTTTGCCTCGTTCTCCAAATATTCTCGACAGAGACGGGAACTGTCCCATGAAAAAATGTACAACTGGTCCGACATTGGCCCAGTAATGCGCCAACTCTCCTGTATGGTTGGCCGTTCTCTGGCATGAATGTCGGTCCATTAATGGTCCGTTGTCGGAATGATATCCTCGGGCCAAGGCTGGCTACCGATATCGTACCGACGTTGGACTCAACACCGCCCCGATGGTAGTGCCAAGGTTGGCCCAAGTTACAGCCAATATCGTACCAGCGTTGGTGCTGTCGCTCGTGCCAAGGTCGGCCCAAGACTATGCCATCGTTGGTATTAAGAGCGGCCCGACGCCTGTGCCAACATTGGCCCAAGTTCAAGCCAATATCGTACCAACTGTGGTCCAGTCCATAACCAACAGTGGTACGATAATTCCCCGAGTATCGACCGATACAACTCAGGGCATTATCGGTCACTCGTGTTACAATTTTTTAGTTGTTCATTTTCATCATTTTTATCGTCCCCGTGTTCAATAATTTCTTCCACATACTCAAGAGTGTTCTCACACTCCGCTTTTTTAACATTATTTTCGAGGATTTTTTTCTCTGTCAAACATGACTCTTGATTCATGACACATTTTTCGTGCTTCAATAACAGTTTATTCCAACATAATTTTTTTCGCACTTTTTTCAGTTTATCATATCTCTTTTGTTTATTCATATTGAGAATACGGTAGGAGCATAAGGGAAAAAATTACTGTTGCACGAAAAAGCGACGATGGACGCTACTCTTTGTTCGCGGTCTGCATCGATACGACACTGAATGGCGACTGGCGGGCAATTCATAAGACACGTAACGTGGAGTGATGCCGGCTCGTGATTGGTTCAACCTATTCACGCGAACAGTCGGTTTTTCGTCGTTAGCCGATACTGTCCCGACATTGGCATATTGCGGTATGCCGAGATTACGCATGAACGTAGGACAGTTATTGGCGAACAGTATTGGCCCATGGTCGGCTCCAGTAGTCCACCCCAACAGTCGGCTCTCCAGGGCAGCCGATACTGGCCCGACATTGGTATAGTACCGGTTGCCGGGATTAGAAATGAACGCAGGACAATTAACGGCAGACAGTATTGGCCCACGGTCGGCTTCTCCGTCTACGCCAACAGTCGGCCCTAGGTCGTTAACCGGTACTGTCCCCACATCGGCTCGATGTCGGATGCCGGGCTCCGAAAAGAGGGTCGACTGAAAAATGGCAGAACCGTTGTTTCAATGTCGGGCCAACATTGGTTGCCAACAATCGGTTAGCCAGTACTGGGCCGGACATCGGCCGTATTGTTCGTGTCGGCAATTTTTTCATGGGGTGTTTCGGATCATTGTCTTGTTGCATGGTGAAACCACACCCGATCGTTCTTAGCCCCGATGGAATCGCATGATTAATGAGAATTTCTTTATATTCTTCTTTTCTCATTAAGCCGTCAATTTTCACAAAGTCTCCGACACCATGACCGGAGAAGCAGCCCCCCACCATAGCGGAGCCACCGTCATGCTTGACAGTTCGTATCAAACACTGTGGTGCCATTTTTTCCGAAGGATTTCTTCGAACAAAAATGCGTCGACGACTACCGAAGATTACAAGTTTTGACTCGTACCGTCCAGAGTACATTTCTCCACTGATTAATCGTCTGTTTTTTTTGTGTTCCAGGACCCATGCGTATCGTTTTTTTTTGTTCGCCGGACGCAACAAAGGTTTTCTCACGGCGACACAGCCTCTGAGGCCAGCACTATTACGACGACGTTTCACTGTCGTCAGTGATATCGAAGTTTCCCTTTGTTCGTTAAATTTGGCACAGATTTCCGTTGCTGTTAATCGACGATTTTTTTTTGCTGGTAACGACGATATTCCGATCGTCTGAGGACGTTGTCACTTTGGGTCGACCTGGACGATTGCGATTGAAATACGTCTCGGACTTCTTAAATCTCCCGATGGTCGTCTGTACTCTTTTCAAAGACACGCGAGTTTGTCTGCCAATTTCTCTGTACGACAATCCCTTATCGCGCAACGCGACAATAGCCCCTCTTTCAGACAGTGGAATTTTTTTTCCGTGCCATTTTGATCCGTTAACAACAAAAAATTTGCCTCAAAACTTGTCGATTGTAGACCACACGTATTCGCGTTCGAAGTTTTCGCACAACTAGCTGGCTTTGTCAGCGCGACACACGTCACATTATTTCAAAGAATCAAAAATGTAAACAAAAACGACGAGCGAAAAGGAGAGCGAGAAAAAAAACACGAGAGAAATAGAATCTCGACTGGCGAAAAATAGAATCTTTTTTACGCTCCACAAAGGTAAAATGTAAACAAAGACAAGAAGCTTCATTTCTGCTCCTTGTGTTTAGACGAGGTAAAAGGTAAGAGGTGGATGTTTTGTGCGGCTAAAAATTGAGAAAAAAAATTGAATTTTTTTTGTTATTATTCAATGTTGGAGCAAAACATTTTGGAAAAAAAATGTTGAAGAAAAATTTTGAAAAAATTCTGCTCGATTCAATACGATGTAACGCAACTTTTTCTTCCTTTTGGCAATTTTCTCTAAGCCTCAAAGTTTCTCATTTCAGCAGCATCTTTTCAAAATTGTCTTTTTGAGAAAAAAAATGCGCTAACTCGGTGAAAAAAAATCGTACGAAGCTTTCTAAAACCGAAACTATAGCTATTGCTCTATCTTTTAAGGATCTTTGAAAAAAAAATACCACAAAGATGTCCTGTAGACGTGCAGCCGATTTTAAACAGCCAAAAAAGCCAAAAAACGGCCATTTTCAAAATAGCGCCCCGGGTCTAAAAAAAATCGAAATTTCTTTTTCCTAAACGCAAAGTGAAGCGTCATTTGTCCCTTTTAAAATGCCGCCTTAGAAATCCGGATATCTTTTTTTTCACAGAGATATTAAACTGCGGCGCGAAATTTTTCTAGGTGTATCCATACTTTTGGCCGGCAGTGTATATAGACATATGGTCCACTAAAGACATTTAGTGGAAAACGTTCAGAAGTTTTCATTTGACCTAATACTTTTGAAATATTTTTATTTATTCAAAAACCTCCGCTTACGCAACACACACACAACCAGCTTTGTCAGGAATTTTACATTCGCATTGGCGCAATTGTATTGTGTATTAAAAAATGATCGGGACATTCGAAGTGCGACGGAATCACTGAACTTTCTCTACGACCCCCTTTGTCCACTCGACTTCCACGGAAACACGGTTTTACATATGATTTATCGGAAACGTCGTAAACTAAACAAATATAACTGCAAGTTCTAACAGGCGTTGAAACTAGGAATAGGCCAAAGTCTCCAGAAAGTTCTGCGCGACCCAGTCGTGAGATTGGGCTGCGACGGAAACCAAGTGTACACGTGAACGACCTACGAAGCTCATAGTACTACGCTTGTCCGACGAATATCCACAGGAAACTGACTCTTATGACCCCCGTTCTGATGGGTCTAAAGACAATTCACCTGATGTATCTATGGTCCGTAAGATACAAGGAACAGACTTCCACGTCATTCTTCCTGATGGCTAAAAACCATTCAAAATCGAAAACCCCCTTTTGTTTCCACTCTACCCAAATATGGAATCTGGTGCAAGAAGGGCCTTCTGGCCCTTCTTGCACCAGATTCCTTCTTTTTATACGTCTTCTGACGTATAAAAAAGCAGTCTGAGCCCAAAATTGAGTCTTATCCAGCAATCTATCGCTGAGCTTAACATATGGTTTAACATTATCTCTCGAACGAGAAAAGACCTTTTCCAATCGAACAACCTAAGTTCGTTCACTTTATAATAAGTCGATATTTCTAATTACGCCGAAGTAACGTAGTCCGATTGTAAACCGATTCCGCGCTTTTGCTCGCGCGCGGTGACCGACAGAGACACCCGAAAAACATTGTAAAGGCAGTGCATCCGCGTCCCATTGTCAATCATTATACGTGCGAGCGTACCAGGCCTAGGGCGAAGACCCTTCATCCGAGTCTGAACGACCATCATTCGACAAACGTAAGCTAACGACAACTTTTTCTATCACCCTCTTCATCTGAACTGTATTCTCGTCACGTGTCCGAGCGCGCATCCGGACAGTCTTCTACAATAAATGAAAATCTATAAACAGCAGTTGTAACTGACGAAGCTTCTGGCATAACAGTTATGTATAATGTATCACGCCTGTAAATTCCACGAAAATGTGGAATCTCCATAATTTTCGCATGTTTGAGCAAGTCGATGTCGATTAGAGGCCGGTGGGGTAACTTTACTTGACGTTTTTTGGCTTAATATGAAGATCGATTTCTTATTTATCCAATATCCAATCCGCTTCAATTGTTCCATTATGTCGCTTACTTTCATACAATTCGCGATTCGCCACTTGAGTCGCATTCACCCCTTTGGCTATAGTAGCTGTGCCACCTTACAGAGCATCCGCAGCACTAACAATAAGACTGTATTGCGTACATACGTGTCGATAGTAACAACATGAAGAGAGAATATCTGTTGAGAGCAAGTAGTTGTATTTTGAAGGCGAAAGTTAAGGGTGAACAAGTAATTCACAATGACGAGGAATATGCAGTGAACTGCGCCGAGCCCCAATTCAAGAATGAAACACTAGATTATTTCAAAAGCGAAACACATGACTCTTTTAAACTGGTATATGACGGCGATCGTGATATCTCCTGCTATTACGTACCAATAGAAAGGCAAGCTTGGATGTCTTATAGAGTGTACGGACCCTCACAAACAACAAATTGATGATTGGTGTCTCTACGATATTATTCGATTTTCAGCATATTCGTGTCCGAGATTCGAACTATTCAAATACTGTTGGATGAACGGAGCTGCTGTGCCAAAAAGTGCCCAACGTCGAAGGTCTCACACTGGATCATTTCAAGAACAATGAAGCAATCATTGTATCGAAAACATGCTGGAAAAAACCGTATAACCCGGCCGGGTCTACACAACGTAGTGTCGGACACAATGTTGACACATATCGCAAATATAGTTGATTATCACAAGCCCTTTCGAAGAGGTATGCCAAAGTATAAGGTGACTAGAAAAAATACCCAATTGGACTATATTTGTTGAGATAATCCCAATGAGCCAAGGCTAATACTAAGCTAGCTAAGGCCAAATACTAAGGCTAAGTTGAAATAATCCTAATGAGCTAACTTCGGCTTTGCTCACTTCTGGCACCACAAGCAGCCGGAAATTTTGCGCATTCTGATAACATCTCATATCAATTATTGAGAAATTGAATGAAGCTAAAATCATTCTTTAACTCAGCATCGGAAATTTTACGTATTCTCAACATGAGTGTAGATGGGTTTGGCCGCCAATTGAATGAGAGTGCACTCCCCAGTAAGCATGACCCGCACCATTGTAGGGCAGAAACGATTGTGTGACATCGCCAATCCACAATGACAAGCCGATGCCTTTACTCCAAGTGATTTACATAAAAAATCTAGAAGTACCATTATGAACCTATGCAAAGAAGTACGAGGAAGTAACCCATGGTTGTTTAATGGATTTGAAGCTGTCATAAGCGATATTACGAAAGCACTCGACGCCGAAAGTCTGCAAGATATGATGATTCGTAATTCACATTCCATTGCTGAACTCAATGCACGACTGGAAAATGAATAAGAAATCGAACGCTCTCGTGTGGGTGCTACATAAACCTGCTTGCGAAACTACCCGCGTCAACCTGTAGACATTCGTGGTTTGGATCAGACCTGGCAGGCTGGTCTGATTGATATTTAATTGTGTGCACATTCAAAAACCGTAATCTATCAAACCATTTATATTACAGGAGTACATAAATAGACATTCTTATATTATCAGGTAGGAGTTTTTAACACATCAATCGCAGATGTGTTTATTATACTTTTTTTTGCTTACGCGTCCCGACGACGAGAACTCTGTGCACATTTATTACCTCTATGCACATATGCACATAGACCACGCGAAACATGCGTTTCTCCTTGACCTAATATTCACCGCCGCTTTCTTCACAATTAATTCCTGTGACAAAGCAACTTGACACTCGGCACGCATTGAAATATATTTGTCAATATTCAAAATTAAGTTCAATATCCACGACGATGTCCATCCGGATCACGGTTTTGAAAACCCCTAAGTGATGCCAGAGTAGGCTCATTGTGTGTGGTACTCGCGAAAATTGGATATGGAGGAAAGTTCAAAGTTTTTCTTGTTGATTTTAATTTTACATTTTTCACCTGCCACAAATTCACCGTTGAAAACAGTAAGCACTATTGCACTGGTGGGGTCTGTTGGCAATGGCTTACACATGTGAAAGCATCATATCACATGCATCTTTGAAAGATGACCAGTGTCAATATAGACGCTATTGATGACGCATTCAGTCAGGACACGGTTTTCGATCGCCATATCAATTTCTCGTCAGATCAAGCCGTGATCAGTGTATCTTTGCTCGCATGTATAAACCGTCTGCGCAGGACATCTTTAACGCTTTTCCGTAAGCGATTCGTGGTATCAATGATTGTGGATTGCCGGCCGATATTCGAAGGAACTCAATTCTGGTTTGCGTTTCTAACGACTCTATACACTCATCACATCGTTACTATATGTTCTTTCACCCAATTTATGAGTGCGGCACAATCGCGCAGATTTTGTGCTAATTGTGAAACGTCCGACATTCGTACGCCCGTTTAAAATGAAATGTCAAACAGATTACGTGGGCGAATTGCCTGCTTGTTTCAAAGTGTGAAGCAGGCATCTGAAGTCGGCTGAAGTCGTTTTCTTTCGCGAAAATTATTGTCCGTCGTTCTTCTCTATCTCAGAAGTGTACTATCGCTCCGCGCCATACTTTTTTATATTGCAATAGTAAAAAAATGGTGGTAAAGCAAGGGAACCGAATGAACTAGAGAGGGTACATAAGCCCGGAAGATTGGGACCCTATACATAATAATTTGTGCTTAAGTACCCACGCTTTGTTCAATAAATACACATGCAAACACCTCGACGCTGTCTTTCAAAATGACAACACGAACCAGATGCAACGGAACTTCGGAAGAGCGAGACGCTTCGTCACGACAGCTCCATGAATAAAACTTAATCGGTGTTGCAGGACTACATTTTACATCTAGAATTAATATTGTCTTAATTTTAGAACATGAATCATAAATGCTTTCACATGTATCTGTACCTGCATGTTCAAGATAAACCTCTTACTATTGTCAGGAGAAAATAATCACCTGTATTGAGAACTTCCCCGGGAGGCGTGACCTTACGCACCTACTTTTCCCGCGCACTCCTTATCATGTCCCCCTTTCATCCATCCCCATCCATCCCCTATCGTCACTCTCTTGCCCGTGAGTCCCGAGCTGAAAACCGCCCCCCACCAATCGACCTTTTGGCTTCGGGCATCCTTTCCCTTGCCCCGCCGGCGACTCATCTGCTATGGCTTTTCTCATATTCACCACATGACGTCACTTGCCGAAACGGACTCATCGCACCCCTCTCTGCAAGCTCCACGCCTTTAACCGTCATTTCCTCCCTTCATTTCGATCACCCCTCGCTCCGCCCGCCGATCTCTTATCTACGACCGCTTTTGCTTCCTGACCGCGTGACATAATTTGCACGCACCAGACTTCCCCGTCTTAGCATCTACCTCGCCACCTTCCGATCTAGAACCCATCTTATACTACTCATTATAGCCGTCGAGGTTAAGGATATTACCCAAAGACGGTGACCATCATCTTTGGCTACATGGAGTGCGAGAGCGAAGAGCATTGGTACCTCGTGGGCCAGGTGGGATACCCTGGATATGGATGAAAACGATTAAATTCACACGACTCATTTATTGCAGCTTAAATTCATCCTCGCCCACCATTCAATCCGTAATGGTAACATCTCTTCCTCCGGGTCTCAAGTACCAAGAAGACGGCACGACCGTGGGGTCGGGGATTTGGCCGTTTTTTTTTGTGGTGAAAGAGGACTCCTAGCACCTCGCCTTATGAGTTTAAAATGTCAGGTACTTGTCGAGCCGACGTCTAGTCTAGACGGTTAGGGCTCGGTCTTTTGCGTCGGAGGTCTCGCGTTCGATTCCTCCTTCGGGTCTTACTTTTTTCTTTTTTTTTGTTATCCCAACAATTATTTGAAATGTTTCTCATCCCTACATTATTTTTAAAAATTCATTGTAGCTCAAGAACGTAAAGTTTTTCATTCACTGAAAAGTTTTCGTGCTCGTCGTTCTATTTGGTTTTATGGCTTTGTAAGGGTCTAAAGAATTTTTACCTGGGGTCCCCTTAGGCTTATAACGGACATCTGCGCATCGGACTGTGCGTGAGTCTGTGAGAATTGAACAGCAGTTCATTTTTCGATTTCGTCGTGAACAGACGTGCCTATTTCTTATTGTTAAATTTCAAAGTTCTCTTACAATTCGAAGTTGGAAATCTCGACTGAAAAAGTTGCTGGCTCTTCGGGAATACGAGAGGAAATTCCTGAAGAATCCATGTACAGTGATAAATCAAAATCGCGATTGGAGGACGCAGTAGTTTATTATGACAAGCTGTTGACGGAAAATAATTCAATTGCATCGATACCTTCGGAAGAAATATCTCACGATGCTATGTTATTGGCCGGAGAACTTTATAATAATACATTGGAACTTTTGGGTAAAAAAAAATCCATAATTGAAAAGGAATTAATTCATGCCCATGAGGATTGCGAAGAACTACAGTTCGAAGTGCCCCAACTTCATTCTTCTCCAGACGAGTACGAACCGGAACCGAAAAAAAAAAAGTGAAATGATTCCCATCGCCTACAAAGTCAAACTCGTGAACATTGCTAAGGCGCATCCCGCGTGGTCTTTGGCGACATTGCAAAAAAAGGATGCAGCCGCTTGAAGAGAGAAGAATATCTTTCACAATGGGAGAATTTGAGGCGATAGATTCGTGGACCTACGACCGTTTTGTGGAAGCAAGACAGTATTATCAGCAAGTTACGACAATAAATTTACAGCAATGAGCGTTGGTTGCTGCTGCACAGTTCATCGATTTCAATTTCAAGGCGTCTGATCGATGGGTCACGGCAGTCAAACAGAAACACAAAATTTCAGAACGGAAAATCACGAAACTCGTTTCGAAAAAAGAGGCGGCATCAATGGAGGAAATCCGGACGTCTGCAGAGACCTTTCGTCGATAGACGTGCCGCTTAATACCTTAATACCATGCGGATAATGTTATAAATACTGACCAAACAGGTAAATATAACTTTTCTGCCTACAAAATGTTTATACCGATGCTAAATGTTTAAATTCAAAATTAATTATATAGAAAGTTTTCTACATACATATTGGAATATTTTTTAGTGTTAAAAATACTATTTTTTTCAGGATGTCAATATTAATCTGTTTTCAACAGGACAATCACTCAAGAAGGGAGTAAAACAGTTTTCGTCAAAAAGTCAGATTTGAATAAAGTGACGCATCCGTACACCACACAATATTCCATAACATTATCCGAAACACTGCTCCCACATATCTTCGTATGTTTGCAAGAGGCGACCGGTCATTTCGGACCTCGTATTAAAAAATTAGTAGATGGCTATGCCAATACATATACGAACGTCATTGCAACATTATCGAAGTGCGGAAAACTAACATCAGCCTTATACACGGATTTTCTCCAGAAATGTTTAAAAACTTACGTCGGGGAGAATAAATTTTTACTTCTCATCGACTCATGGGGGGGGGGGGGGTCAAACAAATCCAGAGATGTATGATGAAATCTTCCGAGATGACGAAAATATGCCAAATTGCTCTGTAAAAGGAATTCCTCCAAAATGCACTCCCTTTTATTTTCTATTAAGTTTCCTTCCCGGAAATTAATTTCCGGGAAGATTGTATAAAAATCCATTCAGGAATTCACCATCAATTATCATCACCAATATTCCGAGACATGATTCAATACGCCCGGTTTGCCTCAAAATTATCAGTTACTCGAAACATTTTCATGAATGTTATTGGGACATGTTTTTGTACGGATGTATTGCAAACTCCCTGCGATTATAAAAAATCCGCTTTTATGTGTTGCGCAAAATGGCGCAAAAATTATAGCTGTTTGCTTCTACGATAATTACCACCTTCGGTTTTAGTATATAATTATTATATGAATAAAAATTGAATTTTTCCTAATCGACTTTGTTATTCTCATTAAAAACCCAACGTTCCTCCTCATATACTTTACGATGAAAAATAAAAAACCCACCGTTATGAATTGTTTTATTGGAAAAAAAGAAAATAATTTTTAAAAAATGAAAATAATTTTAAAAAATAATGTAAATAAATTTTAAAAAATAATGTAAGGATGAGAAACGTTTTGAATAAATGTTGGGATAACAAAAAAAAATTTAAAAAAATCAGATCCGAAGGAGGAATCAAACGCGAGACCTCCGGCGCAAAAGACCGAGCCCTAACGGTCTAGACTAGACGCCGGCTCGAGATCCAACCGCCTGGAAATGCCGGAAGAGCGAAAAGTGTCGCTCATCCAAAAATCGATAGGCGTACCATCCATCTGAGAGAAATTTGGGAAGAAGAGATAGCCAGCCGGCGTGATCGGCCATTGAAGTTTCGGGTGTGGTCAGCGAGAGTCGATCAACACGTCCGCAAAAAGTACTGCGAGCAGAACGGAAGAGAGAGACTACAGATTCAAACCGAACATAAATCGCGAAAGAAGAGCCTCGTTCAGGAGCAAATTGCATACGTGCTCCTCTTTATTTTTGCAAGAGCGGCGCCGATCAACCGCAGAAAATCAGCGCGTGAGAATACCGCTCCCGCAATGCCCCCCTTCTCTCTTTTTTGTTCGCGATACACGCGAGCCGCCCAGATATACACATTGTAATTAATGAAAATGTTCTGTGCGTGTCCCGCGAACTTTTCCCCCGTCTGCGCGTAGCCGCGGCAATGCCGTGCGAGGCAACGTCTGCTGGCCGAATCAATAGTTCGACGTCTCTTCCCGCGATTACACGTTGCATCCGTGCGATTAGTTAGTTATTTCGATTTTTTTTTTTCGTTTGTGGTTAACTGTTCTTTTTCTTTCTCTTCGCGAATCAGTCGTGGTACAGATCCGAAGAGGCCATTGCGTTCGGAGAACCCCGTATATTCCCGATACCCTGAGACACCCCGCCAGAGTCTAGGCCAATCATGAGCAAATTTATGAAAACGGATAGGGACATCGAGCTGGGAATTCGCGTGTCCCGAAACCCCTGCAATACAGAATAAAATAAAATCACTTCCCTTTCGTGACGAATATTACTTTCAGATTATATAGATTTCCCGATAAATCAATCCTCTTGTGTACCGAGTATCCACGAAAAACTGTAGCAGTCATTGCGAGAGAATTACGTAGTGAAAAATGTGCCGACATTCGTCGAAGGACAGCATCCCGACGTCTGAAAACTGTAGGCATAATTGGACGCATTGGTATGAAAAAGCCACTCATTAGTAGAAAGAAACAAAAGGCCAGATTAAAGTTTCCAAAGAAATATCAGCATTGGACAGCATCAGATTGGTGGGAAGTGCATCTTTCTGATAAAATCAAATTTAAATTATTCGGAAGTGATGGTCGGAAGTACGTGAGGCGTCCAACAGGTACCAGATTCGACGTAAGGTATCAAATTCCTATCGTAAAACATGGCGGAAACATTAAAGCTTGCGGATCATTTTCTGACGATGGCGTTGGTTCGCTGGTAGAGCGTCAAGGCAGTATGGACGCTACAATCAACAGAAATATATTTCAAGACGATATGCTCCTATTTGCAATGAAGAAAATGCCGCGTGGTTGGATTTTTCAACATGGTAACGACTCCGAACATGCTTCACGTCATGTGAAAGATTTACTTCGAAGACGATAAGTACGCCTTCTCGACTAACCATCGCAATCACCGGACTTAAATCCGATTGAGCATTTGTGGCAAGACCTGAAAGATTGATCTGCAACAAGAAACCGTTCGAAAGAGGCGGAATTGTAGAATAATTTGCGACATGAGTGGGAAGAACAAGAGTTCCTTCTGCGAGAAAAAGAAATTCCACATGAAAAAATATATCTGACCGTAATCATGACCAGAAAACAATCAATAAATTAATGAATACTTTAAGGTCTACGTTTTCAAAACGAAATGCCACTTTTAGAAAATGCATGTCTCAATTATCCTGAAGGTAAGGCCTTTACTTTTCAGTAAATGAAGTACAATGATGATGAAACATGAGATGGCTAGCGAACCTCTGATAATGAGTGATTTTGAGCAGGATCCAGCAACGCAATTCAGGGTGCAATCAACCGATTAAATCATGCTTGTGCAGTAATTTTACTCTGCGCATACCGCTGATCAAGAGATTGTGTTAATAAGGTCACCTAAATAGGGATGGTCTCGTTTCTTACCTATGAACAATTTCTTGCTGTATCCATTCTTTGACCTTGATATGTGTGTCGATCGTGGATGAGGAATTTTGGCGAGAGAGCTTAGATCTTCGGCCAAAATTAGAATTATTGTCGTAAGCTTTGTCATTCTTAATGACTTCGTTTATGTCCGGTGTACTACTGTTTTTTTGACCTATTTCACCATTATCTGCCCGTTGGCTATTTTTTGCCTTCGTAGCTCTTGTTCTCTTCGTCGAATTATTATCTGCCTCGTTCGGTGCGGCACTGCGTGAATTTTTCTCTCTGTTCTTAAGACTGTGACGTCTGTGATAGAGATAGAGAAAAGCTGTGACGTTTATCAGGAGAAATACGACACCGAAGCTGACCACCATCGTGATTGCTGATAAACTTCGCATGCTGGCATTCTCCGTAATGGACGTACTGCTTCTTACGTCATTGACGAAAGTTTGTCCGGTCGGAGATGGAATCAAGTTGTGGGAGTCGTGCACAATCGTTGTTGATGCAGGCATCAAACCGGGCATAGACTCCATTGAAAAGTTTCCCATGCCGTCCGCATAGTCAAGAATAATCGGTCTCGGAGCTGTTGGTCTGTGTCTTATCACGTTCGGCAAGTCGTTGTTCCAAAATTGCATCGCATTGGCTCGGTAATTTAGATCCACATTTGGTGGAATAGCTGTGTACACAATAAATTTTAATTTGAATAGATATGCAACAAATGGTACAATTAAAAAGATTAACCGCTTTCCTTGCACGCACCAATATTGATCGAGATACTTTCTTCCTAGTGTTAATTATTTAGGAAATAATATTGTCATTTTATTCCTGTACGACATAATAGTTTTCATTACTGATTTATGTCCCAGTTCACAAAAATTATCCAGAGTCGCTTTAATAGCAGTAAAAAATCGACCGGTGTGCTGTTCTTGTGTCGAACATGCTTAGCTCCGAATCAGAACATCGGGAAAAATAGATACGGGCGTGACATAACTCCAGTTGTACATGGATGTCGCAAACACGAACCGGTACGTGTGTATGTCATGTGTTTATAGCCTGAAGCCCGTAATCTATTTCTCGACGAAATGCGACTGGCTCCATTACTGGAAAGCAATCCTCGGACCAGCTGTATTGGTGAAGGGTGACGGCAGTTTCCCTATGACCATTGCAGAAATATCATGGTGAATGCGATCCAGACGGGGATCCCATTCACGGCGGTCGCGGTCGCAAGTTGGGGATGAAAAGTGGTGAATGGTGGGAACATAATAAGGAGGAAAACCCCATACAATGCAATACCCTAGACAAGATAATAGTAAAAAAAACAAGTATTGTTGTTGAAATGATTAAATGAAATTGTTTCAAGGAAAACTCGATTACTCACTGAGATTGAAATAGGTTCGATTCGACGGACTGTATTCGGGCCAATCCACCTGGTATTGCATCCACTCTCTCGGGCCATCAGTCATGTATGCCAGTCTTCTCGGCGCGTTTGGGTTTCTTAACAAATGAAAAACGAAATGATTGGTCATGAAATACGTACTATTTGAATTTAAATGTGTTTTGTACTTGTGGTCCAGAATTCTGTTTAAATATTGCTTTAAATGGATCGGAAATTCATTAATGAATCAGAATTTAACTATGCAAAAGATTACTAGTACATAATTGAGGAATAGATGGGTGTTTTTTTCGTACGATCTATAATGAAAGCATATTTGACATTTTCCACATGACTGATCCGACCCTAAAACAGCACCATATTATTTCTTACCGAATCGGCGAGTTTTTAAACTCTTATTTTTGGATCTTTTGTAATAGATTCGAGAAAAATATAAATTCACAGTAATTTTTGATTTTTTAATTTATAGCTTCAAAGTAAAAAATCAGCTAAATTAAAAAACGATTTGCATTAAGGCGTTACCCCCACTTGTAGCGCAAAAAAAGGCCTTTTTAGTGATTTTTTTAAAAGAAAACTACAATACTTTTTAAATCGATCAATATACCATCTTAAAGAACACATCTTGAAGAACTTTCAGTAATTTTTTTATTGAAACATATTACATTGTTTAGTGGCAAATGGCCGTCAATGAAATAATGTTTTTATATACACGGCTTGCGGTGACCAACATTGCGGCGAAGTGGATTATCTGAAAAAAAAATGCGGATAGATTTAGTCAAATATAAGTATAAACTAGTCTTTAATCATAGGATTTTAAAAAATATTCATTTTTCACAAAATGGCGGACAGTCGAAGTTAATGGTTCGATTTTAACGAAAAAAACGGCCGTTTTTAGCTATAAAACGGCCATTTTTTTCGAAAAAAAAATCGAACGATTAAAGACTACATTTTTATGTATTAAATAAGCCTGCAAAATTTCAAGAAGATCGATTCATTAGTGTTCGAGTAATCTTGGTCACCGACTTCAGAAATGCCATTTTGAGAAAAACGCGTTTAAAGTTTCAATTTCAGTTTACACGAAGAAAATATTTTTTTTTGTAAACTTACATAGAGTCATCTATTCCGGGCCCATACAGAAGTTCTTTCGCCGACGATGCCGCTTGCTAAACGGATATTTGGTGTTGCCTTCGTAACATTCTTCCTTCACGAGTGCTCTCGGCCGCACGTCTCTCTGCCAGTGCAATCCGTGCTTCGTCCATTTTATCAGCGTATTCGTGCGCGTTGTGTCCACAGCTCACTCCGATTGAGTTCAAATAAAATTATAATGATTTTGCACCTTCGATGAATAGTCCAACGGCAATATAAGCTGCTAAATTTACAACGATTGCTCCACTCGAGACGATTTTTGGGCTGATTTTCCAAATAAGTTGGTTGAAGCTTTCGTTGTTATTTTGATGAAGCCACCGACGCATCTTTCGAGTAAAGTTTCCTTACTCAGATCGTTGTATATAGGTCTGATGGCGTCCAATACATTTGATGGAAGTGGTTTGTAATCGTGTTGGAAAGCCTCGTTTCTCGCCTGAGCTCGTTGATACGATGACCACGATTCTTCACCGGTTGGACATCTCTCATGGTGTGGATTTGCATCGGTTGAACTGTAATGATCGAAGGTCGCCCATATTGCCTCATGCATATCGTGAACAGAAGCAGAATGGCGTCGAATAGCAAGTCCATAGTACACAGTGAGCTTGTCAATAAATTTTCCTGTCAGCTGTCCTTTACCACCGAGCTTTTTGTTTTTTTTTACTAAATTACAAAGGCGGGTTCCTATACGCTTTTGGACGTGACCGATGCATTCTTTTTTTATAACTTCTACGTAGTCATAAGGATGAGAACTTACTAGCCCAGTGTACGTTTTCGAATCTCCGTCTCCAATATAGTAACGGTACAGGACATTATATTTTTCTATTGAACGCTTGAAGATTTCGATAATGGAGTCCACCTCCATTTTTCCCGAGGAGCCTTCATGATTTGCACTGCAGTTATCTTCGTGTGTTTCGTACCATTCTTCGTAGTCCGCATCATTTAGCTTATGTTTCCACGATTCACACAGTTTACAATACGCACTTTTTACCACAAGATCAAGTACTTTTCCACTGTAGTAGCCTATGATGTATGTGACTCCGAACAACGACGTATATCCTCGCTTCCTCCAGGATCCATCTCCGGAAATTGCTAATTGAGGAGCTGCATCGCCTTCTGCATTAGGTGTATCGTCAATTTTTTCTCGTACGGATTTTTCAAATATTACATCTGCACATGTTTTCACAGACTCATAAATACTTTTCAAAATTATTGAATATGTAGTCTCGGTAAGAAACCTTGGCATGTCCATAAGTCCGCAAAATTTTTGTGCTCCAGCCAATCCTATGCCGAGAACTCGCATAGTGAATATAAATCGACGATTTATTTCATACGAATGTTCCAAAAAAGGAGAAGATGGTATCAAATTATCTGCACATGAGTCACATTTCACAACGATTTTGAAGCCTAGTCCTCTTGCACTTGCCGTTTCAAATGTAATATTTCCATTACACGTTTTGCACTTCACTAAATTTGAAATAGCAGCAAACACAACCCAAAAGTTAAAAATCCTATATTCAATATTAGGACTTTGATTCACAGTCATATCAATATTATTTTTCAGTTTCTTCGCAGACGTGCTGAAACTTTCAGTTTCCGTTTCGGCCAGGTTGGGGTTAAAAACACCCTGCCTTTTTTATGGTCGAGATTTCCATACATTATCACTGCTTCTTGTTTGTCGCAAACCTTTTTTTCGATCCATTTTTGAATGTAAAATGAATAAAAACTGCGCTTATAATATTATGAACGGCGGAATATACGTCTTATATAGTCGAACTTTCGAGCTACACTGACGAGTTTAGACCATAACAGACAACGAAAATACGTTTTTATACATTCCAGTCTATTATATGAACGTTGTGAATGCCAGGTATACAACCCTTTTCATCGAACAATGCATTGAAGGTCGGAGGGAGGGTGGAGCGCGCCAGACGGCAGACTAGCCGGTCGTTTACACAACGGATTATTCTCTTTCAACGCTCATATCTCAGTCAATTTTGTTCTGATCAACTTGAAATTTTCCGGACATATTCTCAGATACTTATACTTCAATAAAATGCAATAAAAAATCGATTTTTTCAAAATCGCTAGTGGGCGTAACCCCTTAACATTGGCGAGTTTGCAGTCGTCGAATAATGTAATGTCCTTTGCCATAGCATTTTTTTTACCAGTCTGCAGCGCCAATATTACATATCTTGGTTTCTCTAGCTGGGAGGCAGCTTTTACGGTCCATGAATGTTTCGTTGTGCTTTGAAGCAGTGGATACTCGTATAGATCCCAAGACCGAAAGCCCATATTCAAGGATCGTCCACTTTCCCATGTTCGGAGCAATGACAATTTAGTTATCTCATTTAATATTACGTGGGGAATACGCCATTGTATCTTGAGCAATTCAACTTCTACCTCTACTAATGGATGATGACTGAATACGCAATTATTGTCATTGCGTGAACGTATCAGAATTAGTTCAAGACGAGCATTGATAACTACGCGCTTGTAATCTTCGCAGAATCCTAGCAATATGTTGAGAGGTACACAGAAATTGAAGTATTTCCCCCCATCATTATGTGTCACATCCCACGCAGCATTTTTCAAAGTATGACTCCTCTCAGGGCTTAGAGAGATGTAGTTTTTAATCGTGG
The DNA here is from genome assembly GCA_951751655.1 of Ophion costatus. NCBI lineage: Eukaryota > Metazoa > Arthropoda > Insecta > Hymenoptera > Ichneumonidae > Ophion > Ophion costatus. Next base: position 34,342,367 of record OX632360.1, read on the forward strand.
TTGTTATTCCAACGTTTCGATTGCGATCAATCTCCACACCATCGAGCTCATAACGAACTTCATCAAACACGAATGCAACGCAATTGTTTCCTATTACTACTATTGCTTGATCATCAGGTTTTTTAAGCACCGTAAACTTCCCCTCAACGTAGAGAAAACTTTCAGATGGTAGGGTGTACAAGTCTTGATGGTGTATAGGAATTCGTATTTCATCGCTGTGTCCAAACGTTGAGTTCCCATACGGATTGTACGTATGAGTCTCAATTTTGATGATACGATCGTCAGAGATTGGCTCCCCACTGATATTCAAGACGTCGGTCATCCTTTCGCCTCAAGTACGTCGCACGATAAATCCCAGAGATTCTAAAAATTCACGTTTTGCTGCACTGAGTTTCTTTTTTGCGGCTAATTTAACACTTAATGTCGTTTGTCTTCTTGCAAGAGTATTATCACGTGCGATCGTATTATCTCGCGTCGAAATATTGTCTCTGGCGTATTCCGAGTCGTACAGAATGAGCATCACAAGCGTCGTTTTCGTATGTGCAATCTCACCGTAATTTCTTCTCCTCGAAAATCGAGTAGTTTCCCCTTTTGACCCACGATACGTATCGATAAATCCGTAATGCTCCGCACAACGATCGGAAGATAAATGATTTGCGCAGGCGTTTCCGATAGCTTATATCCCGGTGGTACGCTTGGTGAAAATTCATGTATCGTGTGTACACGCTCGCCATTGCAGTATGCACCAGTGGTGACGCTACATTCTATGCGGATAATGTTGACATTCATTATGTTTATCGTTACATCAGATTCCTGCCATTTCCAGGGATGCAGTTTCGATTTAATGAAAATCCCAACAGGGATCGTACGTTGTCGGGCTTACTGAAATTTATTCTGTACGCACATTTGATTTCGCTCCTTTGTGTATTATGATGAGCGCGTAGCACGATTGGGTATTCACCATTTTCATCGAGGTCATCGTTATCGACCTTTCGAGCAACAATTTCATTTTCAGCATCATCACCGCTATCAGCCCCTTTGAGTAAAATTGCACGATTCAGAAACGCATTTTTTGGCTCTCAGTTCATAGGATCCTTCAAGGATTATAATTTCCTTGTCATCATTGTCAAAGTAAAATTTGTTGTTTGATGAATTCACATTTGGGATTGTGTGATAAGTTTCGAAATCCGTCAAACCGAGCTCATAACAGCCATCATTGACGCCTATAGCGGGAACGTAATTTGCGGTTAGAAGGCTACTCTTGCCGGTCAACGTAAGCGTCAGTGACATGTTTCCCTCGAATACTGAACTGATCGACGCAATGTCACGGCTTAAATACATATTGATCATCGACGTTTTGAAGAAATTGCAAACACAATTGCCCGCAAATACTCTGATTATAATTCTGATAAGATGTTCGATTGTATTGTATTTTTGTGGTATTTGGTCCAAAATATCGCACCAACTCTTTGGGCGGTCCAAGATTTCCAAAACTATCAAAATATATTATATTTCGCGTCTCGTTCTCGATGATAAGAATGTAGTAATGCTTGTCATGCCGAAAACTTCACAACGTTTAAAGCGTAGCTCTAATATTAAATAAAAGAATAGAGAATAACAGCCTTCATCCGCTATCGAGGCGGTTCTCTCTTCATATTGTTTCGTTGTGTCAAAGCTTCAAGACGTAAAAATTTTTTTTTTTCGCCCAGTTTGTGAAAAAGTTTTTCCTTCTGCGTGCATTATGCCTGAGCATAAGAAAAGGAAACGTTCAAGATCACGATCTCGTGATAATCATCATTCAAAACGAAAATTTGACGAAAATTTTTCGGATTTCCAACATCAGATTGACAATTTGACAAGGATTGTGGAAAAGCTCATAAATGTTCAAAAAGAACAGATTTCTCAGCAAATTCCCAGTCAATCTGCTCCATTATCAGAAAAAATCCCTGATAATGATTCAATTGGTAAGTGATATATTCTCTTTTCTCCATACGAGATTCGAGAGACAATGCCCACATGGCTTGTCGGGTCCTCACGACCATTTCGGGAATATTTTCCCTGGTGACTTGTTCAACAAGAACTTATTTAGTCACTCTTTTTTACAATAAGTGGTTTTCCCAGACCTTGCTTCTTTTCTCTTCAGATTGTGAAGAAGTGGTGGAGAAAATTTCTCCACCTCCAGAAGCAATAACAGAGCCCGAAATTCTTAAAGATTCTGAGCCTCCTGTTGTTGATATTTCATCCAAGGACGAGGTTTTAAAGATTTTGGGAATGGATCCGAACGATTGCAATTTCAAAGAGGTTCAATATCACTCTGAATTATAACACTTGGTTAAAATGGAAAAACGAGGGTCTTCCAGAGAAGAACACAAAAGAAATATTGGGCTTATACAATCGGAAAGGTTCTTTCTTCGTTGAAGCCCCAAAATTAAATTTGGAAATTGTACCGCTTCTCTCGGATATCGCCAAAAACAGAGACCAGCATTTTATTGACGCCCAAAATTGTGTGGGAACTGCTGTTGCTGCTGTGGGTGCTGCAGTCTCTTTAATTCTCAATTCTCCTAACGAAGGAGTGGACGAGTCAATCCTTACGGACTACATAAGTCATGCTAGATAAACGCTGACTGATGTTTTTTATCAACAGTCAGTTGCCAGGAAATCATTCATCACTCCACAGCTCAATAAAAATGTTAAGCCAGTAGTGGAAAAATGGTTTCGGATATGTGGCTTTATGGCGATAATTTGAAAGAAAAAGTCAAGGATTTGAAAGAAATCGAAAAGGCCTGTTCGGACATCAAGGAGAAAGTTACTCCGAAATCTTTTCCGCGATCACGGGATCAGGGAAACGTCAAATACCCACCTGCGAATTATCGTCAGGTGGGTCAGCAAAAAAAGCGTCGTCATCTGAGGTTCAAAAAGAATTTCAAGAACGCACAGAACCCTCCCAAGTCACCCTTCCAGACGACGAACCAATCTTTCTCGAAGAAGTAACGGTGCTTAAACCTTCTGGTCGTCTTTGCCACTCCATTGAAAGATGGAAACAGATTACGTTCAATAAATTCATTTTAGGCTGTGTAAATGGATATAAGATCCCTTTCACGGTAACGCCTTATAAAAAAATGTCTCCTAAAGAAAACATTTTTGCTATAAAAGAATCAAGTAAAATTAAAATTGAAATTCAAGAGCTTATAAACAAAGGTGCTCCAGAGGAATGTGAGGATGCGAGGATCAATTTGTTTCTTCTTTCTTCCTTATTGCAAAACCTGATGGCGCCTCACGCTTTGTTTTTAACCTTAAAAAGTTAAATGAGTTTATCGATCTTCCTCATTTCAAGTTAGAGGATATTCGTTCTGCAATGAACTTGACTTCTCAAGGAGACTTTCTGGGAACAATAGATCTCAAAGACGCTTATTTTGTTGTCCCAATTCACGAATCCCATAGGAAGTATTTAAGACTCAGATTTGATGGAAAAATTTATCAATTCACGTGCTCACCTTTGGGTCTGTGCTCAAGCCCCTATGTTTTCACTAAAATCATGAAGCCTGTTATCTATCATTTAAGGCTTCAGGGGATTTTCCTTATTGTTTATCTAGACGATTTTCTTGTTATTCACAAATCTAAAAAGGTATGTGAATCTCATTTGAGAAAAACAATCGGCCTGTTGGAGCATTTGGGTTTCTTGGTAAATTATGACAAAAGTTTTCTTTCCGCAAACCAAAAATGCAACTTTTTAGGTTTTACCCTGGACACGGTCGATTTTTCCTTAAATCTGACCGATAAAAGAGAGTTCGTATAACTGAACTTGTCAATAGTTTCCAAATCGAAAAACCTTATAAAATCAGAACATTCGCCGAATTTTTAGGCGTTTTAACCTCCTGCTGTCCGGCTGTGGCATATGGTTTTATTCACTGTAAACGCCTTGAGAGACAAACATTTTTGGCATTAAAATTTAATGGCGGTGATTACCATGGAAAAGTATGGCTTAATGATTCTTTATCAGACGATCTCAATTGGTGGAAAATTAATGCCCAAATTGGTCCAAACCCAATCAGGTGTCTTCATTTTACACGCGAAATTTTCTCGGATTGTTTTCTTTCGGGATGGGGTTGCTTTTGCAATAATGAGAGAGCTTTTGGGTTCTGGAATAAGGAGGAAAGAAAAAACCATATAAATTACCTGGAATTATTGGCGGCTTTTTTCGCATTGAAATGTTTCGCATCAGATTTATCTAATTGCGAAGTATTACTTCGTTTAGATAATAATACGGCCGTTTCTTATGTAAACAAGGCAGGTGGTGTACGTTTCCCACATCGTAGCGAACTGTCAAGGAAAATTTGGGAATGGTGCGAATCGAGAAAAATTTGGTTAAGGGCTTCTTATATTCCTTCATCAGAAAATAAAGAGGCTGATAAGGCTTCTCGAATTCTAAATATCGATTCAGAATGGAAGCTTAATCAATCAGTGTTTATTCAAATTGAAAAACGATTTGGCCCTTTTCCGGTGGATCTTTTTGCAACACGAATAAATTCAAAATGTAAAAAATTCTTCTCGAGGTATCCTGACCCTGAAGCTCTGGCTGTAGATGCCTTTACTGTTCCGTGGGACAATTTACTATTTTATGCCTTTCCTCCTTTCGCACTTATTTTGCGTACATTGAGAAAGATTATTAATGATAAAGCAGTTGGAGTTATGGTGGTGCCCCTTTGGCCATCACAGCCTTGGTATCCTCTTTTTACCTCGTTTTTTATCGGACCGGTTATTACTTTTAAACCTAATTGTTCATTGTTATCGTCTCCTTTCAGAAACAAGGTACATCCTCTAGCCTCCCACCTTTCATTGGTGGTCGGGAAATTGTCAGGTCGGCGTTTGTAAAAAGAGGACTTTCGGAAGATGCTGTAAATGTGATGGTTAGATCTATAACTGATTCTACACTAAAACAGTACGAATCCAGCTTAAAATGTTGGTGGGAATTCGCCTTTTCGAGAAATATTGAGGTTTTTAATGCAAAATCAACCGAGATTATCGATTTTTAAAATTTTCAAATTAAAAAAGGTGCGAGTTATACAACTTTAAATACTTCTCGTTCCGCTATTTCTCTAATATCAATGCATAATATCAATGAAGATTGCTTAATATCTCGTTTCTTGAGAGGGGTATTTAAACAAAATCCATCGAAACCTAAATATTCTTCCACTTGGGATGTAACTGCAGTTTTCAAATTTATCAAACAATTACATCCTTCATCTGGTTTGAAGTTAAAAGAGGCTACCGAAAAACCCGCAACCCTACTTGCTCTTACAACAGCTCAAAGACTTCAAACTTTAGCTTTAATTAATATTGCAAACATTGTGAAATCTGCTTCAGGAATAACAATTAAAATTCCTGATCAGATTAAAACGTCAAGACCCGGAGTTTTTCAGCCAGAATTGTTTCTGCCTTTTTTCAAAGAAAAACCGGGTCTCTGCGTTGCTTTTGCTGTTATTGACTATATTAAGTTAACATCTCAATTGAGAGAAAGCACTAAAAGTTTGTTTATTTCGACGGTAAAGCCTTTCGGTGCAGCCTCCTCGGAGACTATTAGTCATTGGATTAGAGCTTTACTGAAGAAAGCCGGTGTCGATACCAACCAGTTTTCAACATACAGTACACGCCATGCAGCAGTGTCTTTGGCTTTCAAACGAGGAGTGGATATATCCACTATTCGGCGAACAGCTGGTTGGTCTTCTGGTTCTCAGGTTTTCTTCAAATTTTATAACAGACCGATTCAGGTGTCTATCGACGAGTTTGCGCAAGCGATATTGAGTTAATTCCTTGCATACTGTTGAAAATTGATACTTTGTGAATTTATGAAATAAAATTATTTCAAGAATTATGAATTATCACTTTTACTCTAAAAATCTATATTCTTATCATCGAGAACGAGACACGAAATATAATCGATCGATCAAACGAGCCCCCCGAAGGCGGGCGCAGTTTGATCAGCATTATATGTTGGTGTCTCGTTCGAAGATGATAAGTTCCCTCCCGCCCTAATTTTCTCGGAGTTTTTGTTTCCCCATTATCATCTCAGATAGTCGTGATAATTCGTTATATTTCACACACAAAACAATATGAAGAGCGAACAGCCTCGATAGCGGATGAAGGCTGTTATTCTCTATTCTTTTATTTAATATTAGAGCTACGGTTTAAACGTTGTGCAGTTTTCGGCATGACAAGCATTACTACATTCTTATCATCTTCGAACGAGACACTAACATATAATCCTGATCAAACTGCGCCCGCCTTCGGGGGGCTCGTTTGATCGATCGATTATATGACTCCCCCTCTTGGCATAGGCCACCCAATGCGTACCGGTGCCATCGGCATCGTCCAATTTTATTATACCGCTCTCATTTAGTTGCACTCCACTATAAACTGGTAAATTATTGTGCATGAAGACTCCTCTGAAGAATGGTATGCGCATGCGTCTGGCTAAGCATTCCAATTTCACATTAGTTGTTACACCCATGGGCATTTTCACCATGTTGTGGCGTTTTTTTTCTTAGTTGAACATCCTTGTCCACGCTTGTAGGGAGTAAGATACAGCCCACAGTCTTCGATAGCCCGATTATGACGTTGTATTTCTTCTAGTTGACGTTGCGCCGCTTTGCTATCATTCCCAGCCTTTGCTATTCCAGCTGCCTCACCAGCCAGTGAACCAAGAACTCCCAGCAATGGTAACATTGGTAAAATTCCGCCACGCTTTGCTATCGGCAGCACTATCTTCTTAATGGACAACACCACTGTGACGGCTTCGAAAAATCGATTTTTTGAAAACCATCTAGAAAAATCTAAAATACATTTAAGATTAAGATGCCGTTGGACCCGGGTCGAAAAAATAATTATTTTCGGAGATATTGAATATTTTGTGGAGCGGTGCAGCGCTCCGTGACGCTCGGGGTCCTGCGCAGCTGCGCGCCTCAGGGTTGGCAGGTATATCGAATAGCGATCCATACGACGGTTTCGAGATAAAAAAAAAGAGTGCATCGATCATGTCCAAAAACGTATGGGGACGCGCCTCCGCGAAATCGTGAAAAAACAAAAAGGATTGTCTGGCAGAGGAAAGCTCACCGGAAAATTGATTGACGAGTTGAGCACATTTTACGGCTTGGCTATTCGGAGGAACAGCGATGATGTTGAAAAAATGAGGAAGGCAATTTGGGCAACTATCAAACATAAAATATCCACAGATAGTGAGCCACAACATGAGGATTGCCCAGAGGGAGCCGAGTCGTGGTGTTTGTGGCAGCGAGCGGTCGCAAGCGGTAATATTTCTGAATATCGCCATAAGCCGCCTCTTCCTGAGGAAGTATTGGAGGCAATTACGCCAGTCTTCGAAAATTTGAGCAGAGACGATTTGCTGCAGCGTTGTTTGGGCGGCTTCACGCAAAACAACAAGGAAAGCTACAACAAATCAGTTTGGGCAATAGCCCCCAAGTGTCAGTCCGAGAGCAAAAAAATCGTCGATATTGCAGCTGATATCGCAGTATTATTATTCAATGATGGCCTGAGAAGCCTCATGAAAGTTTTGGAGACGTTGGGGATAACTATCGGCCCAAATTTTTTCAAATTTTGCGTCGAAACCGACGCAGCGCGGATCGAGCTGGCGGAGCGCTCGCTCACAGACGCTGCAAAAGAGGCAAGAAGAGCCTCTACAAGTTTGAGAAAAGATGCTACGGACAATGAGTTGCTTCTTGAATGCCAGCTATATGGTGCCGGCATCGCTGATTAAAGGTAAACATTTTTTTTCCAATTTATCGCATAAATTAACAAACCTAAAACTTTGAACGCGTTTTTCTCAAAAACACTTTTTTGAGTGCGGCACGCAGCAGAACTCGAGCAATTTTTATCCGATCGACTTCAAATTTGGACTGCATTAATAAAACTAGATTATCTAAAGAAGTACATAGGATTTTTTCGATATCTCAATAATAAAAAAAAGTTATAGCCTATTTTCGACGAGAAATTTTGCTCGAAAATCATCCTTTAATTTCAAAAGCGTGCCTATTTTTTAAAGATCAATATTTTTTTAAATCCTTGTGTACTTCTCTTCAAAATATCATATTATTAACGAAAACACTCGGTATTTTTTTTCAGATCGACTTTGAAGAGAGTTCTGCTGCGTGCCGCGAACCACTGCAGAGGCACCAGTACCTGACGCGGGAGTTTCCCCAGTGTCAACATGGGGTGTGAAAAATTTGAATTTTTTTTTATGTATCTTCAATAAACAACGAACAAAACAAAAAAATTTTTTTCGAATATCTCTTTTTTTCCCCACAAAAAAAAATTGTTGAAAAATGGCAAAAAAACAGGGGGTCACAGTGGTGTTGTCCGTTAACGGACTTTTTTCTCTTTGGCGATGAGTTCTTTGTCTTCATTCCCATGCCGAATTCAGTTTTTGCTTTCATAGCTGCCCAAACAGCGGTAGCTACGGTTTTCTCGCCAAAAGTCGAATCTCTCGAAGTAATACGTTTTCGTGCTGCCGTTGCAAGTATATTATCCGCAACGTGTCTTTCGCCTAAATGATTGCTTGCAGAATAGGCTATATCGTGGTCGGGACGGGCATTTATTGCACGATTTAACAAGCCGTTGCCTTTTCTCTTAGACATTCGGCACAATTGTTTATAAATGGTGCTGGACCGTCAATGTGTGTTAACTGTCCCGGTAAATTCCAATGGCGCGTGCATCCGCGATATTGCTGTCACGTCCCATAATTATTTTATATTTTTTTTTGCTTTCCGGCGGCTCCGTCGCCTCGTGTCTCTGTGCGGTGTCGGGTAAAAATCGCCTAAGCGAGACCGGATGTGTCCGGTCGAATTCTGCTGATCGAACATCGCCTGATCCACAGAATTCGACCGTGAGACTCCGGGAGCGGGCAAGTTTCCATCAACGTGGACAGAAGTCCCCACCGGGGTGATAGCCACCGAGCCGACGTCGGTCCGGTGGCAACAAAAACACAGTTAGTTCCGATTAGTCCACGGTTCACTCCTGGAGTCGGAGGAAACTCCTAATAGAGCAGAGTTCGCGGCGGTTTACTGAGTCCAGGCTAACCACCCGGCGAACCCACATAGAATCGTCAGCCTCTATTAGTAAGCCCTAATAGCACCGGGCTCGCGGCGGTGTAGTAAGTCCAGGCTAACGACCCGGCGGACCCGCACAGAGTCACCAGTGTTATTCAGCACATTATCTACACAATTTTAAATATATAAAATAGCCATCAGTGACCGGGGTGGGGCACACTATAAGGCCCCGATCCGATTAGAGGACATTTAAGTGCGGCGCGCGGTGTGCGGGAGAGACTCGCGGGGGAATTTGTCCCCGCGGAAAAGCGAGAGTGAGAAGCGCGGCGGGCCTGTCCCCGCGCAACGGTGTGGCTGCGGTCGACCAGGTCAAAACACCGTGTGAGTAAGAGTGAGTAAGGGAGAATAAATATATTTTAATCCATATTTGTACCACATTAATAGTGAGTCAGAGTTACTTTCCCCCATTAATCCCTCCAATTTCCACTGAAGAGTTGCCGGGCCCGTATGGGACGTGCGGCTATCCTTGAACAGTAAGAACGACAAAGGAACCCGAAAATAAATTAAATCGTCCCTTCTGGACATAACATTGCTGTACTTCCGAATCAGCCGTTATGCGTTCGGGAAGCCTCTCCCACAATATGTCAACGAAGTGATGATCATTTTGTAACAAAACAATTTTTGGAATAAACTGTAATTGATGTGCCGTTAATCGGAGAATACTGCAGTCGTTCGACAGGTACAAAAACATTCTCGATACTGAGCGGATTTGGCCTGGTGCACTCCTATAAATACTCCTCACACGACGCATTTTGGGCGAATGTGTGTTTAGATTCGAGAGAGAAAACATGCGTTTCGTGCAACAAGCGACGGTGATTCAAGTGACCAATTTCGACGACCGAGTAATGGAGGGCCAACAAGTACGCAAGCATGGAGACATGCTGCCACCAACGATACGCAGCATTATTTGCGGTCCTTCAAATTGTGGCAAAACCAATGTTCTGTTAAGTTTAATAGAAAGTCCAAATGGCGTACGTTTTGCAAACCTGTTTGTATACTTGAAATCGCTGCAACAGCCAAAATATCAATATTTGGAAAATCTGTTGACATCGATTTACGAAATTGGCTATTTAAAATTTTTAAATAATAGTGATGTTATCCCGCCGAACGAAGCGCTTCCGAACTCCATTTTTATTTTCGATGACGTAGCATGTGACAAGCAAAATACAGGAAGAGAGTACTTTGCCATGGGCAGACACGCGAGCGTTGATTGTTTCTATCTTTGCCAAACATATGCCAAGGTTCCCAAGTATCTTGCACACGACAATGTGAATCTGCTGATTTTATGTAAGCAAGATCGTACAAACTTGAAACATGTTTACAATGAACATGTAAATACTGATATGTCGTATGAAGATTTTCTGGTGTTATGTCAAAAATGCTGGGAACAAAAATACAGCTTCATGGTGATTGACAAAGATAGCTCATTGTCCGGCGGTCGATATACAAATGGATTTAACGAGTTTGCAATACCGTGATGTAGTCAGTCGACATTAAGACACCAGCGGTGCAACGACCGACAAATAATTTCATGATGACGACAATTCATACTGATGACAAGATTGCGAGGGAAATTGCGAAAACAAGCGACTCAATACGCAAAAAAATATCAAGCGTTGAAGACTGGAAAAATGGATGAAGATCTTGCATTGGAGAGACACGTCAAGCCAATCACCGAACCTCTCAAGCAGATTGTTGAAAAATCAGTTACTGATGAATCTCTTGGCCCGGAAATTGATTCGTTAAGCATGTCGGAAGCAAAGGACCTAGAGAAGGATGTGAAACACGGAACAAAGCGCCCACGTTCATTATTCCAAGAATCGCTGGTAACTTCTACACCGAATCACTTGAAACGTAAGCGGCGAAAGAAATTACTGGATGATACGTCGATGGCTGCTGTACCCTTGCAGCTAGCCACTATTGTTGAAGAAGACGTTTTTGAGACTACGCCCGAATCATTCGTGTCTTCAGTTCAACGTCAATTACAAACGGCTGAAGGTCAAATTACATTGCGGGAACATTTCGATCCACTCGGTCAACAATATGTTTCATCTATTCTTTCACAAGACAAAAATTCCAGCATGGATTACGTATATGGCGTCAAATTTACCAATGAAGGAATGATGTTAGGCGATAAGCGTTTCGATGTGGATAATAATGGTAATATTTTCATCGAGGGCATAAAATACTTGGGAACCCCTGGACTCTATGAGTTAATCTTCAAGAGAATTCCTGATGATGCAATATACACCGAGGAAGACAGAGACAAATATAAAAGTATACTGTTATCAACAAATGCACATCGACGTAGTGGCAATATACTCAATCCTGTAGTGAGTAACAAAGGCTTCAAGTATAAATATATAATTGGACCATTAACTTCCGACCGAAAAGCTGGAAGAGGTATAGAAATACCGCTCGCCATGAGGTTAAATAACAACAAAATCGATTATGTGCATTGGGATGATCCCAACGAGTTGGTCGATCGTTTTCGATTGTTGGAGGCTTCACGACACGCGGGTAACAACGCTCACGACAATGAGATAATGTCGATTATTGAGGAAGTTCGCGAAGCTCGTATGATTATAAATTAACCTATGCATCGATGATCATGATCATTCCTGTCAGTATTGTCACCGAGATGTCGATCAATAAATTTGGATCATCGCTTGGAGCGCGAGATAATTCATACTATCAGTGGACTGGGCTAATAAGAAATTATACACGCGATAATGCTCTTTGTCGAACCTCTAGTGGCTTTGATGCAAGATCACGTAAAATACGAGGCGTAGCCCTACCTGAAGGGTATTACGGTGCTGCTAATAAACGTTACGTGGAAATGAAAATCAAGCTGTTGGCCGATCGCCTGGATGAATTTGAGACGAAACTCATCGCACTAGAGGATACGTTTCGAATAACTATGAACGATACGTCTAAAACGATTCAGTATGTAATCGACGCTGTATCTGATACAACGCAGGAAGATTTGTAAAAATCGTCTTGTCAAACATACAATATGCTCGGAGAAGAAAAAACGTTTCAAGAAAAGCAGCTCGTAGAGGAATTACATGCTCCAGCAAGGAAAACCTTCCACGAAGACGTGTCATTGTACGTGGGTACGATGGTTTGTGGCAGGCTGACGTAGTCGAAATGCGGCCGTATTCGCGTTTCGACACAGGCTGCAATTACATTCTCACTGTCATCGATGTGTTGAGCAAGTATGCATGGGCCGTACCCCTGAAAAGTAAATCTGGCAACGAAATGGATACAACGACCGCGAAAATCATACAAGATCATAGCAGATATCTGAAAAATCTTCAAACCAACAAAGGAAGAGAATTTTACAATGTAAACGTGCAACGAATCATGGAGAAATACAACATCAATCATTATTCGACGTATTCTATTATGAAAGCCTCGGTCGTCGAACGATTCAATCGCACCATCAACAATAACATGTGGAAAATGTTTACACTCAATGGTAATTACAAGTGGATCGATGCGTTACCGCAACTCATTATGAAGTACAATGCTCGAAAGCATCGTACGTTTGGCATGAGGCCCATCGACATTACTCCTGCGATTACGGATAACCTGTTAACCACCGTATACAGCGACGTCAAAATTGCGGCTCATGCAAAATTCAAAGTAGATGATTTTGTGGGTTTGTCTCAAATTCAAGACAATATTTGAAAAACGTTTCACACCAAATTGGACCACCGAAGTGTTTAAAATCGTCAAGGTGCAACAAACTTATCCCGTAACGTACCTAGTTGAGGACTCAAGTGGAAATCCGATAGCCGGAGGATTCTACGAATTCGAACTGCAACGTGTTGCCGATCCAAACACATATCTCGTGGAGAAGATAATTCGCAAAAAGGGCAATAATGCTTATGTTAAATGGTTGGGAATGGATAAATCTTAAAACTCGTGAATACATAAAAATAATATATTGTAATAACGTTTATAAAGCATATGGAAAATTCAATAAAGTTTATTTACAGTAAGCTTACCATTTTATTTATCTATAAATTTGCCATTCCTTATAAGAATAAATCATTATATCATGTACATATTAACATGCTCGCATTATATATGACATTCATATTTTTCAATATATATCAAATTTACAACTACATTCATTATACCTTTCCATTTTTATTCAATAACAATATATACAATGCAGTCAACATTTACAATGCTATTTTATAATGACCCCATGGTAAGGTGTCCGTACTTTTCGGCACGATATACCGCTTGTCATCGTATGGACTTAGAGTAATTTTCGACTCTGAAATAGTGTAAACTTCGTGCAGCTTCGATCTTATGCAGGACTGCTGGCGAGTCATTTCAATTTCTTCCTGTAATGAGCGAGTGTAGTCATTGAAACTTAGTGTTCGCGCGACGACATTACATTTCACACGTTTCACCTTTTTCGTCTTCTCTACCATCGACTCGCAAAGCGTACATTTTTGCTCTCAATCCCACAAATTCCGTCATTACCATACCATTATTTTCATCTTTCATGAGACCGGGCACTTTCTTGTTGACTAATGGTAAACCGTACACATTTTCCATCGGATAATCGCTCGTATCAAATTTGTCAATGTTACGCTTCATATCATTGTAAACGTCATCAGACTCGATGTGGTATATGAGACTATCGGTGTCGGTATACATGATCTTGCAGTTTTGCTGATACAGCGGAATCATGAATTCGTGGTGAAAGTCATATAAACATGTTTTCGATATGTCGAGTATACACATACCCACATAAATCGGCTTGTTAAATTTTACCTCCAGATTTCGCAATTCGATCGCAATAAGACTTTGCGAAAAGACCCTTCGACTGTGAAAATTTGGTTTAGTGATCATTGCCTCTGCCCCAAATCGTCCCTCCCACTTTGTTTCAAGCTTCACATCTACCCGGTTTCGCACGTTTTCCATCGTTTTGCCGAATACTGCGTTATTCATTAATTTATACAAATTTTTCTCGAAATCATTTGTAGCACGTGTGCGAAACTGCGTATTCAATTCGATGTATGAACGCAACCAGGGGGGTTGGGTGGCTTTCAAAATTCTGTGTATTTTCGTTACTTGAAGTCCATGACGCAAACACTGCTGCAAATTACGATAATGTATCACGTAACGCTTCTTATTACATACGGTTGCGAGCAATTTCTCTTCGCGCTTGCCAGGTGGTTTGTCGCGTGTCGGACAAAACGGAAGGTCACTGTGCGAATCATGCAATCGTTGCGGATATTCGAGATCGACTTGGAGAACGTAGCCTACAGGCAAATCTAGCGCTATGGATAATACGTCAAAATTCGAAGTATCGTTGATCCATTGAAAATGAGCATAAGGCAAAGGTTGGCACATTGCCCATACAAGTTGTTCACATCGAAGTACATCAGGTATGATGATTATTTCAATGGATCGTACGATTGCATGTACTTGTTATTGGCATGTGCATATCTGTTTGAACATTGGCTTAAACCTCCGCGTATACCTCGCTCGATGAATAAAATCATGCCGATGTCAGTTAATAATTCAAACGTAATGTGCGTATATTTCAACATGGCGTCCCAAGTATATCCGGGAAGAGTGTAATAATATGCCGGATCGAGCCCATAACTTTCAATACACGCATCACGAAAATTTTCAAAAGTATCTGCTAATAACAAGACATCCGTCTTCAAATACTAATCGCTATATTAACCAAGCGTTTGAATGGAAAACCGCTGCCAGACACTCTCAGCGTGAGTTTACTCGCACGCGCTGATCGTTTCCCCGGTCAGAGAACTGTGAAATGAGTCGCGCGGCGGCAAACGCCTGTCTTCCAATCTGCTGACATGGTCAACGTATTCGTACGGGAAGACACCTTTTCGTGTTAATAATGTACAGTCATGCATCGGTACGCCATCAAATTCCGAGCGCACAATTTTCAGTTTGTCCGTCGTTAAAAATGATGCCAATTTCTCAAGACTTGTGGTTAAAAATGTATATGAATCGATGAAACGTAATTTAATTTGGTTTTTTATTTCTTCGGTGGTAGTTTGGACAGTTTTCGTCAACGAAATATATTTTTCTTTTGTTATTGGAAGCACGTAAGTTTTCCCTTCGAACGCGGTGGCTACTTCCTTAATTATAAAATGTGCATCATAGCCAGACAAATTGTGAACAACTACTGGAATGAAAAGATACTGATTGAAATTTAGATTGCAATTCGAATGGGTGGGGCCTCGATAACGCCCAGTCAAATGACAATGATCGCGAACTCGTGTATCGGTTTGTACAAAATCTTTTTCACATATGTGACACTTAATCGTAGTTCGAAATTTAAGCTCCTCGTCGGATGTTAACTGTACCATGGGGATATTTGAAGATAAAATATCTTTCACATGCAAAGCTGCACTTTTTAGTTGTTCGACGAACCATGCGATGCAATCGCTACTACGGTGCGATTCATATCTGCATAATGATTGATCGTATGAACAATGTACATAGTTTGCGATACTAGAAACCTCGTGGTGTTGCTACATGTTTCGTTCATCCGTTTTCGCAAGAGCGCACTCAAGATCGGCGTATATTACGCATGGAAGTCGCTCCTTATGATTGAAGTTTCTAAAAGTGAGCCACTTGTTGGAATCGTTCGGTAGACGGACAGCACAGTCGTTATTCTGGCCACAGTTCACAGCATGCGCTTGCAATTTTTGCTCCGAATGGAAGTAGTGTAGACATCTGCGAAAACAACAATAACTTCGGTTTCGATGCAATTGCTTTGATGTATCAAATTACATCAAATCTACGTACCTATCACAGATATATTTCTGTCCAGTGTGCTTATTCAACTGTGAGCTGACGAGCCTTGATAAATTCTTGATCCACGCGAAATGTCCAACGATGTTTTGCTGCGGATCTTCCACGTAGAGCAAATTGACGTGCTTTTCTCTCTTTCGCTCACTCACGCGAATTGGAAGAGTACTATCGTTCTCAATGGTCTATACATTGATTGAAATGTCATTCTGAATTTCAAATTTTTTAATTTGATTCAGAGTCACTGGAAACTCAATGTCTTGAAGATTTAGCACTGTCGAGTAGTGTGGGTATGAAAATTCACGCGCACTGTCACGTTCGGCTGCGTGAAGAGCGGATTCTACTGCCCATGCGAAACATGCTTGATCGGGCGATTTCACATTAACAACCGCTCTTTTCAGCATTACCGACCGCGATAAAAGAATGTGGCATCCCGCGCGCATCGCGTTATATTTATTTATATTTATAGTTAAGTTATATATTCGCGACAATGCCAACCCGCTGTCGCGTTCCTGAAACTCTTCGAGTGATGTCGAAATCGGCTCAATAACTCTTTCATCGTACCCCTTGCGTAAATCAGACGTCTTAAAAAGTTCATAGTTTTTCGTATTAATGCTTTTATTTGCACGCTTGTCACCCGCCACAAATTTGCTGTTAAAAACGGTATTAATTTTCACACTACCGTAATTGTCGATAATGGTTTGCACGCGTGAAAGTACGATATCACTAGCGTCTTTGAGGAATTGTTCAGGTTCTATGTGATCGCGATTTATCACTACACCAGTCAAGATACGACTGTCGAATGCCGTATCAATTTCGCGCCATATAAATCTATGATTGTCATGTCCAGCACTCGTGTGTATGATATGCTGACGCACCGAATTCTTGAAGCCTTCAAGTCGTGCAATTTGAGCCACCATCGATTGACGATTTCCGATCGATAATCGTGGTGGTTTAATTCGACTTTGTTCTTCTAACGACTCAATATACTCGTCACATCGTTGTTCCCACACAATATACTCTTCTACCGTACTGATTTGAGCTCCTTGCTCGCAAAGATTTTTTTCAATGTTGTCCGCCATGTCTCTTCGCGAGGCACTCTGCAATCTCGGAAATTCAAACATTGACTGAAAATGTCTACTTCTCAATCACGATTTATATTCCATTTCTATAACGACTGCATCCTTGGTGCCGTGTGCATTTTTTCGCTCTATTTTTCTAAAGACTTTACGATTTTGCTGACATCAACTTCTTCGACAGGATCCACGAAGCGCTCGCAATATCGTTCGCTTAATTTTATTCTTTCGCGAGTGTGCTAGGCATTTTGGCCTTGAGATGACACATGATGCTGAATCGACATTTTTACAATCCCTTTTACTTATATATGTTAGTATAATGGTTTCTGCCAATGTGCAGAATCTGTTCTAAAACTTTCGAATTATTTTCACATCTCCAGCATAAAATATTACATTATATTCGTGAAACGTTCGGAGACGCAAGTGAGCAGTTCGAGAGACGTTCAAGAAACATTTTGAAATCGTTCGTGAGACGTTCGAAGCCATTCGTGAAATATTCGAAGGCGTTCAATAGATGTTCGAAGGCATTCAATAGATTTGCTCATTCTCGATCTCTCTCATGTATACGTGTAATCCGATCTCTTCGTATCTCTCAGCGACAGGGGTCAACCAACTTGAACCCACCGCTCCCCGCGTGCCGTCCCATGCCCACGTTGTGACTCGCAATGGAGAAGCCGTATTCTCGGCCTCTCCTCTTTGTGCGGATATTCATACCTGCTATACAGCGCTCACACAAATATATGACATAAAAATAATAATAAAATAAAAAATTAAATTAAAAAGAGTAAAAATAAATATCCTATCAATAGTCAATCAATAATCAGTCGATACCCCTCTCCAATCAATAATCAATCGATACCCCCCTCCAGCGCCAACGATTTCCCCCTCTCCGCGTGACGTCACCGCCCCCTCCGATTCCCCCTCCCGCGCGTGACGTCATCACCCTCCCCGCGTGAATTCCCCCTCCCCCGCCCTGTACCGCCCTCAGAGGACCTGCGTTCGATCTCTCATATCTATTGTAATGGGTCGAATATTCGTCACAAATGAATTTAAAGGTTCGAGAGTCGAACAGGGGAGAAATTAATTGAGACTTAGGTATTTTTGGTATTTTATAATAAAATTAATTTATTCATTGATTTTTGGCTCGATATAATGTAAAAAAGACGTTATGTAGAAGTGTAGTGTTTTGTTTGTGTTGTTTCGGTGTTTTACGCAATATATATCTCGGTCGGTAAAATATCACATTCTCGCGCGGTAAGTAGGATCCAGCACGATCGCTTGACACCGATCGATCGTGGTTACCCCCTCTTCACTAGTCCTTGCACCGGAGTCGCGACGCGCTCTCGCTTGCGGCGCGACGCTCGATACCGGTCCACCCGGCGCTTCCCTCTCCCTCTCCCGACTATGTTCAGGGTGCGCGTGAGTTGCGGCGCGCTCGCCCTCGCGGCGCTATAGATCGCGACGCTCGATTGATTACCCCGCGTCGATAATCGATAACCGATGTTTCCAATTTCGGCGGGGGAGGTCACCACGTACCGGTCTACGACGCTCGATCCTCACGATTCGTATCGGGCGCTCGGCGACCCTTTTTTTCTAATAGATTTCGTTACGCTTCGGGCCTTGTCCTTTATGTGTTCCTGATACCATTTGGCCGACAATAACGGTGTGTTTTCTTGTGAGTGTGTGTTTTGTGTGACTATCGCTTATAATATTTAAATCTCTTTTCGCACTTTCTTGTTTCCTAATCTAATATTTCTCGCATTACCCCAATCTCGAAATGCTTATATTTGCGTATGCTACCTTCTCTCACTCTATGCCCTCCTAATCTCACTTTCCTATTTAATTTGCAATAACTCACTTATGCGCTTTACTTATTGATTCTCCTTATCTCTCTTTTTATTATTCTGTGATTTTTCTTATTTTAAGACTAAAAAACGAAAGACTCCAATCCCTCCTCTCCTTTGTCCCTTAACGTTCCGTGTTCTCGGCGTTTCCGATCCACTAGGGATGTACTTGGCCCTGCAGTACTTGTTAATCTTACAAAAAAGAAAAGATCGGACTCTTTCAGGTGCGACTCCTTATTTCTCTTGTTCCTCAACGTTCCGTGTTCTCAGCGTTTCCTGTCCACTAGGGATGTACTTTGCCAAGCAGTACTAGTCGATCCACGAAGGATGAAAGAAGAAGAACACTTTTCCTCCAAAATTCCTATCCTTATATACTAATATTTTACCGCTTTCTCATTCCCCTTCCCTTACTTATTTGCCATTATCACCTTTAGTGTTAACTTTTTCTTTCTTTATTAAATAAATTTTACTCTTCGGCTGTTTTTGTGGTTTTCTTTGTTTTCTTTCCGTGTCTCCCTTTTCACTTTGTTGTGCCGCCTTTATTTTCCCCTTCCTTTGCCCTTTTTTATTGTTGAATCAATTTTGCCTTTAGTTTGTTTTTGTGGTTTTCTTTGTTTTCTTTCCGTTGTTCCCTTCCCCGGTTATAATTTTCCTTCTCTGTACGTCCTACCTAATTGACCTCGTTTTTATGTTGGCCTGTTAATCCCCCCTCTCCTACTTCTTTTCCCGAAGTCGGTTGCCTTTTTCATTTAGTGGCCATATTTCTTTATTTCTTATTCATGAGACGGACCTGTACGTCTCACTATACTACTGGACCCCCTAAAGGGGGCGAGCCCGAATGCTACGGTGAGCAGCGACACCGCTTTCTCAGCTCCATATAATTCCGGGGTGTGAGTGCCTGTGCCTATCGAATGCGAAGTTATCGATATGGAAAAAACGGGGATAACTGCGAACGGCCTCCTCGGTGCTGTTGGGGCAGGCTCGCGGGTGTATTTTAGTCCCCTTACCCCGGTATGGAGGAAGGCCGAGGTGGACCTTTGTGACCGACCACACTCGTGGGAATAGAAATGGATGAAATAACAAAAACAAGCACAACCGAGATGGAAATGGCAAGGACTGAAGGCAGTGAGACGATGGAAAACGTGGGACAAGGTATGCAAAGGAGAGTGAGCGCGGCGTCGATCGCTTCGGAAGGAGGACGCTCCCAACGAAGTGTGAAGCGCTCGCGTGAGGAGCTCAACGTAGACAGCGATTCGGCGGGGTCCTCCGGAAGCGGGGACACCCCAAAGAATCCTGTCAGCAAGAAATGTGCTGGATCGAGGTCGAAGAGGACGGCCGAAGGGTCGCTGGGGTCGAGGACGCGGGATTCCTCGCTTCAGCTCAAGTCACACAACCGGTGATGGAGGTGGCAACCGCAGTGAAGAAGGCGGATAAGGAGGTCCAATTGGGCCCAGAGGAACCGGGCAGCAGCATTAAGCTGCTAAAGAAGTGGATGGCCGCGGAGCGAGGTGCCTTAGAGGCCTACCTATTCAAGGATGCCAACAAGGTGACGGGAGCGGCCATTAGCCGCGTGTTGGAGTTGGTAGGGTGGTACGAGGCCGAGCTCCGAAACCAGCACGCAAATGGCCTGCAGGCGAGGATTGCCTTCAAGGCAGTGAAGCAGGAGTCGCGTGCCCGCGGAGCAACCCTTGGAACTGCGGAAACCAGGCTCCAACGAGGCTTAACGGAGTTTCAGAGGGCAACAACAGCGCTGAGGAAGGAGAATGAGGAGCTCTACAAGGAGAAGGTCGGGCGAGAGGCGATGAACCGCCAGAGGAAGGAGACGGAGAAGGAGACTCCCCGGCAGACGTACGCGTCTGCCGTCGGGAAAAGGAGACATGATGCCCCGACGGGTGGTGCGCAAGCACCGCCTGTCGGGCCAGTCACGTTGGGGAGATAACCTCCCCAACCAAGGATAGTGGCCGTGGTGGTACGGCCTGCCACCGACGAGGACCCCAGAGCCGTGGAGGCCATCCGTAAGGATTTACTCCGCGGTCACTAAGCGCGCCGCGGCGTCCTGAAAGTAGCGTCTGTTAGGCAGACGCGCAAGAAGGGCGTACTGATCAACGTCGCCTCGAAAGAGGACGCCGAGCTAATCACGAGTGCTAACCTTAGCGGGGTGAGCCTCACGGCAGTGATCGCCCTAAGAGAAAACCATCGATCATTGTATATGGCGTGGAGACCGACGTGTCTAAAGACGTCCTGAAGGAGGACTTCGTTAAGAAGAACCTCCTCGGGCACTCGAACGAGGCGGAGGCTGTTCTCGATGAGGCAGTCTCCATCGCGCACTGCTTTAAGAACAACCAGGGACTTAACAACTGGATCATCCAGTTACCCATGAGACTCATGGAAGGAGTTCTCAAGCGTGGACGCGTGTTCCACGCTTGGGGCTCATATAGGAGCGCCGAGTATCTGAACGTTACTCGGTGCTTCAAGTGTTGTCACTACGGCTGCATCGCGAAAAACTGCGGTGCTCGGAACCAGGTCTGTGAGCACTGAGGATCGAACGACTACCTGAGGGACGCCTGTCCTTTCAAAGCGATGCCCAAATGCGTGAACTGCGCTAGGAGTCGTTGGAAGGAAGTGGCTCATTCTCCAAGGAGCAAGCTGTGTCCGAAGCACACCCGAACCGTCGGGCTATACCGGGCACAGCTTGACGGCGGCTAGAGACCGACGCTGGCGTATCTGGTTTGGCATGTGTGTTGTGATCGTTCGTTCTCGGCTTCGGTCAGGAGCGACGATTTTTTTATCGTTGAGAACATTAAAACATTTTGTGTAGTGTTACTATTTATAGAGTGTTTAGTGTTGTGACCGATCCCGGCCTCGGCCGATGAACGAGACAGTTTTTTGTCTTTAAGGCGTTTTGTCGACATGTAGACTGTGACATTTTTGTGTTTATTTATTCCTGTGCCTCTGGACAATGACTGTGTTGAGTTGAGAACCATGGGGTCTCGGCTTAGGGTGATGACTCTTTCGGCAGGAGGGTTCCCGCAGTCTGACTCCTACGGGACGATGACTGTGGAAACCTCGGTGAGCAGCGACACCGCCGTTCCAGCTGGTCTATCACGGCCGTCGGAGCGGGATCCGCGAAGTGTAGCGGCACGATTATGTGTCGCGAAGACCCCCACCAGTAATCTGAACTGGTACCATGGGGGCTGGGTAAGTCACCGACGAGTAGTCAGGCCCAGCCAATGAGGTTGGACTCGTGGGGGCAGTGGTTGGCTACATGCTGGTCAGGAACCTGTTAGGGGTTCCGGCGTATGAGTTGCGTACCAACAGCTCGGCAGCAGCGTGCAGAGCTGTTAGAGTGTTTGGAAAGTCACTCGGCTTCACCAGTAGTTGCACGAGGATCCGCATCCGAATGTAAACTGGGAGGCTAGCATATACTTTTCGCGTGGTCGGGCGGATCCCGATCCCGAACCCGTGGGGGTCGTGATGTTTAAGGCCAGGGACGGCACGTTAAACACACTGACATTTAACTGCCCGCGATTATCTCGAAACATATTTTTCAAAGACGGTCCCCAAAATATTCAGAAAACAGATTAACCAATTTCCTCCCAGTTTTGACACAATATTTTCGAATAGGTTTTCTACTTCAAAAAGTAGGATTTTTTAAACTAAATTAGTAGTATAACTATGCGGGTTCTGGGCCAAATTTTCATTTCCGGGGAAGGTGCGGAGTCTACGGAGAGGGGGGAGTGGGTATCTGGTGGTCTCGCGAGAACCTGTGGCGACTTCAGGGAATTGGGGGGAGGGGCGGACGCGTTGCGACTCACAGAGAGGTGTGCGGGGAGTCCGGCGAGTGACGTCACGCGAGGGATGAGGATGCCCAATACCACGGGGTCCTTGGGGAGGGGATAACGGTTGTAGGCACGGCTGTATCAACGAAAACTAGCGCTTATAAAATTTCATTGCATCCGGTCTTGTATTCATTCTGGAAGATAACGTCGAGATGTTTGCATGTGCGAGTATGTATGTAGTGCACCCAGCGAAGGATCCATTGGACTTGACGAAAAATGAACTCGAACATGTTCCAAAGACCTTGCTCATAAAATATTGGGGTCGACACATTGGTATACTGTGGGATCGTTTGTCGGAAAGTCATCGATACGACAGTGAAATAATATCATATCGACCACGCATGAAGCATTACAATACACCTGAGATGGCAGATCACGTTGGTGACCCCCCACCTTCGCGTCGAAATTGTGAAAAGTGTTGGGAGGGAGAAAATGCTATTTGAGAGAGAAAAATAAACGTTCCTTGACACATTTGAAGTTGCTGAAAAATGGATTTCGCGGGCATTGACAAAGTCAGTAAAACGGCGGAATTTTTCCCAACGAAGAAGCTGTCTTCAAGTTCAATCACGTTATCCAATCTCCGACGCGAGGGCTGTCCACACCAAATGAGGAAAGCGTTACGTATTGGACATTATGACCGAGTTCGCCATCTTCTTACCACCACGGCTCATGAGCACCTTTTATCAGGATCCAAAGATGTTCAAGAATACGTTGGAAATGGCTCGCAATCATGAACGATTAGGATGGACAATACAGCAGCATCGTGTCCAATAAACTGTGAGCACCCCAATCTGCTGGTTGGACATGATGAGTTCAGCGGCATCACCATCATCGTTCGCTACCATCGTTGAGTTTTCAACATGCTCGCCACAATGTATAAAGAGAGTTTTCATCGAGTATTAAAAGTGTTCCAAGTTGCTCCACTATTACATGTAAGAATAAATACAATCGGATATGGTATATTTCAAAATGTTTTTGATAAAAAAATCCATCGCTCATACAGCGCTTCATATACGCTCAGCCAGCTTTTTAGTGATTTTACATTCGCATTGGCGCAATTGTATTTCATGTTGAAGGAATGATGGGGGCATTCAAAGTCGGAGATTTATGGCAACTTCTTCAGCGAGGGACAGTTCAGGGTCTCCAAGTTAACAATTTGGGTCGTGGGATTCGTGAGTCTTGATATCCACGAGCACTTCTCGAACCCATTCACGTAGATGGTAGGAGCTCCTTGCAAGATGGTCCGAACTATCGTTCTAGCTGCCTCATATGGTATACCACCGTGATCCCATCGTAATCCGTGAAAATTGTCCTCCAACCATTTATTTGGCTTCTTGTATTTGTCCGGTAATGAGTCCCATGCAGATGGTGCGTTGAAGAAAAACGTCAGCGGTTCATCCTTCTTGTCATGGAGTTTGATGATGAATATCTCCTTTAGGACAAAATCGTTGATGGGTCTCTTGAACCCTTGCATATCGACGACGAGCTGGTCCACTGATCGGATTGTATTCGACAATACGATCATGGAGGATGAAACAGAATGCAGCAGTTTTCGGCGGAATATTCGTTTTCATTTCAAATTCGAGACGCACATCTACGGGGCCGGCCTTAAGAGAATCATTTTGCATTGAGCAGTCAATGATGGCGAGGAGGGCTTTTTCTAAGAATTCAGTCTTATTTAGCCATGGTTCAGTCTCTTTGTTGTCATAGGTGAATTAGAAATGTGTATACATCTCGTAGAGTAAAGCATACTGACTTTGATTGATGTTTAGGTTTAGATTTCCATTCGGATAGCATCGGGAATTTAGGCATCGCTTATGCTACAATGATCAAAGTTGCTTGCATTCCTCTCTTTCATATTTTCTCTTCCCGTTTGCAGCGCGAGAATGACATATTGTGGTTTCTCCAACTGATTGGAAGTCTTGACAGACCACAAATGCTTAGAGGTGGCGGGGGTAATGGATATTCATACAATTCCCACGATCAAAAACTCATGGAAATTGGTGCATCTTTGGCGAGAAATTTCAATAGCTGAATTTTTCGTTGATCTGAAACTGTTACATACGGTACAAGCCATTCGATTTTGTGCAATACGAGTTTGGAGTCTTCGGCAGCTGTTTGTATGATTGCATTATCATCAGTCTTCGATCTCGTAGGAATTAGCTCATGCTTGGCATTTACCACAATTTTCCGATAATCTTCGGCAAATCCGAGCAGCATGCTCAACGGTATACACACATCAAAATTTCCCGATACATCAACAATCTGCTTTGTCTCTTCAACATCAAGCCACCCCGTGTTCCCGAGCATAGAGCTCTTACCCGGACTGAGAGACGAATATCGTTTAATTACACTCGTAATACCGACATTCTTATTACGATCGATTTCTATGGCATTCAACTCATATCGCACTTCTTCAAACAAATGGCAGATGGCATTGTTGGGGAGACTTGTGGCAGCGGTCGGCATCCCATCACGCTTAGATAGTTTTCCACATATGTGCAAGGAACGTTTGCTTGGCAGGATGGATAGATCTTGATTTTGAATGGCAATACGTATTTCATCGCTGTTATTAAAGGTCGAAGATGCATATGGTTGATGAGCGTGAATTTCACAACGTATGATCGATTCGTCAAAGACGACGGGCTCCTGAAGGTTTACGATTTCCTCTTGCATTGCACGCAGCAGGTGCACAGAGCACAATATACATAATGTTTTACACGTTGTCCCCACGCACTTTCAGAGCCAAATTCTTCAAGAGTAGCACGTCTTGAGGTGTGAGCACTTTGGGTGCTTGCCGGCGACTGATCGTTTTTACCCATGGTTGTTTAGTGTTATTATTGATTCTATTGAATATCCATTATGATTTTATATGCAACCGCATGGTGAGTATTTCACCGCGGAAATTCACTACGTCACCGTCCTGATCCACTATTCGAAGTTGTATTGTATCTGTCGTTCGGCTGGTGATTGGTAGATAAATGACGTGTGACGGAACCTCAATGATCTTATATCCTGGTGGGACGGATAGCAAAAATTCATGGATGGTGTGCACGTTTTGTCTGTTAATATAGGCACCAGCAGTGATATTGTACTCAACGCGTAAGGCGTTCACTTTAAGGAAGCTTTCCAGTGTGACAGCCCCAAAAATCGCTGTTTTTCGCGATTTTTTTTTTTAAAGAAAAAATAATCTAATCGGTCTGGTTTTTTTTTTGTATATTAATTGGGTATTGAAGAATACAAAACAATTTTTTAAAGATCGATTTATTTATTAATTAATATCTATAAAAATGATGAAACAATTGTTGCAGAAAATGCACTTGGATGTGGTGTCCGCGTTGGGGGTCACAATTTTGATCTAAAACAAAAAACACAAAAAGATTATTGATCGGTATATAATTGGCTTTCGTGCTATGGAGGCTTTTTTTTTTTTTTTTTTTGAAAAAATGGCGCCGGTTTGAACAAAAAGTATCGATTTTAGCATTTTTTTGGCAGTTTTTTTTACAAAAAAATAGGAAGATGTCAAAAAAAAACGCTTCCATAGCACGATAAACAATGACGTTAAGAATATTGTGTAAAAAATTCAACTCGATAGCTTTAAAACTCTGCCCTCCAAGTTGGACACCGTTTTGAAAAATGCTGTTTCGAGAAAAACGCGTTCAAAGTTTCGCCGTAGCTGTAGCGCTCCGTTGCCTTCTTCCAAGAAATGCTGT
Source organism: Ophion costatus (assembly GCA_951751655.1). Classification (NCBI taxonomy): domain Eukaryota; kingdom Metazoa; phylum Arthropoda; class Insecta; order Hymenoptera; family Ichneumonidae; genus Ophion; species Ophion costatus. Next base: position 34,368,774 of record OX632360.1, read on the forward strand.
ACAGTAACCGAAATAATCTGAATTTCGGCATGAAAATTTCAGGGAATATTCGGAAGAGTGTATACTATTCGATAAAGCAAAAAAAAATGGATTTTTTGAAAATTTCACACTGGAAAGCTCCCTTAAGAATGGCTACTGGAAGATCGGATTCGTGTCTTTTATTGGATTGTAATTTACGCGCTGTGAAGCACAGTAGATGTCCAATCGAATCTTCAGGCTCGAAATTGACATCATGATCACACTCGATTTCACTGCGTAGAGTATTATTATGAGGTTTGATGTTGATTTTGATGTTTTTCTGTGACAGCTCTGCTTGCGCAGATGCATCAATATCGTTCCCATCGAATTGTGGGAAAACCAACGCACTGCTCACTCTCATAATACACCCCAATGGTTTGAGATTTGATAATATTTATCTGTATTCCAAGTCGCTGAAACAGCCAAAATATAAGTTGCTCGAACGATTACTTGAACCTGTGAGTGGAGTTGAGTATTATCCATTCAACGAGTATGAACAAGTTATAGCACCGAGTGATGCACGATCCAACTCTATATTCATTTTTGATGATATAGCGTGTGAAAAACAGGATAATGTGAGAGCCTTCTTTTCCATGGGAGGACATGAGATTGTTGACAGTTTCTATCTTTATCAAAGATACACTTGCATGCCGAATCATCTCGCGAGAGACAATGCAAATCTCGTGGTGCTTTTCAAGCAGGACGATGCAAATCTCAAGCACGTGTATAATGATCATGTTAATACAGATATGTCTTATTCATGCTTTAAAAATATGTGCACGAAATGTTGGAATTCTGACAAGTATGCATTCATCACAATCGACAAGGATAGCAGTATTAGCGAGGGTCGATATAGGCAAGGTTTTGATTATTTTCTAACGCTCGATAAATGACCCGCCATTGATCGGCAAAGAGACAGGATTGTGTACACATCGATAGCGATAACATGAAGAGCGAACAGTTGTTGAGGGAAAAAGATGTATTACGTGAAATCGCCAAGGCGAGCGCTGCAATCAGACGAAAGCATCGAATGCTCAAGATCGGAAGCGACATCGATGAGCAGAGAATGCAAAATGTCTTTAAGCCTATAGTGAAACCATTGGAACAATTAGTGTCAAACAAAAACGACAACATGGTGAAGATGGAAGTCAAAGATGGAAAAGTAATGGATAATGATGTGGAATATTCAGTGAATGGCGTTGAGCGCCAATTCATAAACGAAACACAAGATTCTTTCAAGAGTGAAACACAAGACTCTTTCAAGCTGGTATATGACGATGCTGTTGATAACGCACCAACCCAAAATGTTGATGATTTAATCGTTGAATATCTCCTGTTATTACGTACGAATAGAAAGACAAGCTTGGATGGCTCATATGGTGTACGGAACCTCGCGAACAGCAAATAAATAATTGGTGATTCTCCTATATCCTTTGATTCTTAATATATTCGTGTGCGAGATTCGAGTTTTCCGAAAATGGTTGGATTAACAGAGCTGTTGTTTCAAAAAGTGCCCAACGTCGATGCGCAGACACCGGATGACTTGAAAAACTATGAAAAAATCATTATCTCCACGAATGCTCACAAAAAATATTATAAACCTGATGAGGCTAAACGACATATGTCGGTCACAAATTCGATACATATATCGCAATTATAATTGATCATCACATGCACATGGGAAAGGTTATGCCAAAGTATAAGGCGACGAGAAAAAATACCCAATTCGATTATATTTATTGGGATAGTCCCAATGAGCTAGTAGATCGTCTTCGCTTACTTCTAGCATCACAAGCAACTGGCAATTCATCACATTCGAATGAAATTGTATCGATTATTGAGGAATCGCGTGAAGCGAAAATGATTTATTAACCGAACATTTAACATTTTATGCATTATCAACATGAGTGTCGATGTGTTCGGAAGCCAACTGAAAAGGAGTATCCTTCTTAATACGCAAGGTCCTCCAGGCAGACCAGGGATTGGGTTCAGAACTACCGCAGATGGTCATTATGACTTGGGGCAGAAACTATTGTGCAATATCGCCAATCCGGAAGAACAAGACGATGTTATCACTCTAAGTGCCTTACATAAAAGATCTCGAACTATCATTAAGAACATACGCAAAGAAATAAATGAGAGTAACCTGTTGTTGGTTAATGGACTAGAAGGTACAATGAGAGACATTGCGAGGATGCTCGATGCAGATCTCAAAACTTTACAAGACTTGGTGATTAGTAATTCACACATCATTGCTGAGCTAGACGCACGACTGAAAAGACTGGAAAATGAATGAGAAAAAGAACGCTCTCGTGCGGGAACTGCACAAACCTGCTTGCCGACACTATCCACGTCAGCATGTGGACATCCGTGGTTTGGATGCGACCTGGCAACGTGATCTCATCGATATGTCATCGTATGCACATCAAAACTCCAAACATAAGTTTCTCCTAACCGTCATCGATACTTTCTCAAAATTCGCCTGGGCCGTACCGATGCGTAGTAAGAATAGTAAAGATGCAGCAACCGCACTAAAGTCGATACTCGTGAAGGGACGCATACCGCAGAAGTTACATGTTGATCAGAGAAAAGAGTTTTATAATTGTGACTATAAAACCCTAATCAAAAAGTACAATATCCACATGTATTCAACATATAGCAACTTTAAAGCTTCCATTTGCGAGCGTTTTAATCCTACATTGAAAAATAAGATGAGGATGCAATTTAGTCTTCATGGTATTTATACTTGGATCGATATACTTGATAACCTAGCAGCCGCGTATAATGATTCTGTGCATCGTACGATTAAGATGAAACCGAAAAATGTCAACGCTGGAAACGAGAAACAGTTACTACAAGATGTTTATCACAAGACTCCATTGAAAAAGTCATCACCAACATCAAAATTTAAAATTGGCGATCAAGTGAGAATCAGTAAATTGAAGAGTGTTTTCGAAAAGGGTTATACACCGAACTGGACAACGGAAATATTTTCCATACATAGAATGAAAAACACGAAACCTGTAACATTTCATCTCAAGGACTATGATAATGAACCCCTTGCAGGTGGTTTCTACGATCAGGCGCTACTCAAAGTTCAACATCCTGATATTTGTCTCATCGAAAAAATGTTGATGAAGCGCGGTAATCGAATGCTTGTAAAATGGTTGGGTTTCGATAGTACCCACAATAGTTGGATAAGCAAATCTGATTCGTAGCGAACAATAAAAATGTTTTAAATTTGATGATTCTTCTCTTTCTACTCATTCCAGATGACGAGGGATGGCCTTTGTCTTACAAAGGGCTGACCGTTCTCAGCGTAGCATGTGTTTTCCCACTTAAGCCAACTTTCGCCTTTTGGCTCTTTGAAACCTGTCTCTCTCTCTCTCTCTCCCACACACACACACACACACGCACACACACACACACACACATACTTACACACACCCATACACACACAATAGTGTGTCGGGAAGGTGTAGGGAAAAATATCGGATGTCATGATATCGCAAATTATAAGGGGTTTTTATTACTTTTTCAGTTGAAAAAAATGGATCACCAAATTTATTATTTGCATAACAATTGTTTACAGTCAATTATTTATAAAACAGTCACAAAAATACATGCTACGATTGTATCCTAAAATGCCCCCATGGTAGCGTTTTCGTGGTTCCGGGTATGATATACCGTTTATCATCGTGCAGACTTAGAGCAATTTTTGTCTCGTTGATCGTGTACACTTCATGCAACTTTGATCTTATGCACGATTGCTGGCGACTCATTTCGATTTCTTCGTTTAAACATTTCGTGCAATCCTCGAAAGAGATCGTTCTGGCCACGACGTTACTTTTAACACCCTTAACTTTCTTTGTATCGTCTTTGCCATCGACTCGCACTGCTTACATTTTGGCTCTAAGCCCGACGAATTCCGTCATTATCCGACCATTATTTTCATCTTTCATTAGTCCAGGAACTTTTTGTTGACAAGCGGTATACTAGATTCATTACCCGCGGGATAATCGCTCGTATCGAAGCAATGAATATTGCGCTTTATGTCATCATACATATCCTCATACTCAATGTTGTATATGAGGCTATCCGTATCGGTGTACAACACAGTACATTTGTCTTTCTACAGAGGTACCATGTACTCATGATGGAAGTCATATAAACATGTCTTCGATATATCGAGTGAGCACATACCTACATATATTGGTTTATTGAATTTCACCTCCAGTTTTCGTGATTCGACAGCAATAAGGTTTTCTGAAAAAACGCTCCGGCGATGAAAATTTGGTTTTGCGATAATTGCCTCTGCACCGTACCTGCCGTCCCACCGTGTCAAAGGCTTAACGTCTACACGATTGCGCACATTTTCCATAGTTTTCCCAAACACAGCATTATTTATCAATTTATAGAGATTTTTTTCGAAATTATTATTTGCTTGGGTTCGAAACTGCGTATTAAGCTCAATATATGTTCGTAACCAGGGTGATTGAGAGAACTGAAGTATTCTATGAATTTTGTTGATTTTGAGGCCGTGGCGTTCACTCTGCTGCAGAATGCGGTAATGAATAACATACCGTTCTTTGTTCTGCACGGTCGCAATCAGTTTTTCGTATAGCCCGCCAGCTGGTTTACCATGTGTTGACCAAAACGGTAAGTCCATGTGCGCATCGTGTAGACATTCTGGGTACTCTAAGTGAACCTCAAGAATGTAGCCTGTTGATGAATCTGGCACCATCGATAATAAATCGAATGTTGACAAGTCCTCGATTCATTGGAAATCGGCATAGGGCAATGGTTGACACATTGCCCATCCATACAAGTTATTTATATCGAAATACATTAAGTATCATGAAGACTTTGATGCATTGAACATTCCATGTACTTGATATTGGCATGCGCGTACCTAGTTGAGTACAGACTGAGATCACCGCGTATACCCCGTTCAACAAATAACACCATTTTAGTTTTAAGGCTTTCACGGCTCTTTATGAAATTTGAAGAGTATGTGGCTTCCGGATGGAGGCCGTGTTGAGAATCAGCGTTGTGCCGACGTTTCGCAAACGTTACAGCCTGCATCATCAGGGCTGAGAGCTCCGATACTGAAGCTCCGGTGTCTCAGGCATTCCTTATATAGTTGCAGTCATCGTTCCAGATCACTGCAACAGCCAATCAGATGTTTTAATTGATCGACTGGTCAATTAAAAAACCGGGAGGACGGTGTGCCAAATGGGATTGACGTGATATCCACCATCTCTGTTTAGATTGTCCGGATGTTTTCTAATTTACAAGCCTTCTCGGTGTTTCCTGGAAAAATAGCTGTTCGATGGGGCCAGACTTTGGGCTTTATCGAACTGAATGGCATTACCAGTCTCCATCCAATGCTCGGCCAGGGCTGATTGTCCAATGTGGCCATATTTGACACAGCGTTGATGTTCTTTGATCCGTGTACTGATCTTCCTACCGGTTTCTCCTATGTACAATTTACCGCATGAGCAGGGTATCTTGTACACTCCTGGTGCACTTAATGGTGGTCTTTGGTCTTTTGCACTCGGATCCACTTGTGCTAGCATCTTCTGAGGTTTGAAGATGACTCGCACGTTATGTTACCCAAGGACCCTGCCTATGCGATCGGGTATGCCTTAAAGGTATAGAAGGGAAGATGTTGCTAATATTTGTCCTTCATTCTCCCCTTCAGGTGCTGTTACCGTTTTCGGATCGGCTATATTTCTTCTTAGATGTTTGATCGTTCTTTCGATGTTGTCTGGCTTGTAGCTATTATCTCCTAAAGCTTTGCGTAGGTGTTCTAGTTCATTCTCGCGAGAGTTCGGTTCGGAGATCGCTAAAGCTCTGTAGACCAGAGAGCTTATGACCGATTGTTATTGGGACGGGTGGTGATGGCACGTAGCGTGGAGATATCTATCCGTGTGCGTTGGCTTCCGGTAAACTTTGTGGCCCAAAGTGCCATCGTTTTTCCGTTGAACCAGTACATCCAGAAAAGGAATTTGAGTTTCCTGTTCTATCTCCAAGGTGAATTGTATATTGGGGTGCTGGGAGTTGAGGAAGGTTAAGAAATGATTGAGGTTTTCTTTGCCGTGACTCCAAATGACGAAAGTGTCATCGACATATCAGAACCAGGTGGAGGGTTTGAGGGGTGCTTCTTGCAGAATTCTGTTCTCGAAGTTCTCCATAAAGATGTTGGCGATGATAGGGGAAATCGGGGAACCCATGGCTGTGCCTGAAGTTTGTTCATAAAACTGGCATTGGAATTGGAAATATGTAGAGTTTAAGCAATGTTCTATGAGGGCTAGTAGGTTAGGAGCAACTTTTTGGGATTTTCTGACTATGTCTAGGGTCTCATGGGATGGGACGTTTGTGAACAACGATACAACATAGAAACTAACTAGAATGTCTTTTGGTTGTACCTTGATGGACTGGATCTTATTCACAAAATCCCGAGAGTTTTGGATATAGGAGTTGTTAAGGCCTACGAGTTCCTGCAAGGGTTTGCAGAGAAAACGTGCCAAATGATATGTAGGGCTGCCTATGTTGCTAACGATGGGCCTTAGTGGGATGTTGTTTTTGTGTATTTTTGGCAGACCGTAAAGCCTGGGTGGTAGGGATTCCTTGGGTGTAAGGACTTTGATACGGTTCTCCGATAGGCCAGCCTTCTTTAGAAGTGTTGTTGTTTTCTTTTCTACACTTGATGTTGGGTCACGTGGTAGTATCTTGTACCTGTTGGTGTCCTCGAGCAGGTTCATCATTTTCCTGCAGCAGTCCGTTCTGTCCATGATAACAGTAGCATTCCCTTTATCAGCTGGTAGTACTAAGATGTCCTTGTTTTTCTTCAAATTTCGAAGAGCAAGGTGTTCTTCCTTTGTGATGTTCTGCTGAGGGGGTTTTGCTTTGTGTAGAATATTGGTTATCCGTTTCCTGATGTCGTTGCTAGTATCAGGTGGGATACGGTAGATGGCAGTTTCCACCTGGCTAATGATTTCTCTGGTTGGAATGTCTGTCGGTGTGATGGCGAAATTGTGCCATTTTGCGAGGACTGATGTTTCAGCTGCGGAGAGTGGGTGGTTGCTTAGGTTTTTTACTGTGTGGGTTAGGATAGGTTGTTTCGTCTGCGGGCATAGTTTTCTGAATTTCTCTATTTGATTCTTGGACCTCAGGTCTGCACAGTGGAAGGCTTGTTCGTGTGTCACACGGTCAAGATCTTCCCACAGCTGTGGTTCCAAACAGTCAGATAGGCGTAGGTGAAGTTTAAGGAGTTTTTGGGAATTTTGGTCCAAAAGCTTTTTGGTGACAGATATTCTCTCCTTTACTAGTCTCAGCGAGGCCTGGTGGAGGATAGTTTTGGCTTGTGTTGATGTAAAGGGGTTTTTTAATTGAAAACATTTCGGTATCTCTTGATGGTCGCGGCACCTTTTTAGGAATGTTAACGACCACGGTTGGATGTGCAGAGTTTTCCTGAGTTTGGAAAAGGTGGTAACAGAACCCAAAATACCCTCTCCGTGTAGGCGTTTTATTTTAGATTTAAGGCTTTCACGGCTCTTTATGTAATTTGAAAAGTATGTGGCTTCTGGATGGAGGCCGTGTTGAGAATCAGCGTTCTGCCGACATTTCGCAAACGTTACAGTCTGCATCATCAGGGCTGAGAGCTCAGATACTGAAGCTCCCGTGTCTCAGGCATTCCTTATATAGTTGCAGTCATCGTTCCAGATCACTGCACCAGCCAATCAGATGTTTTAATTGATCGGCTGGTAAATTAAAAAAACAGTCCTAAAAAGGTGCCGCGACCATCAAGTGATACCGAAATGTTTTCAATGAAAAAACCCCTTTACGTCAAAACAAGCCAAGACTATCCTCCACCAGGCCTCGCTGAGACTGGTAAAGGAGAGAATATCTGTCACCAAAAAGCTTTTGGACCAAAATTCCCAAAAACTCCTTATACTTCACCTACGCATATCTGTCTGTTTGGAACCACAGCTGTGGGAAGAACTTAACCGTGTCACACACGAACAAGCCCTCCACTGTGCAGACCTGAGGTCCAAGAATCAAATAGAGAAATTCAGTAAACTATGCCCGCAGACGAAACAACCTATCCTAACCCACACAGTAAAAAACCTAAGCAGCCACCCACTCTCCGCAACTGAAACATCAGTCCTCGCAAAAGGGCATAATTTCGCCATCACACCGACAGACATTCCAACCAGAGAAATCATTAGCCAGGTGGAAACTGCCATCTACCGTCTCCCACCTAATACTAGCAACGACATCAGGAAACGGATAACCAATATTCTACACAAAGCAGAACCCCCTCAGCAGAACATCACGAAGGAAGAACACCTTGCTCGTCAAAATTTGAAGAAAAACAAGGACATCTTAGTACTACCATCTGATAAAAGGAATGCTACTGTTATCATGGACAGAACGGACTGCAGCAGGAAAATGATGAACCTGCTCGAGGACACCAACACGTACAAGAAACTACCACGTGACCCAACATCAAGTGTAGAAAAGAAAACAACAACACTTCTAAAGAAGGCTGGCCTATCGGAGAACCTTATCAAAGTCCTTACACCCAAGGAATCCCTACGACCCAGGCTTTACGATCTGCCAAAAATACACAAAAACAACATTCCACTAAGGCCCATGGTTAGCAACATCGGCAGCCCTACATATCATTTGGCACGTTTTCTCTGCAAACCCTTGCAGGAACTCGTAGGCCTTAACAACTCCTATATCCAAAACTCTTGGGATTTTGTGAATAAGATCCAGTCCAGCAAGGTACAACCAGAAGACATTCTAGTAAGTATCGATGTTGTATCGTTGTTCACAAACGTCCCAACCCATGAAACCCTAGACATAGTCAGGAAATCCCAAAAAGTTGCTCCTAACCTACTAGCCCTCATAGAACATTGCCTAAACTCTACATATTTCCAATGCCAATCCCAGTCTTATGAACAAACTTCAGGCGCAGCCATGGGTTCCCCGATTTCCCCTATCATCGCCAACATCTTTATGGAGAACTTCGAGAACAGAATTCTGCAAGAAGCACCCCTCAAACCCTCCACCTGGTTCCGATATGTCGATGACACCTTCGTCATTTGGAGTCACGGCAAAGAAAACCTCAATCATTTCTTAACCCTCCTCAACTCCCAGCACCCCAATATACAATTCACCATGGAGATAGAACAGGACAATCAAATTTCTTTTCTAGATGTACTGGTTCAACGGAAAAACGATGGCACTTTGGGCCACAAAGTTTACCGGAAGCCAACGCACACGGATAGACATCTCCACGCTACGTCCCATCACCACCCCTCCCAAAAACAATCGGTCATAAGCTCTCTGGTCTATAGAGCTTTAGCGATCTCCGAACCGAACTCTCTCGAGGATGAACTAGACCACCTACGCAAAGCTTTAGGAGATAATGGCCACAAGCCAGGCAACATCGAAAGAACGATCACGCATCTAAGAAGAAAAATAGCCGATCCGAAAACGGTAACAGCACCTGATGGGGAGAATGAAGGACAAATAATAGCAACAACTTCCCTTCCATACCTTCAGGGCATAACCGATCGCATAGGCAGGGTCCTTGGGAAACATAACGAGCGAGTCATCTTCAAACCTCAGAAAACGCTAGCACAAGTGGTTCCGAGTGCAAAAGGCCATAGACCACCATTAAGTGCACCAGGAGTGTACAAGATACCCTGCTCATGCGGTAAAGTGTACATGGGAGAAACCGGAAGGAAGATCAGTACACGGATCAAAGAACATCAACGGTGTATCAAATATGGCCACATTGGACAATCAGCCCTGGCCGAGCATTGGATGGAGACTGATCATGCCATTCAATCCGATAAAGCCCAAAGTCTGGCCCCATCGAACAGCTATTTTTCCAGGAAACACCGAGAAGGCTTGGAAATTCGAAAACATCCGGACAATCTAAACAGAGATGGTGGATATCGCGTCAATCCCATTAGGCACACCGTCCTCCCGGTTTTTTGATTGATCGGCCGATCAATTAAAACATCTGATTGGCTGGTACAGTGATCTGGAACGATGACTGCAACTATATAAGGAATGCCTGAGACACCGGAGCTCCAGTATCGGAGCTCTCAGCCCTGATGATGTAGACTGTAACGTTTGCGAAACGTTGGCACAACGCTGATTCTCAACACGGCCTCCATCCGGAAGCCACATACTCTTCAAATAACACCATGTCAACGTCGGTGAGCAATTCGAAGTTAATGTTTGTATGCTTTAACGTTGCATCCCAGGTGTATCCTACGAGAGTAGTACGCGGGGTCGAGCCTATAACTTTCGATGCAGGAGTTGCGAAAGTTTTCAAAAATGTCGGCTAGTAACGAAAAATCGGCCTACAGGTGCACCAGTCACTGTATTCAGCTAACGTTTGAATAGAAAACTGTTCCCATACATTCTGTGTCACCCGTCAAAGTGCCGTAAAATGCATTACGCGGTGGTAGGTGGCCGCCTTCTAATTTGTTCACACTGTCGATGTATTCATAGGGGAAAACATCCTTTCGCGTTAATAGGATAAAATTGTCTGCCGGTATGCCATGAAAATGTGTTCGCGAAATTTTGAGTTCGTCCGTTATCAAAAATGATGTCAGTTTATCCAGACTTGCATTGAGAAATTTGTATGAATCGATGAAGTGTAATTGAATCTGATGTTATGACTTGTCAATCGTTTGAACTGTTTTTGTGAATGACATGTATTTCTCCTTTGTTATGGGAAGCACGTTTCTTTTCCCTTCGAACACTGTAGCTGCCTCCTTGATGATGAAATAGACGTCATAACCGGACACATTATGAAAAACTACAGGAATGAAAAACGACTGCTTATAATTTAAATTGCAATTAGCGTGAGCGGGGCCTGCATAACGTCCAGTCAGATGACAATGATCGCTAACACGTATGTCGTCTTCGGCAAATGATTTTTCACATATATGACACTGGGTGACGCTTTGATATTCTGCCCATTCATCTGGTGTTAGAGGTATCATGGGAACATTTTCCGATAGTATATCATTGATGCGCAAAGCTAGATTTTTAAGGGGACCCGGTGGTCTAGAGCACGAAAATTTCACCGATTTTCACGATTTTTTTTTGCAATTAAAAATTTAAAAAACCACATTTCAACTTTTCGGGCTTATTACTAAGTTTATTGAACATACAAAAAATTTTTTTTTTAATTTTAAAAGCAATATTCATTATTATAAAAATGCCGCTGAAGATGACCCTCTCGAAAAATCGGACCCGGACGGCGTTGGTGATTTCGAGACTTTTACTCATCTGAAACACAAAATTCAAGAAGAATCTTAATCAGAAAGAGTGCAGTTATGGTCGGAACGAGAACAAATGGAAAAAATTAAAAATTGACCAAATGGCGCGCTTTTGAAAAAAAGTTCGTAAAATCGGGTCTTTTTTCACTAGTTTTTTAGTGTAAACAATAGGAAATTATTTAAATAAAATTATGATTCTAGTTCCGACGATACCCATACATGTTGTGAACAACATATCCAAATTTCAAGTGATTCGGTTGAATAGTTTTTTTGTTTTCACCACCGCCGTGCCGAAAAAAATCGTTTCGAGATAAATGAATTTAAAGTTTGAGGTACAGATATTTTCAAAAATTGAGCAAATTTTGAATACTTACAGTTAATCCGCGATTCCGGTACCATATAGGGTCCCTTCGGAACGTTCGTATTCCTCGATTTGCTCACTCCTTTCATTTTTTCGAGCTGTACGAGCCTCTTTGGAGTTGTCGGTGCTCCTACGGTTGGCGCTCGATACTCGCCGCCCGTCTCGGTCTCGCGCGAGTTGCGCCGCTTGTGGCCCGATTGTGATGCCCATGGTCTCCATTATTTTGAATAACGATGCGAATCCTTCGTTGAATATGCAAGCGGAAATATAGGTGGCAATATCGATTACTTTTTTCCGGCAAACAGATGTTTCGGCGCAAGGTGGCACACACAAGCGTTGAAACTTTCGTTATTGTTCTGCGTATTACTGCCAATACACCGTTCCAATAAATTCTCTGCTGTCAATTCTTCATAAATAGGTTTCAATATTTCTTGTGCTTCATCGTCCAGAGCAGGTGGATGCTCGTAGGTGTCTAAAGTACCTGCAGCCTCACTTTGACGCCACTTGCACCATGATTCGGAGACTGGAGGACAGTACGAGTGTTGCGGATTTTCATCTGTTGAAATTTTGTGATAATATGCGGCCCATATTTTACTTCTCATCCCTTCAGTAGAATCTGAATTACGTCTAATTGCTAGACCGTAATAAGTCGACAGCTCTTGCAATAATTTATTCGTCAATTGTTGACGCTTCGGTGTTTTATCTCTCGATTTTTTAACTTTCTGCTGTGTCTTTTTTTCGCTCTTCTTTTTCTGTCAATGTCTTTGTTGCTTTTTTTATTTGTGCATGTTTTTTTTCGCATCAAGAGCACGTTTGAACAAACGTTTTTGAACATGCAAATCACATTCTTTTTTGCAAACTACAAAATCATCTCCGTAAGGCTTTGTGTCCAATAAAGCTTTTACCGTTTTCGTGTCGCCGTCTCTGATATGGTTCGCGTATTTCACGTTGTATAACTCTTCCGATCTTTCGACCATTTCCACGATGCCGTCTACCTCCATTTTGCCAGCACTTCCGGTATGATTTGCGTCACAGTGATCTTCATGCTCTCGATACCACGCTTCATATTCAATCGTATCCTCTTGGCCTTTCCAATTTGAGCAGCATTGACATATAATGCATTTGATGACGTCTAAAATTTTGTTACTGTATTTTCCTATTAACGGTGTTACGTCCCGGAGGGAGATTTAGAATGGACTCGCGAGGCTGCCGAGTTTGTGCGCGAATTTTGAAGAGAGGTAGATTGCGCTGTGAGTCTTAATTGGTTTCCGCGCGAGTTCCGAACACGGTTTAATAACAATTGGATTTAGACGATTTAAGGTGCGTGCTTTGGTTTGAGGTTGAGGTTCGCCCGATACTTTGATCGAATAACTTACTCTCGTGAGTGTTTCTTTCGATTTACAAATAGAGTTTATTAACACACTTGTATGTATATATATCTATCAGTTGAATATAAGACGCGTACAGTGGATTGAGAAATATGTTAGACGGTTACGCGGACAGAGTATTATCTGAGTAAGTCGACTTTTCGATTCGGAGACTGATTACAGAGTGACGCTCCTTCGTCTTACAAAAACGGCGAGAGTTCGGTTTTTGGGAGAAGAAGGAGGTTTTTGGGAGAGTGCATTTCCTACGATGCGTTTTTTAGGGATTGGATAATCGGTCGTAAAAGTTACGTTAATTTTCGTGATTGGTTAGCGGAGTAGGGGAACATGATTCTGGATTTCTTATTGGGTCGCGGCTGAGATAGACGCAATCGCTGCTCTATTTCCAAGAATCGGCCTTAGCGCACGTGTTCTCATAATTCTCGCTGAGGGCCTGTTTTACGACCGTGTGGAGTCACGGGCGAGTTTTCCGTAGGGGTCTGTTTGGGATTTGGAGTGAGAGTTTCTGTTCGCTTTGGTCTTGCGTTTTTTCTATTCGGGAATTTTCCTACGCGAGTTTCTCGCTTGGGGCACATTCGCTCGTAAATTATATACTATCGGTGATTTAGTGCGCGGGAGCGGAAGTAAGTCGCTTTCCCATTCTGGGTCTTGTGGCATATTTCGACTATCGCGTCCATAAAGTTTACAAAATATAGCTTTGGTCAAAAAATGAGGGTGCCGCTATCGTGCACGTGTGCAATGATAATTTTTTCGGGTAGAGTAAAAAATTTGAAGGCTGGGACGTAACAACGGGACAATATCAGGAAGCGATGAGAATCCACGTTTCGCCCACGGTCCATCACCAAACACAGAAAGTGCATCCGCGCAACGCCCTGCTTTTACATTCAACTCGCCTTCTTCTTTCAATGCTTTTTTGACAACGGTTTTCGCGACGGCTTGAGCTGCAATTTTTATATTGTCTACGATGCTGTAATATGTACTATTACAAATTCCTTGTCCAAGATCCATGAGACCGCAGAAATTTTTCATGCCTTCAAATCCTACTGCAAGCATTCTCAGGGCGAGAACAAGTCGACGGTTGATTTCAAACGCCTTATCGATTAACGGCGAAGACAAACTAAAAGTTTCTTTACACCCACACTTCACAGAGAGCTTGAATCCTAGACCACGTTGTCCGTTTTTGCTAAAAGTGACTGCACTGTTACAATCTTTACACTTCAACAACTGCTGCAACGTTAAAAATATCACGCTGAATTCGAAGATGCAATAATTGAAAGGAGGATTAACCTTTACTTCCAATTCCTCATTGTCTTTTAATTTTTTCGCAGACGTGCTCGTAAAATCAGTCGTATTTTCGATAGTGACTCGATTGCCCTTGAAAGATTTTTTACGCCCTATAAAAGATGGTCGTCTAGAAGAGTCGCCGCCTTGCTTTCTATCCATATTTTCTGATATTTTATTTCAAACTGCTCGATGTTGCTTCGTCAAGACGAAACGTTGTATTGATCAAGTCAGGGGAAAGCCAAATGACCGTTACCCTTACTAATGTTCAACAATAGGTATACATATTTCGGGGAGGGGAAGGGTATATATAGGTACATAGTATACACTATATACAGGTATATATTTTCGGAGAAGGGTCGGAACAACTGCCGCGCTCCGAGCGCGGCTCCTAGACCCATTAGGAGCGCGCGGACCGCTCTCTACCTGGTTAATGGGCTGTAGACGCTATAATATTGGGAATTTCCGCATGAAAATGTCACAGTAAATTCTGAGGATACTATACTTTCGAAATATCGAGAAAAAAATCGATTTTTTTTAATTTCTAGACCACCGGGTCCCCTTTAAGGTACTCAACGAACCATGAAACGCAGTCAGCGCTGCGACGCGAGTGATATCCTGATAATGAATTGTCATACGAACAATGCATATAGTACGCGATGCTAAATACTTCATGATGTTGGCATTTATTTTTGTCCGCAATCTTTGCCAAAATGCACTCGAGATCGGCATAAATCACGTATGGAAGTCGCTCTTTTCGTTGAAAGTTTTTGAATGTTAGCCATTTGTCCATTGCACTAGGTAATCGAATGGCGCAATCATTCAATTTTCCACAATTCACCTCGCGTGTTTGTAATTTGTCCTCCGTGTAGAAGTAGTGCAAACACCCGTAACAAAACGGCGAAACCGATTTTATATTACCAAAGTACATAATGACTCATAGGTACATTTTCGCGTAGGGTTTTTACTCACTGATCGCAGATGTGTTTTTTCCGTTTTGTTTTGTTCAGTTGCCCGCTCACAGGCCTAGATAAATTTTTGATCCAGACAAAGTGTCCCACGTTGTGGTCCGAGGAGTCGTCTACGTATAACAAATTGATGTGTTTATCCAACTTTTGGCTGGATACTCGAATCGCGACGATGTTTTTCTTTTCAGATGTATATACATTGATTGAAACTTTATTTTGCGATTCATTTTTTTTATTTAAATGAGAGTCATTGGGAAAACAATGCCCTGAAGTTACAGTACAGTTGAATAGTTTGGATATGAAGTTACTCGATGCATGTGTATTTCCGCTGGATGAACAGCAGCCACAACTGACCACACGAAACATGCGTTATCCTTCGGCACGCATTGTACTATATTTATTGATATTCACAGTTATGTTCAATATCCGTGATAATGCCCACCGCTATCACGTTTTTGAAAATCTTCAAGGGTTGCTAGAGTTGGCTTGACAACTCGTTGTGTATACCACTCACGCAAATCAGATGTGGTAAAAAGTTCAAAGTGTTACGTGTTGATACTTTAATTTGCACGTTTGTCACCTGCCTCAAATTCACCATTGAAAACTGTATTCGCTTTTACACTGAAGTGTTTGTTGGTAATGTCTTGCACATGTGGAAGCACCATATCACGTGCGTCTTCGAGAAACTGACGAGGTTCAATATGATCATTATTGATGACGCGACCAGTCAGGACACGATTTTTGAACGCCATATCAATCTCTCGCCAGATCGAACCGCGATCACTGTGCCCCGTACCCGCATGTAAAAATCGTCTGCGTAGACCATTTTTTAAACCTACTAAGTGAGCGATTCGTGCTACCAATGATTGTTGATTTCCGAGCGATAATTGCGGTCGCTTAATTCGGCTTTGTGTTTCCAACAACTCTATACACTGATCACATTGTTGCTCCCACACTATATACTCTTCCACCGAATTTATAAGTACGGCTTGTTCGCGCAGATTTTGTTCTAATTGTGGAACGTTCTCAACCATTTTCGCACGAGTTAAAACGACGGTTTCGAGAGATGATGCGGGCAACGGGACTGCCCGATTCAGCGTGCGAAGCTTTGGGTGGTAAAACCCGTTTTCATTCGTAAAAATTATTTTCCATCTTTTTCCTCTATCTCAGAAGTGTGGCACCTCACCATAGTTTTCTTATATTGTAATGCTATAAGAATGGCGGAGAAGCGAGGGAACAGGATGAGAAGATCTGTTTACACAAAAACTTGTGATGAGACACCCACAAACACATACACACACTTTGTCGTGTGCCCGGCACATGCAAATACCTCGATCTTATATCTTTGAAAAGAAAATGACCCGGATGCAACAAGTTTTGGAAGAGCGAGCCTCTCTGTTACTATAGGTGCATAAAATAAGTTTTGTCGGCGATGACTTCATTTCACATCTAACATTTCTATTGACTCAAATTTCAAGCGAGTTTCATCAACGCTGTTTTTCACATGTATGGAATACAAGTTTGTCGCCATTGTTCGGGAAAAAACATCTCGATGTTATCTTTCGGAATGAATACAAGACCGGATGCAATGAAATTTTATTAGAGCTAGTTTTTGTTGATACAGCCGTGCCTTCAACCGTTATCCCGTTCCCATGGACCCCGTGCTTTTGGGCATCCTCGTCCCTCGCGTGACCTCACTCGTCGGACTCCCCGCACCCCGCTCTGCGAGTCGCAACGCATCCGGCCCTTCCCCCAATTCCCTAAAACGGCCGCGGGTTCTCGCGAGACCGCCAGATACCCACTCCCCCCTTTCCGTAGACTCCTCTCCTACCCCATAACTGAAAATTTGGCCCAAAACTCGCATAGTTATACTACTTAAGGTATTGGGTTGATAAAAAAGTTTCGTCGCAATAATTTCAATATAATTTATTTATTTATATATCTTATACAAAACATTTCTAATCAACAATATATTCGCCATCGGTTCCTATGACACTCGACCATTTTTTTCGACGTTTTTGAAAGTTTTGTTCTTCAAATATGCCTTTAAATGTCTAAACAAATGGTAGTCAGATGGCGCGATGTCGGGAGAGTATGGTGGATGAGGAACGGTAGTCCAGTGAAACTCAGTGATTGTTTTGTAGGTTTCCTTTGCGACATGGGGTCTTGCGTTGTCGTGAAAAAGGTGCACAGTCGCGCGTCTTGGCCGTTTTTGTCTTATAGCTTTTGCCAATTCCTGGAGATTCTGGATGTATCGTGTAGAGGAGATCGTCTTGCCTACAGGGAGAAAATTGTGAAACAGCATTCCCTTTGCGTCCCAGAAACAGCACAACAAAATCTTTTGTGAGTGACGATCAGGTTTCGGTTGGTGTGGCGGTTTTTCTCCGATAGGAAGCCAGTAGGCTAGACGCGTTCTGTTATCATACAAGACCCTCCTTTCATCTCCCGTCATAAGCTCTTCTAAAAACTCCTTGCGATGATGACGAAGCAGGAGAGACTGGCAGATGGTCACGCGGCAGTTCTTATTGGCGTCGGTGAGACGGTGTGGTATCCATTGAGCTAGAACCTTCCTGTATCTCGAGTTATGTAAGTGATTTACTATTGATGGTTGGGTGGATCCAAGTTCTCTTGCTAGGTCGTGCGTACTTGCTTCCGGTTTTTCTTTGATGCAGTGGAGTAATGCGTCTTCATCGATGGTCGACGGTCGTCCGGAACGTTCCTTATCTTCAAGGCTTGCGTCTCCAGATTTAAAACGACTGAACCAACGCTGGACTGTTCGATGAGAAACTACGTTCTCGCTGAATGCATCCTGAATATTTTTAGCAGTTGTGCTTGCGTTCGTGCCGCGCCGCCACTCGTAAAATATGATCGCTCGAAGTTGCTCCTGCGAGATCGAAGCCCACTAGAACGCGCGCTCGTCCTTTTATACCCTATCACGCGGAAGAGTAGAAAACGTTCTAGAATATTCTCGACATAGCTCAATGTCATATTGCATCAATACGTGAAAAAACGTTTCTAAAATTTTTGCGACAACACTTTTTTATCAACCTAATATAAGTTATTTTAATCAAGCCAGAGAGGTCGGATATTTAGGTTGAAAAATGCATGTTAATTTCAATTTAGCGCCATTTAGTGACATTTTTTCAAATTCAAAGATGGATAGGGCTACATACATAACATTTTAATAATATTTTACGCCAGCCACAATAACAGCGCTCCTAGTCAGTATACACTACCGGCGGAAAGTTTCCGGACAAGAGTTGGAAAAAGTACCCGAACGGTTCTTTATGCCATTTCGCCGGTAGTTGGGCTAGGCCAATTTGACCAACAGCATTTTAAAGAGGGGGGATTTAACTACATTTTAGCTTATCAAAAAAAACCTTTACGATTTTTTTTACACTTGGCACCCAGTTTTGAAAACGACAATTTTTTGTCGTTTTTTTGTTGATTTGTGAGTGGACCCCGTTCACAGTAAAAATCTGTTTTATGCATTTCTCCTATTAAAATCATAAAAGGGGAAGCCTAAGCTTCAATTTCGTTTTGTAGAAAAATTTTTGCAATTTTTTTTTCCCAAAAATATTTCGTTCTTTCGATAAAAATCTACAATATGAAAATTGCTCCGGAGTACGAAAACGACGAGGTTTACAACAAAACCTCAAGACGGTAAAAAGTTGCGTTACTTTTTGTTGAGTTCATGAGAATTTTTTCAGATTTTTTTCGTGAGGTTTGCATTGTCGAGCGTTCGCGAGCATTCGCTTTGTCGCATAGGTGAGCGATATTTTTTTTTTTACTACTCTACAAAGAGTGGAAGAAACGTTCACGCACTCTTTACGTGTTACAATGAAAAAATATTCAAAAATTATTTCACTCAGTACTTCTTCGGCAAGCATCGCGTTAGATTGTCCCGTCGTATCGTGTCGAATAATATATTAAATTTGAAGTGTGTTCAACTATTAATTTATTGATGGTTAATTAAATAAAATTTTTGACTTCATTGGAGTTTTTTTTTTTTAAAGAAGAAGAAAATGGGTCGTCGACCCAATATATGCATCAAAAAGCGTGCATCAATCCTTGCACTTTGCAATGAAGGGTTCAAAATTCGCTACATTGCAAATCGATTGAAAATACCCAAATCAACCGTTGGGGATGCTATAAAACGTTTCAGAGAGACACAATCGGACCGCGATAAAAATCGTTCCGGGAGGCCTCCTGTTACTTCCAAAGGCGAAGACTAATCAATAATTGTGATGTCTAAAAGAAATCGAAAACTCACGGCGGCAAACATCCAAGCGCAGTTTGTCGAAAGTCGTGGAAAAAACATTTCAATTACGATGATTAAGAGCGTGCTGTCAGCGAGAGGAGCTTTTTCGACGAGACCGAAGTATAATATGTAAATAAAAAAATTAATTATATTATTATCATGGTGTTGAGATCAATCGAGTTCTGACCGGAAATAAATTTTTTTTAAATTTCGCAAAAAAAATCTGAAAAAATTCTCATGAACTCAACCAAAAGTAATGCAACTTTTTACCGTCTTGAGGTTTTGTTGTAAATCTCGTCGTTTTCGTACTCCGGAGCAATTTTCATATTGTATATTTTTATCGAAAAAACGAAATATTTTTGGGAAAAAAAAATCGCAATAATTTTTCTACAAAACGAAATTGAAGCTTAGGCCTCCCCTTTTATGATTTTACTAGGAGAAATGCATAAAAAAGACTCTTACTGTAAACGGGGTCCACTCCGTGCGTAACTAGTGAAAGAAAAAATCAGTTTTACCAGATAAAGTATGCTTTTATAGTAATAAGAACGATATTTCGGATTTTATCTTGACTTTGAGTAGGAAGTTTAAACAAGTTGCATAGGCTTCACACAGCTGTAACTTCGTTGCCGAAGAAAATTTGTTGCTTATTGTTATAATGAATTCACTACAAATGAAACAAAAAGAGTCAACGTCATGTTTACAATGTTTTGACTTTATTTTAGGATACAGCGACGCATAAAATCGGTTATGCCACTATAAAATGCGAGCGTACACTGACTACTATGTACCCTTATGAATGCTATTCTACTCCGCTCGCATCACTCCCCTTTACAGCTGCAATATTTTTATTCGAACCTAAGTCGATTTGCTGCTCATACAGGGTGTCACGTCCCGTATATTTTGTTTTATGTTCTTCATTATTATTATTCGATTAGCTATTATCGTTTTCATTATTTCCTGATGACTCCGTCTCTCTAACGCCTCGTGTCTCTGTGCGGTGTCGGGTGTGGGAGCGCCGAACATAAGACCAGATACTGCCGCTCGCGTTTCGCTGATTAGGCCTCGCCTGATCCGCGGATTTCGATTGTGGGACTCCAGGAGCGAGCAAGTTTCCGTGGACGTTACCATAAAACCCGACCGTTCTGATAGCCACCGAGCTAACGTCGGTCCGGTGGCGGTGAGTATTGTCAGTTCCGATTAGTCCACGGTTCGCTCCTGGAGTCGGAGAAAAACTCCTAGTAAAAGCCGTGCTCGCAGCGGTGTAAGAAATACAGGACCTTTGACCCGGCTGACCTGCACAGAGACGTCAGTCTTTGCTAGTAACATCGTAGTAGCGACGGAGCTCGCGGCGGTGTGATAAGTCCAGCTTAGTAACCCGGCGGACCCGCACAGAGATGGCAATGCTACTACCAAGCCTAACTGTTATTTCCAATATTGCAAATTATTTACCATTAGTTATTTACAATATTACAAATTAATCACAACGTTCGAGTCAGTAAATAGTGGTGCGGGGCCGACGTTCAAACCCCGACCGAAAATAAAAGACCATTAAGTTGAACGCGCGGTGTGAGGGAGAGAAACGGCGGGATACTTGTCCCCGCGGAATAGCGTGGTAGATCGAGAGCGAGAGAGAGGGAGAAAGCGACGCGGGGGAAACGTTCCCCGCGCAAAGGCGCGCCTATAGTTGACTCGATAGAACAGTCTCTTCGGCGGTTGTAAGTAGAATTAATAATAAATATGACTAATCGATGCGTACCCCAACATTAATTTGTTATCACTTGTTTCCCAATCCAAATACAATTTCCACGTGAGGTTGCTAGGCCCGTATGGGACCTATGGCTATCCCTTAAAAAGGGTAAATAATCTAAAATCACAATATTTTACGAACCCAGAAATAGAAGAATATCATCCCTTCCGGACGTAACAAGGGTGTCCCACGTCAACCGGCTAATCTTTGAGTTCTGAATACATGCCATCATCCTGATAAAAACGTCCTTTGCCTGTTCGGCATCTGAAGAACCGTTACCAAATTACAGTTCAATAATCTCGCGCTAATAGCCAGCCTATAGCTATAGCGGAGCACGAGACGATCGCACTGTAATTTGGTAATGGTTCGTCAGACGCCAAAATGGCAGAGGACTTTTTTGTTCAGAATAATGTCCTGGGACACCGTGTATTAGGTGTCTAAAAAACCTGGCATTTTCATTTATTAATAAAACGTATTATTTATTTTGAAAGTACGAATATGTTTATTTTAATATAAGGCTCAAACATAGACATGTGTGGAACGCAATATCTGATAAGCCGCCGCCTCGTCCCTGTTCACTCTTATGACTCACGTTCATTCTTCTGGCGGAATTTTCAATAACATGTTCGCATAATTCCTGAGTAATTTCATTAATGGTGCGTCCAATTGCTTCCTCGAGCTCCGGAATGGTCTGTGGATCATTGGCATACACTTTTCCTTTCAGAAAACCCCAAAGAAAGAAGTCCAATGGTGTCAAATTGCACAATCTTGGTGGCCAATTCCCATCGTCGCGGCGCGAGATAACACGACCATAAAACTTCATCTGCAATAACTATGCAGTAACAATGCAGCAAATAACAATTTCATTGCCTTGCTCGATAGTGTAATTCTCCATAACTAAACCTCAATACTTCCTGATACCAGTTGTCAAATATTAGTATTCTATGTTCGCCACAAAAAAATGGGCCCCACTGAAAAATTCCAGGTCATTTCGAGACACCCTTCACTATCAATTAAATACTTCAACACTTATTTATCAGCGTAAAAAAGTCAAAAACAAACTTTATAAGTAACAAATGAAGATTTTGGCTACTATTCTATGCATAGACTCAAATTGTATTTATTAAAATAAAAATAATTTTTTTTTTCATTTTGTTGACCTTTTTTATGTATTATAGGAACAATTTCTGAATCAATTTATGTGCTGCACCTATTTAAGGCATAAAGATATTGGGATAACCGCCCGTATTACGAAATAGACAATTAAAAAATTTAAGGGAGCCTGAAATTTTAGGAAGGGAATTCCTTTTCACTGCGACTGTAAATGGCTACATTCTACTTTCGATACAACCAATAGGTGTGTGGAATATTTACCAAACTCGTATGTGATACATCATATATCAGGATCAAATTTTAAGAAAATCGCAAATCGAATTTCACACTGAGGAAGTTTGAATTTTTTGAAAACAGTCTTTATATGCTATAAATTTCTTAAAATATAAGATGCCTGGATAAGTTGATGTATAAAAAAATTATCATGGGAGGTTCATATTTAGCATAGCAATGGTTAACAATATTAACTGCACTGACGAGTAAAAATACGATCTCTATTTGTTTCAAGCTGTGCAAATTAAACACGTGTCCGTTTTTCCCCCATAATTTTATTTCGCTCATAAAGGTTTCTATATAAAGAAGTTGTTCAGGAAACTCAGTATTTCATTAGACTGCCAACAGAGGCATACATCCTTTTTGGACACCTCGAGTGTCGTTTCTCTTCCGGGTATCTCCGGTCGCTGCTCTCACGACGGACAGATACCTTCTGGTTGGGAGAACACGGCCAGTCACGGCTTGCGCCGGTTCTCTTTCTTTCTTTCGAGTGTGTTACCTACTGGCCTCATCTGGGTCGACCGGCGCCCAGCTCGCTCTCTTCTTCGGCTACAGTTTCGACGTATATACATACTTCTCGGTGCGCTTCAACCCTCGCGTTGCAGCTTTCTTCAAGTTCAGAAGCGTTTAGGTTGCGTGTTCCATCCTGTAATGTGTCGATGTATGCTGTGCCCGTGAAGAGGGAGTTAATATGAAGGGAGAGAGAGTGAGGGCGTGGGGATGAGTTTGAGAGAGAGTGTACGAAACGAAAATCAGCAATCTGGATCTCAAGAGAGTAGAGAGAAGAGGTGTCGGGACGTGGTCTCCCGAATTACGCGAGTAATTAACAGTCGGTGGCGGTTACCAAAATTACGGCCGTCATCAATCCATAAAGGAATTGGGCTTCAAGCCCAAAGAACATACCGGCGGTCTAAACCACGTGGAGGTGCGAATGCACCCACATCTGGCCCCGGAAAGAACGGTAATCGGCACCGAAGGAGATCCCACCCGTCGTCTGTACATGGGAATTCGGCCGATCACCAACAGAAGGAACGTAAGCGCGGACTACTCAATACGTTGGCTAAGAAAAGTTTGCATCAACCCTTGGTCACCTCTCTCGATCTCTTCGCGCACTCTTCAAGAAAAATAGTGTACGTACATGATCCTAATATCGAATTGTCACATGGTCAGCAGTCAACAATGACGAAAATGTATATGTTTTAAATAGTAATAAAAACATAGTAATGTTGAAATTAAAATTAAATTAAAAACATTGTTGTATCGAATTTGTAAATTGTAATAAAATATACTCGTTACAATCCATAGCTAACCATCTTAAATTGCGTGCTGCCGAATGATTACCCCATCAAATTAATTTCCTCAGTACCAGAAATTCTCCCGGACTCTTCCAATGAAAGCCAATATTGGAAACCGACTCGGTCATAGAGGAAGCCTTGTGGTGAAATGAAATTATGGGGGAGCCCCGGGCACGTTCACAAATTGTACAGTATAGATTTATTGTCTTTTTTTCATTTCTATTCATAACTACCAATATCAGAAGACATGATTATTTAAAGATTTATCATGAGTATGTCCATTAATGGTATCATACAGGTGTCATTAACACGCCATATTATTAAACATATTTATCGAAAACTGTTTCAGACCAGAATTATATTGACGATAGACTTACCCCGTGTGAGCAAAGTTGCACCACCAGGTCATCATAGCTTCGGAAAACAGTTTCTCCCCAATACTGTATCGATCACTCATGAAATGGTATTTCCCGGCGTCCAATGGTATACCGAGAATGTAAGGAATTTCCTCGCCGTGTACGGTACGTTGTGGTTGTTGCTGGCAGAATAATGTTACGATTAAACGAACTTAAAGGCAAGTAAAGTTCTATCGTAATTATATACAGCACATCTCATAAGGAGATACAACCCTCTTTATACACCAATTGTATCACAAGTTCAAAATACAAACAACAAATCCTTCATCAATTCACGGCCACCGTGCGTCCATCTTAGGCCCCGAATGTCACTGTTTAACGTATACTATCGTAACAATTCTAGCGTAATCTCTGACAATCAAGATGGGTAACATTAATAGGAAGAGACCTATCTCTTACAATTAGTTAATAGACTCAAAAAAGGCGCTTTGCACAAATTCGATAGCACTGCACTTAAAGGTACGTTCGTTTAATCATCGAATTGTACATCGGGCTTCTTCGTCAAAATAAAACATGTTTAAAGTTTGTTATGGCAGATCGTTGAGTATAATCAACTTATAAGTCGTGTACCTTAAGAAACAAATTATAACAAACGTTAAATTATGTAATTAGTGATATTTTTGCTTTTTTTATTTAAAACCTGTAGGTCATGTCATTAATTTATACTGCAGGAAAATGATGAACCTGCTCGAGGACACCAACGGGTATAAGAAACTACCACGTGGCCCAACATCAAGTATAGAAAAGAAAACAACAACACTTCTAAAGAAGGCTGGCCTATCGGAGAACCTTATCAAAGTCCTTACACCCAAGGAATCCCTACCACCCAGGCTTTACAGTCTGCCAAAAATACACAAAAACAACATCCCACTAAGGCCCATCGTTAGCAACATAGGCGGCCCTACATATCATTTGGCACGTTTTCTCTGCAAACCCTTGCAGGAACTCGTAGGCCTCAACAACTCCTATATCCAAAACTCTCGGGATTTTGTGAATAAGATCCAGTCCATCAAGGTACAACCAGAAGACATTCTAGTAAGTTTCGATGATGTATCGTTGTTCACAAACATCGCAACCCATGAAACCCTAGACATTGTCAGAAAATCCCAAAAAGTTGCTCCTAACCTACTAGCCCTCATAGAACATTGCCTAAGCTCTACATATTTCCAATTCCAATCCCAGTTTTATGAACAAACTTCAGGCGCAGCCATGGGTTCCCCGATTTCCCCTATCATCGCCAACATCTTTATGGAGAACTTCGAGAACAGAATTCTGCAAGAAGCACCCCTCAAACCCTCAACCTGCTTCCGATATGTCGATGACACCTTCGTCATTTGGAGTCACGGCAAAGAAAACCTCAGTCTTTTTTTAACCTTTCTCAACTCCCAGCGCCCCAATATACAATTCACCATGGAGATAGAACAGGACAATCAAATTCCTTTTCTGGATGTACTGGTTCAACGGAAAAACGATGGCACTTTGGGCCACAAAGTTTACCGGAAGCTGACGCACACGGATAGATATCTCCATGCTACGTCCCATCACCACCCCTCCCAAAAACAATCGGTCATAAGCTCTCTGGTCTACAGAGTTCTAGCGATCTCCGAACCGAACTCTCTCGAGGATGACCTAGAACAACTACGCATAGCTTTAGGAGATAATGGCTACAAGCCAGGCAACATCGAAAGAACGATCAAACAACTAAGAAGAAAAATAGCCGATCCGAAAACGGTAACAGCACCCGAAGGGGAGAATGAAGAACAAATAATAGCAACAAATTCCCTTCCATACCTTCGGGGCATAACCGATCGCATAGGCAGGGACCTTGGGAAACATGACGGGCGTGTCATCTTCAAACCTCAGAAGAAGCTAGCACAAGAGGTTCCGAGTGCGAGAGACCAAAGACCTCCATTAAGTGCACCAGGAGTATACAAGATACCCTGCTCATGCGGTAAAGTGTACATAGGAGAAACCGGGAGGAAGATCAGTACACGGATCAAAGAACATCACCGGTGTATTAAATATGGCCACATTGGACAAGCAGCCCTGGCCGAGCATTGGATGGGGACTGATCATGCCATTCAGTTCGATAAAGCCCAAAGTCTGGCCCCATCGAACAGCTATTTTTCCAGGAAACACCGGGAAGGCTTGGAAATCCGAAAACACCCGGACCATCTAAACAGAGATGGTGGATATAACGTCAATCCCATTTGGCACACCGTCCTCCCGGTTTTTTAATTGACCGGCCGATCAATTAAAAGATCTGATTGGCTGGTGCAGTGATCTGGAGCGATGACTGCAACTATATAAGGAATGCCTGAGACACGGGAGCTTCAGTATCGGAGTTCGCAGCCCTGATGATGCAGACTGTAACGTTTGCGAAACTTCGGCACAACGCTGATTTTCAACACGGCCTCCATCCGGAAGCCACATACTCTTCTAATTACAGAAAGAGCCGTGAACGCCTTAAAACTAAAACTAAAATGAATTTATCTTCTCCAATGTCAGCGCAATCTCTCGAGGGTCTCGTCAAATTTTTCAACAATTTACTTCCTTATTACTCGATGGGATATATGTTAAGAAAAATCTATTACTTCAGAGAATTTGTTGTATGGTTATTTTTATCTTTTCTTTTGAATTACCGAAAAATGGGGATGACGTTCCGAATAGCCTTTACCCCTCATTTGGCGGAAATTTCGCACAAAGCCTCTTTTGAAAATATAAGACACCCGATAAATGGATTTTTGGCGCATCGCAATGGTTTCGTAATATCAAATTATGAAAGCTAATAATGTAAAACGCGAGTTTATGTTGAGACGGACGGGTCCGTCTTATGTGCGACCGCCCCCCCCCCCCCACCCGCCACGAACCAAGAAAATAGCAAACGATCTTGCGATAGGAGTAGAGGAGAGGAAAGCTACGATAAGGAGGACCTCCGAAGGACATAAATAAACACAAAAAATGCAAGGTCTCAAAATCAATAGGCGGAAACAGAGACGAGGGAAAGAAAAAACAGAAAAGAATAAAAACAGTCAAATATATGAAAAGTTAACTATAAGATGGAGTGAAAAAGAAAAAAGACAAAAACAGTATAACAAGTCAAAAATAAAAGGGAACGATAGGTAATAAGAAAGGGAAGGGGAAAAAGACGTGGGAAAGAAAAAAGCAACAAAAACAAAAGGAAAGTTAAATTTATTTAAAATAAGAAAAAAGGTTAACAATAAAGAGGATGATGGGTAATTGGTAAGGGAAGGGGAACAATAAACAATGAAACATGGGTATAAAAGAGGAGGAAATTTGGAGGAACGTCACTCCTTTAATCCCTTGTGTATCAACAAGTACCGCTCAGCAGAGTACATCCGTTTCGGAGAGGAAAGCTGAATGAGGGGAACATTGAAAAACAGGAGAAAAAAGGAATCGTCATCATAGAGTCAGACTTTTACGTGGATTAAAAAGTACCGCTCAGCAGAGTACCTCCTTTTCGGAGAGGAAAAGCTGAAAGAGGGGAACCTCAAGAAACTAAAAAAGGAAAGAATTAGGATATACAGGGGCGGATTTGATCCGTTGGTCGCCCTAGGCATATGAAACATTGCCGCCCCCTACTCGCTGTAAAGCACGAAAAATTCAATGAAGTATAGGAATAAAATTAACATAAAAAACAACGAGTCAGTAAATGATCAAATTATATCAATCAGTATTTCGCAGATACTATACAATGAATCGTTATTCACAAATTGTCTTTTGTCTGGCTTTCTGAGCAGCGAATTTTTTTATCAAATCATCACAATCCAAAGACCGTAGCAACTGTGATTTGATGCAGAGGATAGCCAGAGCATTCAACCTGTCCTCGTCCATTTTCGAGCGCAAATAATTTTTCTTTTTTGTGATTGTGTACTTACTCATCAGGGCCACTTGTTTTAGTATAATTTTGACTGAATATCGCCTACGCGAAGGAGCGAGAGGCGAAAGGCGCGATTACTAAAAAAAAAATCCCAAGTTTTGCCGCCCCCTAAATTTTGCCGCCCTAGGCCCGGGCCTACTCGGCCTATCGGTAAATCCGCCCCTGAGGACATAGTTTTTTTTAAGTCTAGAAATACAAAAACAGAAAAAGTTATAAGAATGAAAAAGAGGTGACCAAAAAAACATCAAGAATAAAAGGAGAAGGAATAAATTACGAGATAGATGGAAAATTGGCATTAGGAGAAGATAAAGGGCGAGAAGGTCTCAGGATTTCCTGGCTATAACACACACACACACACACACACACACACACACACACACACACACACACACACACACACACACACACACACACACACACACACACACACACACACACACACACACACACACACACACACACACACACACACACACACACACACACACACACACACACACACACACACACACACACACACACACACACACACACACACACACACACACACACACACACACACACACACACACACACACACACACACACACACACACACACACACACACACACACACACACACACACACACACACACACACACACACACACACACACACGCACGCACACATGCATGCACGCACGCAGGCACGCACGCACGCACGCAGGCGCGCACGCACGCACACACGCACGCACGCATACACGCACGCACCCACGCACGCACGCACACACGCACACACGCACACACCCACACACGCACGCACGCACACACGCACGCACGCACGCACGCACGCACGCACGCACGCACGCACGCACGCACGCACGCACACACACACGCGCACGCACACACACACACACATACACACACACACGCACGCACACGCGCGCGCGCACGCACACACACACACACACACACACACACACACACACACACACACACACACACACACACACACACACACACACACACAATATCGGCGAGGATCTCCCAAACTATCGGGAGAACCTGAAGGTCAAAGAGACGGGAGCCATAGAACGCGCGATGAATCATTATAGGAGGTTACGTGGTGCCATCCGACGGCGTGAGCACTACTTAGAGTAATCGATTACCGGCGCGCGATAATCGATTTCGCACACGAAGTGTAATTAGGAGAAAGCGCACGGTAGCGCCTCCATCGAGAGCGCGCTGCGATCCACCGCGTCGTGAGTAAGAGAGTCGTTAGAGAGGGGGACTCATGGACGGCCCGTAGCACAAGAGCGCGCTCGGCACCGCGCGCCACGAGCGATGCGATGGTAGGAAAAGACGGGGAAGCGCGCTGTAGCGGGATCAAGCGCGCCACGCGCGCTCTAGTGAGTGGCGCGCCGCGGACTCCGAGCGCCGTAGGCGGGAATGCGCTATAACGCACCACACCGTGAGCGCCCGTACGCCAAGGAGAGTGGGAAGAAAAGCATAGAGCTACGATAGAGCGATCGCGTTACCATCTGAGTTAATCCGCGATGCGAGTAATTGACCGACGGAGAAAGGAGGCGAATAATCACACGAATGAAATACACACACGAAACACACAACACTTGTATACATCGAACTTTTATATTATATCGAGTCTGAAGCTGAATAAATAACATTTTATTACAAAATACCACAAAACAACAGTCTCAACTAATTTCTTCACTGATCGAGTCCCAAATAAATAAATTTAATCGTAACAAATTCTGACCCGTTACAATATATTAGGTGTAGTAAAAAGAAATGCATTATTGTTACATGAAATTAAAGGCAAAAATAATGGATTTCTTTATTCCATTACAAATCCATTATTTTTGCCTTCAATTTCATGCAACAATGATGCATTTCTTTTTACTACACCTAATATACAGGGTGTAACACGTAAAGTGTTACAGAGCAATAGCACTCAAGCTATTGATCATATCCAAAAATGTTTAAGACAAAAGTTTCAGTGCTCGAGAAGGCCGTCATACTGGACCACCCTTTTTTTTTTATCGGTGGAGGCGCTGAAGCTACGTCAAGTTCAACTGCACTTTTCTAAATGGAACCATGTATTTTTTTTCGATGACATTATTACTGATTTTGAGACGAATTCAGCGACCTACAACACAAGGTCTTAAAATCAGTAATAATGTCATAAAAAAAATATATGGTTCCATTTAAAAAAGTGGAGTTGACCTTGACGTTGCTTCAGCGCCTCCACCGCTAAAAAAAATAAGGTGGTCCAGTATGACGGCGTTCTCGAACACTGAAACTTTTGGCTGAAACATTTTTGGATATGATCGATACTTTGAGTGCTATTGCTCTGTAACACTTTATGTGCCTCACCCTGTATATAAATATCGTAGCGCGGTACTGCTATCCACATGCCAAACCCCAACAGATACAAACAAGCTGAAACAAAAACAAACAAACACTAGCAAGCAATAAGATTCCTAAAAGCTAATTCAACTGACATTTTGCACAGATAGGTGTATATGGTAAATCTGTCTGTGTAATAGAACCGTGGGTAGCGGACCATACTGGTGGACGCGGGGCACCTCGAATGTCCAAGTAGAATCATGGGGTGCATGTAATATAGGCTACGAGCGAAGTAGGGAAAGCAAGTGAAGCGCCATACTCGAGGTAGCGGAGATCGCTTCGAAAAGATAATTACGGAGGCGAACGAGCGACGAACGCACCCGATCGTATCGGTAAAGTAGAGATAGCATAAGCGCGCTATGGTACACGCGCGTTAATTAATCATATTTCGAAATTCACGTTTTCGAAAACTATTGCGATGCGCCAAAAATCTATTTCGGGTGTGGCTTATATTATTAAAAAAAGTACGGTGCAAGATTTTCGGCAACACTAAGCGATCATAAGAATCGTATTTTTGTACAATCGATGTTAATAGACTTAATTATGAGCCATATGACAGAAACGTCGTAGGAGGTACTGAATTGATATCAAGTCTGAACAGTGTTAGTCTTCGATAGCTCGATGTATCGCAGAGTAAGTGGTGGTGCAGCGCAGCGGTAGGTCATCGAGCAAGCTGGAGCCAAGCGATGTTTGTTAAAAGTTTAAACGGTCATTTATTTTAAATTATCATTATTGTTGTTACAATCGATCTGAGTGTTAATGTTGGCTCGGGGAGATTCGCTCCAAAGCAGTGAAGGTAGCGTCTTAATTCGGCGGACCCCAGGAAGTAGCCACAGAGGTGGGGTGTAGCTTTCTCTGACAGGCGCCTCTGAAACGTTGCGTCGAGTGGGAGCTTCCCACTCGCTTCCAGAAGAAGTCTGTATGGCTGCGTCTTCCAGTAGAGCGGCTTATTGTCGCTGGTAGTCGAGGAGAGTCTGAGTGCCTCGATTCATTCGTGGCGGCTTCATCGTCTGGGTGCCCGTGTCCACTTTTTTGGTAGGTGGGCTGGATAACGATGAGACCAGCGTTGGGCAGATGGAATACCACAGCGGCGAAGTAAGCCTCCTCACACGGGTGTCTCCTGGTGACGGCTGGCATCGAGAGGGCCTACTATGGCGTCCTGGAAGGCAGCGGATGGGCAGGTCAACCCGAATGAGTCTCCATGCTCTGGAGGTGGTCGGCCCAGAAGGGTCCAAACCCTTCCTCTTAGCGAGAGCTTCTCTTCCTCGGCCGCATGAGCTTGGTCGAAGTTGAAATGTGGGAGAAATCTGCGATGTAGTATCCGGCTGGTCGCTTGGATCTTCGAGTAGGCTTGTCTGAAATTCGTGGTTCTGCGTCGCCCTTGTATGCGGCTTAGCCCCATGCAAACGCTTACCAGAAAGTAGTTGCGCCTGAGTGAACTACTTTCTCCCTCGCATCGTGCTGCACGGGTGTCGCACGGGTTGCTTAGCGTCAGGCGCTCTTGCTCGGGTCGTGCGAGTAACGCTTCTTAACGAGCGTTCCGCTCAATTAGTTCGATTCTTGTAGCGTTAAAACAATTTTCCCGAGTGCTTCGGTTGACAAATGACGTCGCGCAAATAAACACATTTAACTATACGTGTCCAAGAAGTAGGCGACCTCGTACTATAAACACGAGCCGGAAAAGTATTTTTAGGCACATCAACTTCAAGAGCAGTTAACGATGCATAATTGAATATAATCAGTAGAGTTTTTAACAGCTTTAAACGCATCTTACTTCGTGATCTCCACACATCTTTTAAAGTCCGAAGTCTATTAAAACTGGTACAATCAAACCATACGTTCATTTGGCCTATTATCAGTATTAGTAAGCATCTTTTCGGCTTGCTTTTTCTATTAAAAAAATCTTGCAGCTACGACTTCAAAACTTTCAGAGTGATGCTCTTGTACCGTGGTATCTCTTAATAGTGTCAGATTCGCCAAGAGCTTTATAGACCAAATGAATTGCGTCATACGTTTTTAATTCGATAGATACTGCAGCCCCCCCACGGGCCTCATTTGAGATTTGGTGTCATGGGTATTGATGTGGGTTTCAAGGAATCCCCAAACCACCAGTTCTCGTATAGGTGAACATTTTATATTCACATTACGCGATTTTTCAACTGGCTGTAATTACAATGGCTGCGTATTGTTTCAAGTGGTGATCATTCCAGCTTCGTAAGTCCAGGCGTCTCCAATGACTTGGGCGTTTAATATACTCTTTTCCAAATCATATAGATATGATCACTATTATATTATGCAGAAAACATTTTTATTAGATAAGCACACCCTTTCCAACAACTACAATCCCGGGTTACGACTTTGATACTGATATAAAGTTGGGATGGCAACACTTTTCGATAATCACAAGACCGTACTTCCCAGTATAAAAATGTTCTCTGTAGTGTCTCTTAAAAAACTGTATAGAACACAGACTTCACCTATGGTGGGATGCGACCTTGCGATAGAACTCGAGTTCTCTGTCCATAGCCGACATTGTTCTATTGGGAGTACAAATAAGTCTCCACCATTTGAAATTCACAGATGTAAAACGTCATATCGTAGGTTGGACTTCCGGCAAGACCATAACCTTGGAATATCAGCTTTTTGTATCAGCAATACATCATTTTTTCTTGCGAAAATGTCGAGATTTGAGCTGAATCGGCGGCATTTGCGGGAACTTGATTAACTTCTTTTATTTGAATAAATCTGCAGCTGACCGCATCGATTGCTTATACAAGCTAGGGTGAGGCGGCTTTAAGTGAGAGAAGTTGTCGTAAGTAGTTTCGAAAGTTTAACCAGAGATTAGTAGGGAGATGTACAATGCTCCCGTTTTCGGCGAGCTTCAGGAATGGCGCTAAATCGCGGCGGCGAGTTTGGGAATATAATTTTGTGATCAATGCCTCTGTCGAGGGTGCATATTCCCTTGTACCCGCGCGAGTCGTGATCACCGCTGCAGTCATTATCGCAGTCAGCGTGAACACGAATGGGTAGCTCGGTGGGAGAATAGTCTTCGCCGCTCGCAAATCGTGCTTACTCGACAGGTGAACGGAGCGACGTTTTCCATCCGATCGAGCTCGACATATTTATGTGGCCGTACTGCGGATTAATATATGCATTGAATGAATTTCAAAGTGAAAAACGCGTATCGAGATCATTGTTTTCTCTCGGTTGCCTGACCTGTGCCGAAAATGCGGGTTAAAAAAATTAACAACGTAACGCGTTGAAAAATAAAACGCCGAAACGACCGTGGAAGGTTCAAAGAGAAATCTTGACCGTTTTCCGCAGTCGTTTCGGTGGTTTTTTTCAACACTAAACATGATAGATAATCGCGTATCATAAATGTTTCTCTCTTCTCAATGAGCATCGTGGTGGATTTGGCAGCCCGGCGGATTAACAATGCTTTCGGTCCGGGTTCGATCCCCGGTGAATCGATTTTTAATCTTAGTTTTAAGGCTTTCACCGCTCTTTATGTAATTTGAAGAGTATTTGGCTTCCGGATAGATATCTCCACGCTACGTCTCATCACCGGCCCTCCCAAAAACAATCGGTCATAAGCTCTCTGGTCTATAGAGCTCTAGCGATCTCCGAATCGGACTCTCTCGAGGATGAACTAGAACACCTACGCAAAGCTTTAGGAGATAATGGCAACAAGCCAGGCAACATTGAAAGAACGATCAAACATCTAAGAAGAAAAATAGCTGATCCGAAAACGGTAACAGCACCTGAAGGGGAGAATGAAGGACAAATGACAGCAACAAACTCCCTTCCATACTTTCAGGGCGTAACCGATCGCATAGGCAGGGTCCTTGGGAAACATAACGTGCGAGTCATCTTCAATCCTCAGAAGAAGCTAGCACAAGTGGTTCGGAGTGCAAAAAACCAAAGATCACCATTAAGTGCACCAGGAGTGTACAAGATACCCTGCTCATGCAGTAAAGTGTACTGTCACGTCCTGCGACGAAGTCACTAAACTTTCCCTACGGTTTTCCTTATCCACGCGACTTCCATGGGAACACGGTTTTAGGCATGATTTCTCTGAAAAGTCATAAAACAAAAATTGTATAACTATGCGTTCTATCCCGTGTAGCGACTAATCATAGGTCAAGGGCTCAGGAAAACTCCACTCGAGCCGGTCGTAAAAACGGAGCGCAACGGAAACCGAAAATACGTGAACAAGCTACGAAGCGCATAGCAGAGCGCCTTACGAAAATCCACAGGAAACCGACTCCTACAACTCTCTCTCTCTCTCTCTCTCCCTTTCTCCGATTGGCCTATAGACAATTAAATTCATTCGTATCTAGTTCGTAAGACCCAAGGAACATACTTCCACGTCGTCATTCACGATTGGCCGACAACCCATTAAAAGTCCGAAACCCCTTTTTCTACTCTGCCCAAATATGGAACCTAGAACAGGAGGAACCAAATATAAAAAGGGCCATCCGTCGCCACTCCTCAGTTCTTCCATCGGAGTCTTTGTCAACCATGACTCTGCCATCATTGACTCTTAATCCAACAGTCTATCACCAAGTCAAACGTCAATTCAATACCTTCTCTCTAACTAAAAGGTCCTGTTGTTCTATACTCTTATTCCGCGACTAATAACTCGAGTTCATTTTTCACAACTTAGTATTTGTATTTACGCTGAAGTAACTCAACCCGAACGAAAACCAAGTCCACGCTTTCCGAGAAACATTGTAAACGCAGTGCGTACGCGTCTCATCTTCCATTGTACCTGCGAGCACACATGGCCACCAGCGAAGGGCCGTTACCCTTACGACCGATCGCTGACACTCTTGCGAACGAGTGTACATCGCATCACCGACCATTGTAAGCGAACTCTATACATAATATATACATATATATATTTATTTATTTGGTTTCCATGTATTCACAAACTAATAGGATTAACCAGATTAGTTAACTTTAATAAAACACGAATCATTTGAACACAAATCTAACAAATCATTTCATAATGTTGAATTATTGCGTAAATCCTTTAATTTCATTCCTTAGCACGCATTACCCCTTTTTACCCTCATCCCGTGCTATTGCGCTAGGCGTAGGCAACAAAGAGGGAAACAAATATATTATGCTCACATCCCTCCCGGATGTGACATATTTATTTTTGGGGGCCCCTCCGGGATATTAAAAAGGGAATGTGCTAATCAATCCAATGTCCATGAGTAATTCGGAAATCGATATATCGGATTTAAATGTTAATGAAGCGAACGTGCAATATTCTCTAAGAAGTTCAAGCGCGTTTTTTTTTATCTTTTTTTTTACCTGGTTCGGCATCTCCTAAACGATCAATCATGAAATTACAAAAATTCTCAAAAATCGGAAACAAACCCACAAAAACTATGACGACGTTAGAAACAAACCAGGCAATATCGGTATAGGACGCCATCAGCTGCGTCCCGGAATTCGAAAAAAAAATATCGCTTTTTCAGAATTCACACCGGTATGCCAAGACGCAAAAGAATATGCGACAAAAATTGATCACGAAGTTAAAGCGCGCAATGAATTGCAGTCCACTCTCACTAACCACGAAAGCTTCGTCCCGCCCAAATCAGTAAAATGTTGTAATGTATGCAAAACAGACAATCACACTACAGAAACTTGTCAATTCGCAACCCTCACCTGCCAAAATGATAAAAATCAAGAACACAATGCCATCGAGTACCAAAGAGTCCTAAACGAACAAAACTCAGTTGTTTGCCAAATATGCAAAAAAATCGGCCATTCAGCAGATAAATGTTTTCAGTTAAAGAAGAAAACGCCTAAATCTAACCGACCCATTTGTCGGTATTGCAAAAGGATAGGACACACTATCGAAAACTGCCGTACCCGTGAATATAATAACTCGCGAAATGGTACCGGTCGGTCAGCTGCACTGAGAGATTCCACGATCTCAAAGCGTCCGGTCACGATAATCACTCCGCCCGAATCTATCTTATAAACGCGGAAGATTTCGTTAACCTACCCTCGGTGTGTATCAGAGCGCACCCACAAAAAAGAAAAATAACAATGTTGTTGGACAGTGACGCTATTCCAAACCTAATCAAAAAACAATACACAGGAAATTCCCAGGTGTCTGTATATGAATTTCGAAACTTTATTCCACATCATACCTGATGAGGTTCGACTCCCTCACCCCGGGTTATTGAGGTCCGAATTGTTTTTTTTCCCTCGACAAAAACCAAAATAAATTTCAAGACGGAATGCCTTGAGTAGGAAGACAAGGCATAGCCGTTCAAAAAAGAAAAAAAAAACCCGACGAAGTAATGAAAATCCCTGCGTGTTCGGAAACTTCTTTCCACGTAAGAGTCGAAAACTGCACGTTAAAGGAAGGGTATATCCCGCCTTTAAAAATCCGTAAGGGTGTTTATGCCGGCGACTGCCCGGTAACGAACATCGACGGGAAGGCTCACTTAAAGGGTTTCAACCCCACAAATGACGCCGTATGACTGATCGTGCCGGTCATAAAACTACAGGAATTCGACATCATGGAAAACAATAGCAAGCCAAAACAAAATCAGATTTAAAAAAAAGAGAAAAAAAAACCGACGAAAAACGTCGAAATATAACTTTGGTAACGCTCCAGCAAGAGCGATGATGAAAAAAAAAAACAAAACAAACCCAGATTGCATGACAATCTCCCATTCTAATTCAATTTCTCGCGATGCTAATCCCATTTTCTCGCGATGCCAATCCAATGTCTCGCGATGCTAATCCCAATTTCTCGCGATGCTAATCCAATGTCTCGCGATGCTAATCCAATTTCTCGCGATGCTAATCTCTATTTCTCGCGATGCTAATCCCATTTTCTCGCGATGCTAATCCAATTTCTCGCGATGCTAATCCCAATTTCTCGCGATGCTAATCCCATTTTCTCGCGATGCTAATCCAATGTCTCGCGATGCTAATCCCAATTTCTCGCGATGCTAATCCAATGTCTCGCGATGCTAATCCAATGTCTCGCAATGCTAATTCCAATTTCTCGCGATGCTAATCCAATTTCTCGCGATGCTAATCCAATTTCTCGCGATGCCAATCCCAATTTCTCGCGATGCTAATCCCCATTTCTCGCGATGCTAATCCCATTTTCTCGCGATGCTAATCCAATTTCTCGCGATGTTAATCCCAATTTCTCGCGATGCTAATCCCATTTTCTCGCGATGCTAATCCAATGTCTCGCGATGCTAATCCCAATTTATCGCGATGCTAATCCAATTTCTCGCGATGCCAATCCCAATTTCTCGCGATGCTAATCCCCATTTCTCGCGATGCTAATCCCATTTTCTCGCGATGCTAATCCAATGTCTCGCGATGCTAATCCCAATTTCTCGCGATGCTAATCTAATTTCTCGCGATGCTAATCCATTTTCTCAAGACTCTAATCCTAATTCGGACGTAGATTGCACGACAACTACGCCGGTCCAGAGCCCAGTGGTGGCCAATAAAAAAATCGACAAAAACGTCGAAAGAAAACTTTGTCAACGCTCCAGTG
The DNA here is from genome assembly GCA_951751655.1 of Ophion costatus. Classification (NCBI taxonomy): domain Eukaryota; kingdom Metazoa; phylum Arthropoda; class Insecta; order Hymenoptera; family Ichneumonidae; genus Ophion; species Ophion costatus. The sequence continues at coordinate 34,407,066 of OX632360.1, forward strand.
AGAGTGATAATGAAGAAAAACCAAACCCAAACAAAAACAAAAACAAAACAAACCCAGATTGCATGACAATCTCCAATCCTAATTCAATTTCTCTCGATGCTGATCCCAATTTCTCGCAATGCTAATCCCATTTTCTCGCGATGCTAATCTAATGTCTCGCGATGCTCCTCGTGATCCTTCTATTCTAGGCGTAGATTGCAAAACAAGTATGCCAATCCAAAGCCCAATAGTGGCCAACCCAAAAATTTCGACGAAAAATGTTAAAATAATACCTTGCCATCGCTCTAATGAAGGCGATGACCAAGGAAATTTAACAAAAAATTCTGTAGCGAGGAAAGGACAAGAACAAAAACGAACAAAAATAAAAAACGATACACTGCCAGAATTAGAAAAACCAAGACAACAAGAGAGCGAAATATCTGGTGTGGGTGCTATGACCACGGTCAATGCACCTAGTCCCAAACTCATAGCCGTGCACTTCGAACCCCGGCACCTTTCACGCCTCACTCGTAAGCCCATATACTATAAACAGAGTACCGACGATGAGACAGAGGTTGAGACAGCCAGACCCATATGCACTGGGCGATCCGCAGAGGGCCTTGCCCCGAAATCAGCTGAAGGCCCTAACCAGCACAAAGCACTTCCAATCCATCGCTCCAGAAACCACGCTGATCCTAATTCCGATAATTCGACAAATTCAGATCCCAGCTCTCTCGTTTCACAACCCTCCAAAAACGAGGATCCTCCAGCGGAGGAAAGAAAAACATCAAAATAAAAAATTGCGAATCGCGTCAACACCAAATATTTGTTCTATTTTCGAAACGATAATCTGGTTTATTTCATCGACTCAAAGCCATATGACCCCGGAGGACAGAAATTATTAAAATCAAACACGCTTCCCCTCTGCAAAGACGTTACAGTGCGCCAAGCCTACGGTAAAAAAAAAAAAGGGGGGGGGGGCTCGGAAAAAAATACCACTCTGCATTGGTAATCCGTGGCGATAAAGCTGAATCGTTATCTTCAATATCTAAAAACATTAATTAAAGCGTAAAAGAATTAAAAAAAAAAAAAAAAAATATTGCGAAACTCTCAATCTCCAGCCAATCAGTCTTTGTCACTGCCAACATGTCGAACATTTAACTTCAGCAGATGTAATTAATACCATGAAAGAAACATTCTAGAACAATCAAATCAAAATATAAATTTGTTTGGAAACTTTGCAATACGTACCTACTGAACAACACGATTCAATTTTCCACGGAATGCATAAGTCCCCAATTGAAAAACACAAGGGTGTCTCAAAACCCGATTTTGATCCTAATTGAATAAATAATCATAATAATTACCTTGTTTTTCAGATGGCCGTTATCAACCTACTCAGTAACATTTAACCATATCACTTTTGCCCTTACAACCAGAGAAACAGATCAAATTTTTAGTTACAGTATCCTGAGTGCAAAACACCCGAAATTGTTTATACTCAAAACTCACCGAACTAACTGTTTCATAATTTGAGAAAAATTTCCCGTCTCAAACCTAGATATAATTACTCGCACCAATTCGAAATTTCTATACGTAGCCATTATAGTATATTAGAAAATCATTATATTAAGATATGCCTACGGGGCAGGAAAAAAGGGTGTCAAACGCTCCAAAATAATTGTTATTAACGATCCAATCCTCGGACAAATTGTATACAATGTGGTGAAGAAGCCGGCTTATATGGCGGTACTTATTGATGAAAGAGTACTCGTTATTTAATGTATAACAATGTAAGAAAATCCGATCAGGTTAAAAGAATTTTCCGACTAATTGCCTGTCACTCGTGGGAACGGAACACATCTCCTTACTTCTCGAACGCATATATTACCAAAAAGGCAAACTCAACGTCCTGCAATTCCTTACTTCCCCCATATTACCTTTCGGAAACACCTGGTACAAGTTCATGCCCGTTCCGGTCGAAGCGATACCACCCGCAATCACGAAATCGACGACGAAGTCTACTTGATAACACACCAACTCAGCATCACTAGCATCATGTGAGATCTATTCCAAAGAAGTTATCGACAACGTACGAGAACGCATAATGTTTCCCGCAAAAAAACCCGCAGTCCTGAACGATATGGCACGGGGCATCAGTGGCCACAACAATGCCAACCAATGGGAGAAGTCTTTCAACCTCCTGGAAGCGAACTCCATGTGAAATCGCACCTGGGAAAAATTTCTTTCAATTCGGTACAGCAAACGCTGGTGTCACCCGGATGTTACCCATCGTGCGACCGATCATGCTCATCGCTGATATTATGTATATCAGCAGATCCAGCAGATCAGCAAATCCATACATACAGCCTACATACTGTGTACGGCTGGTCAGTTTACCTCGTCGTTGCAGTATGGGACTTAGTTACACGCCTCCTGATGCACCTGGCTAAACGACGCAAGAAGAAAACGTCAACGGTGGAAACTGGTCAAGAACTTCACAAACTCGTAACAGCCCATTGACTCGAACCAAAGGGTCATCCCAAGACCAACGCTGGAACACATGATCTACATCAACATCTCCGATCGTTTAAGGTACGATCAACCTCCTAAGCCACGTTCCTTTCCCTTGAGTTCGCACGAGGAGACATTCAAGTATCAAAACGACCATTCTAATAATGCTCAATAACCATTGTTTCTATCCTCATTATTATTGCTCTTTTAACCTTGTGAAGTAAGTAAATAAGTATCTATGCATAAGGAAAAGAAAGAAGAGAATACGCGTACATATACATGTCATACTGAAGTAAAAAGCTATACATACATCCAAAAAAAAAACATGTACAAAAATGTATTTAAAAAACGTTCTTGTAAGGTGATATTGAAATTCATACGTGCGTCATAAAAGTAGGATAACCACGACTTACACCGCCATATTAGACATTAATCTTCGAATATATTTAAGTCACATTGTAAGTCGATCAACGACAAAGCCAATTCACACTATCGTGCCACGATCTTTTCGCTTGCAACCTCCAATGAATCTGATCGAGCGAGACGCTCAATCCAAAAGGGGGGAGGTGTCACGTCCTGCGACGAAGTCACTAAACTTTCCCTACGGTTTTCCTTATCCACGCGACTTCCATGGGAACACGGTTTTAGGCATGATTTCTCCGAAAAGTCATAAAACAAAAATTGTATAACTATGCGTTCTATCCCGTGTAGCGACTAATCATAGGTCAAGGGCTCAGGAAAACTCCACTCGAGCCGGTCGTAAAAACGGAGCGCAACGGAAACCGAAAATACGTGAACAAGCTACGAAGCGCATAGCAGAGCGCCTTACGAAAATCCACAGGAAACCGACTCCTACGACTCTCTCTCTCTCTCTCTCTCTCTCTCCCTCTCTCCGATTGGCCTATAGACAATTAAATTCATTCGTATCTAGTTCGTAAGACCCAAGGAACATACTTCCACGTCGTCATTCACGATTGGCCGACAACCCATTAAAAGTCCGAAACCCCTTTTTCTACTCTGCCCAAATATGGAACCTAGAACAGGAGGAACCAAATATAAAAAGGGCCATCCGTCGCCACTCCTCAGTTCTTCCATCGGAGTCTTTGTCAACCATGACTCTGCCATCATTGACTCTTAATCCAACAGTCTATCACCAAGTCAAACGTCAATTCAATACCTTCTCTCTAACTAAAAGGTCCTGTTGTTCTATACTCTTATTCCGCGACTAATAACTCGAGTTCATTTTTCACAACTTAGTATTTGTATTTACGCTGAAGTAACTCAACCCGAACGAAAACCAAGTCCACGCTTTCCGAGAAACATTGTAAACGCAGTGCGTACGCGTCTCATCTTCCATTGTACCTGCGAGCACACATGGCCACCAGCGAAGGGCCGTTACCCTTACGACCGATCGCTGACACTCCTGCGAACGAGTGTACATCGCATCACCGACCATTGTAAGCGAACTCTATACATAATATATACATATATATATTTATTTATTTGGTTTCCATGTATTCACAAACTAATAGGATTAACCAGATTAGTTAACTTTAATAAAACACGAATCATTTGAACACAAATCTAACAAATCATTCCATAATGTTGAATTATTGCGTAAATCCTTTAATTTCATTCCTTAGCACGCATTACCCCTTTTTACCCTCATCCCGTGCTATTGCGCTAGGCGTAGGCAACAAAGAGGGAAACAAATATAATATGCTCACATCCCTTCCGGATGTGACAGTACATAGGAGAAACCGGGAGGATGATCAGTTCACGGATCAAAGAACATTCACGATGTATCAAATATGGCCACATTGGACAATCAGCCCTGGCCGAGCATTGGATGGAGACTGGTCATGCCATTCAGTTCTATAAAGCCCAAAGTCTGGCCCCATCAAACAGCTATTTTTCCAGGAAACACCGAGAAGGCTTGGAAATCCGAAAACATCCGGACAATCTAAACAGAGATGGTGGATATCACGTCAATCCCATTTGGCACACCGTCCTCCCGGTTTTTTAATTGACCGGCCGATCAATTAAAACATCTGATTGGCTGGCGCAGTGATCTGGAACGATGACTGCAGCTATATAAGGAATGCCTGAGACACGGGAGCTTCAGTATCGGAGCTCTCAGCCCTGATGATGCAGACTGTAACGTTTGCGAAATGTCGGCACAACGCTGATTCTCAACACGGCCTCCATCCGGAAGCCACAAACTCTTCGATTTTTTATGTATTTTTTTTCATTTTATATTCAAAATATTTCGAACTTCCTCTCGTTTTAGCTACTCTCCCTACTAATATCTGGTCCCTACTCATATCTGGTTTAAGAACGGTGAGTTTGACGTCGAAGACAAAGAACATAGGGGAAGGCCGAATGTGCGAAGGCCGAAGACGCGGAATTGGAAGCATTATTGAAGGGAGATTCATGCCAAACGCAAGAGTTCTCGTGAATGACGCTTATTCGGCTCAAAACTCGACATTTTCACACGGAAAAAATATGTGATGCTAATACAAAATCGCTAATAGGTCAAGGTTATGGTCCTGCTAGATGTCCAACCTTACGAGTTGACGTTTTACATCTGACAATTTCAACCATAACCTCCTAGTGGGGTCATCTTATGTCAAACGGCGGAAACTTATTTGCACTCCCACTATTTAAGGAGTAGCGGTAAATCAGACCGCGTGACCTCTCAAAAAGAAGCCGTGCCAGGTATCCTTCCATTTCGATTAATTGGTCTTTTTGTATAGTGGATAACAATACGCCGTACGTATTTTTTTTTGTACCGGCGAAGCCTCACTTAAAAGGGTTGAACGCATCCTTTGAAGAGCGGCTGTTTTTCTCGTTTTTCGGCAATCAAATAGAAATGGAATGAGATACGAAAGAATAACTAATGGCATTGATGTTTCAACTTTCGGGTACTATATATTTGTGATGGAAAAAGATAGACAACAACAAATTTCATATTGTGTATTTGGAAAATGTAATTTTTTATTGCATATCCATGAAATATTTCATTCGATTGAGATGTAAATCAACACACGTGTAGGGCGTAAGAAAGTAATGAACGCCTCTTTTTTGTTTCTCTTTCGATATCTCGCCATGAAAGGTGTGATGTTTGAGGGATGTGAGGATTAATGAGATACTCCGACTGTCGTTACATCATTATTCGGTACAGGCGACCGTCGAACTGGCCGTCGTCACACACCTTACCAGGGTCTCCCCCACTCACGCATCCATTCGCCGTATCGCTCTCGCTCGTGTCGTGCACGCATACACCACACTCCTCCCCTCTCATACCAAGGTATAGCGACCTTTCTAGATTTTCTCTCGCTCCGAAAATATGACTTTTATTCCATGTCATGTCAATGACTACAGGCTTAACTAGTAGGCCTCGATACAATTCAAAAATTATTCCCCCGCAATAGTTGTTTTCGCCGCTAGCCTTTTTGATCGTCGCGGCCCAATGGTTTCGGCTTCGTTACTCACTGTCGCTTACGGCTTATCCTCGCGCGAGTTTTGCGAGCATTTCATTATTTGATTGCTGTGTCGCTTGCTCGGGCTTCCACTCATATGGACTATATGCGTTACCGGCGTCTTGCTTTCGGTCACGATCGCGCTCGACCACTCGGGATTATTCTTGCCATAGTCT
>OX632360.1:34418216-34425716 GCA_951751655.1 Ophion costatus
CACACACACACGTACACACACGTACACACACACACGTACACACACGTACACCCACACACGTACACACACGTACACACACACACGTACACTCACGTACACACACACACGTACACACACGTACACACACACACGTACACACACGTACACACACACACGTACACACACGTACACACACACACGTACACACACGTACACACACACACGTACACACACGTCCACATACACACGTACACACACGTACACACACACACGTACACACACACGTACACACACACACGTACACACACACACGTACACACACACACGTACACACACACACGTGCACACACGTACCACACACACGTACGCACACGTACATACACACACGTACGCACACGTACACACACACACGTACACACACACACGTACACACACACACGTACACACACACACGTACGCACACGTACACACACACGTACACACACGTACACACACACACGTACACACACGTACGCACACACACGTACACACACGTACGCACACACACGTACACACACGTACACACACACGTACACACACGTACACACACACACGTACACACACGTACACACACACACGTACACACACGTACACACACACACGTACACACACGTACACACACACACGTACACACACGTACACACACACACGTACACACACGTACACACACACACGTACACACACGTACACACACGTACACACACACACGTACACACACGTACACACACACACACGTACACACACGTACACACACACACACGTACACACACACACGTACACACACGTACACACACACACGTACACACACGTACACACACACACGTACACACACGTACACGCACACGTACACGCACACGTACACGCACACGTACACGCACACGTACACGCACACGTACACGCGCACGTACACGCACACGTACACGCACACGTACACGCACACGTACACGCACACGTACACGCACACGTACACGCACACGTACACGCACACGTACACGCACACGTATACGCACACGTACACGCACACGTACACGCACACGTACACGCACACGCGCACGCACACGCACACGCGCATGCACACGCACCCGCACACGCACCCGCACACGCACCCGCACACGCACCCGCACACGCACCCGCACCCGCACACGCACCCGCACACGCACTCGCACACGCACCCGCACACGCACCCGCACACGCACACGCACCCGCACACGCACCCGCACACGCACCCGCACACGCACCCGCACACGCACCCGCACACGCACACGCACACGCACACGCGCACGCACACGCGCACGCGCACGCGCACGCGCACGCACACGCGCACGCGCACGCGCACGCACACGCGCACGCGCACGCGCACGCGCACACGCACACGCACACGCACACGCACACGCACACGCGCACGCGCACGCGCACACGCGCACGCGCACGCGCACGCACACGCACGCGCACGCGCACGCACACGCACACACACACACACACGTACACACACACACGTACACACACGTACACACACACACGTACACACACAAACACACACACACGTACACACACGTACACACACACACGTACACACACGTACACACACACGTACACACACGTACACACACACACGTACACACACGTACACACACACACGTACACACACGTACACACACACACGTACACACACGTACACACACACACGTACACACACGTACACACACACACGTACACACACGACCACACACACACGTAAACACACACACGTACACACACACACGTACACACACGTACCACACACACGTACGCACACGTACATACACACACGTACGCACACGTACACACACACACGTACGCACACGTACACACACACACGTACGCACACGTACACACACACACGTACGCACACGTACACACACACACGTACGCACACGTACACACACACACGTACACACACGTACACACACACACACGTACACACACGTACACACACACACGTACACACACGTACACACACACACGTACACACACGTACACACACACACGTACACACACGTACACACACACACGTACACACACACACGTACACACACGTACACACACAGACGTACACACACGTACACACACACACGTACACACACGTACACGCGCACGTACACGCACACGTACACGCGCACGTACACACGCACGCACACGCGCACGCACACGCGCACGCACACGCGCACGCGCACGCGCACGCACACGCGCACGCGCACGCGCACGCGCACGCACACGCGCACGCGCACGCACACGCACACGCGCACGCGCACGCGCACGCACACGCGCACGCACACGCGCACGCGCACGCGCACGCGCACGCACACGCGCACGCACACGCGCACGTGCACGCGCACGCACACGCACACGCGCACGCACACGCGCACGCGCACGCGCACGCGCACGCGCACGCACACGCGCACGCACACGCGCACGCGCACGCGCACGCACACGCACACGCGCACGCACACGCGCACGCGCACGCGCACGCGCACGCACACGCGCACGCACACGCGCACGCACACGCGCACGCACACGCACACGCGCATGCGCACGCGCACGCACACGCGCACGCGCACGCACACGCACACGCGCACGCGCACGCGCACGCACACGCATACGCGCACGCACACGCGCACGCGCACGCGCACGCGCACGCACACGCGAAAGCACACGCGCTCGCACACGCGCACGCACACGCGCACGCGCACGCACACGCGCACGCGCACGCGCACGCACACGCGCACGCGCACGCACACGCACACGCGCACGCACACGCGCACGCACACGCGCACGCGCACGCACACGCGCACGCACACGCGCACGCGCACGCACACGCACACGCGCACGCGCACGCGCACGCGCACGCACACGCGCACGCACACGCGAACGCACACGCGCACGCACACGCGCACGCACACGCGCACGCACACGCGCACGCACACGCGCACGCGCACGCATACGCGCACGCGCACGCGCACGCGCACGCGCACGCGCACGCACACGCGCACGCGCACGCACACGCGCACGCGCACGCACACGCGCACGCGCACGCACACGCGCACGCGCACGCACACGCGCACGCGCACGCACACGCGCACGCGCACGCGCACGCACACGCGCACGCGCACGCACACGCGCACGCGCACGCGCACGCACACGCGCACGCGCACGCGCACGCACACGCGCACGCGCACGCGCACGCACACGCGCACGCACACGCGCACGCACACGCGCACGCACACGCGCACGCACACGCGCACGCACACGCGCACGCACACGCGCACGCACACGCGCACGCACACGCGCACGCACACGCGCACGCACACGCGCACGCACACGCGCACGCACACGCGCACGCACACGCGCACGCACACGCGCACGCACACGCGCACGCACACGCGCACGCACACGCGCACGCGCACGCGCACGCGCACGCACACGCGCACGCACACGCACACGCACACGCGCACGCGCACGCGCACGCACACGCGCACGCACACGCGCACGCACACGCGCACGCACACGCGCACGCACACGCGCACGCACACGCGCACGCACACGCGCACGCACACGCGCACGCACACGCGCACGCACACGCGCACGCACACGCGCACGCGCACGCGCACGCGCACGCGCACGCGCACGCGCACGCGCACGCGCACGCGCACGCACACGCGCACGCACACGCGCACGCACACGCGCACGCACACGCGCACGCACACGCGCACGCACACGCGCACGCACACGCGCACGCACACGCGCACGCACACGCGCACGCACACGCGCACGCACACGCGCACGCACACGCGCACGCACACGCGCACGCACACGCGCACGCACACGCGCACGCACACGCGCACGCACACGCGCACGCACACGCGCACGCACACGCGCACGCACACGCGCACGCACACGCGCACGCACACGCGCACGCACACGCGCACGCACACGCACCCGCACCCGCACACGCACCCGCACACGCACTCGCACACGCACCCGCACACGCACCCGCACACGCACACGCACCCGCACACGCACCCGCACACGCACCCGCACACGCACCCGCACACGCACCCGCACACGCACCCGCACACGCACACGCACACGCACACGCGCACGCACACGCGCACGCGCACGCGCACGCGCACGCACACGCGCACGCGCACGCGCACGCACACGCGCACGCGCACACGCACACGCACACGCACACGCACACGCACACGCGCACGCGCACGCGCACACGCGCACGCGCACGCACACGCACGCGCACGCGCACGCACACGCACACGCACACACACACACACGTACACACACACACGTACACACACGTACACACACACACGTACACACACAAACACACACACACGTACACACACGTACACACACACACGTACACACACGTACACACACACGTACACACACGTACACACACACACGTACACACACGTACACACACACACGTACACACACGTACACACACACACGTACACACACGTACACACACACACGTACACACACGTACACACACACACGTACACACACGACCACACACACACGTAAACACACACACGTACACACACACACGTACACACACGTACCACACACACGTACGCACACGTACATACACACACGTACGCACACGTACACACACACACGTACGCACACGTACACACACACACGTACGCACACGTACACACACACACGTACGCACACGTACACACACACACGTACGCACACGTACACACACACACGTACACACACGTACACACACACACACGTACACACACGTACACACACACACGTACACACACGTACACACACACACGTACACACACGTACACACACACACGTACACACACGTACACACACACACGTACACACACACACGTACACACACGTACACACACAGACGTACACACACGTACACACACACACGTACACACACGTACACGCGCACGTACACGCACACGTACACGCGCACGTACACACGCACGCACACGCGCACGCACACGCGCACGCACACGCGCACGCGCACGCGCACGCACACGCGCACGCGCACGCGCACGCACACGCGCACGCGCACGCACACGCACACGCGCACGCGCACGCGCACGCACACGCGCACGCACACGCGCCGCGCACGCGCACGCACACGCGCACGCGCACGCGCACGCACACGCACACGCGCACGCACACGCGCACGCGCACGCGCACGCGCACGCACACGCACACGCGCACGCACACGCGCACGCACACGCGCACGCACACGCGCACGCACACGCACACGCGCATGCGCACGCGCACGCACACGCGCACGCGCACGCACACGCACACGCGCACGCGCACGCGCACGCACACGCATACGCGCACGCACACGCGCACGCGCACGCGCACGCGCACGCACACGCGAAAGCACACGCGCTCGCACACGCGCACGCACACGCGCACGCGCACGCACACGCGCACGCGCACGCACACGCGCACGCGCACGCACACGCACACGCGCACGCACACGCGCACGCACACGCGCACGCGCACGCACACGCGCACGCACACGCGCACGCGCACGCGCACGCACACGCACACGCGCACGCGCACGCGCACGCGCACGCACACGCGCACGCACACGCGAACGCACACGCGCACGCACACGCGCACGCACACGCGCACGCACACGCGCACGCACACGCGCACGCGCACGCATACGCGCACGCGCACGCGCACGCGCACGCGCACGCGCACGCACACGCGCACGCGCACGCACACGCGCACGCGCACGCACACGCGCACGCGCACGCACACGCGCACGCGCACGCACACGCGCACGCGCACGCACACGCGCACGCGCACGCGCACGCACACGCGCACGCGCACGCGCACGCACACGCGCACGCGCACGCGCACGCACACGCGCACGCGCACGCGCACGCACACGCGCACGCACACGCGCACGCACACGCGCACGCACACGCGCACGCACACGCGCACGCACACGCGCACGCACACGCGCACGCACACGCGCACGCACACGCGCACGCACACGCGCACGCACACGCGCACGCACACGCACACGCACACGCGCACGCGCACGCGCACGCACACGCGCACGCACACGCGCACGCACACGCGCACGCACACGCGCACGCACACGCGCACGCACACGCGCACGCACACGCGCACGCACACGCGCACGCACACGCGCACGCGCACGCGCACGCGCACGCGCACGCGCACGCGCACGCGCACGCGCACGCGCACGCGCACGCACACGCGCACGCACACGCGCACGCACACGCACACGCGCACGCACACGCGCACGCACACGCGCACGCACACGCGCACGCACACGCGCACGCACACGCGCACGCACACGCGCACGCACACGCGCACGCACACGCGCACGCACACGCGCACGCACACGCGCACGCACACGCGCACGCACACGCGCACGCACACGCGCACGCACACGCGCACGCACACGCGCACGCACACGCGCACGCACACGCGCACGCACACGCGCACGCACACGCGCACGCACACGCGCACGCACACGCGCACGCACACGCGCACGCACACGCGCACGCACACGCGCACGCACACGCGCACGCACACGCGCACGCACACGCGCACGCACACGCGCACGCACACGCGCACGCACACGCGCACGCACACGCGCACGCACACGCGCACGCACACGCGCACGCACACGCGCACGCACACGCGCACGCACACGCGCACGCACACGCGCACGCACACGCGCACGCACACGCGCACGCACACGCGCACGCACACGCGCACGCACACGCGCACGCACACGCGCACGCACACGCGCACGCACACGCGCACGCACACGCGCACGCACACGCGCACGCACACGCGCACGCACACGCGCACGCACACGCGCACGCACACGCGCACGCACACGCGCACGCACACGCGCACGCACACGCGCACGCACACGCGCACGCACACGCGCACGCACACGCGCACGCACACGCGCACGCACACGCGCACGCACACGCGCACGCACACGCGCACGCACACGCGCACGCACACGCGCACGCACACGCGCACGCACACGCGCACGCACACGCGCACGCACACGCGCACGCACACGCGCACGCACACGCGCACGCACACGCGCACGCACACGCGCACGCACACGCGCACGCACACGCGCACGCACACGCGCACGCACACGCGCACGCACACGCGCACGCACACGCGCACGCACACGCGCACGCACACGCGCACGCACACGCGCACGCACACGCGCACGCACACGCGCACGCACACGCGCACGCACACGCGCACGCACACGCGCACGCACACGCGCACGCACACGCGCACGCACACGCGCACGCACACGCGCACGCGCACGCGCACGCGCACGCGCACGCGCACGCGCACGCGCACGCGCACATGCACGCGCACATGCACGCACACGCGCACGCACACGCG
>OX632360.1:34430716-34498268 GCA_951751655.1 Ophion costatus
ACACACACACACACACACACACACACACACACACACACACACACACACACACACACACACACACACACACACACACACACACACACACACACACACACACACACACACACACAACAAATCCTGGATACATCTGAAATAATTGAAAATGATGTTCTCACTTGAAAACTATGAACTTTATCAAAAAATTTTTTCAACAAAAGTTTTTAGTTTTCAGCTGACGAATTTAAAAGTCATGTTTCCGTTTGAAAAAAACATGTCAGCCTTTGTAACGCCAGCATTTTGAATTTTGGCTCCTCAAATAAATTTTTGTCAAACGTCCCCCTTCAATCCCTAGAAGTTTTGTTTCACACAATAGTTCGTCCGAGCAATATTTTTCGAGAAAATTCAGGTGTAAGATTAAAATGGGACACCCTGTATATGATCGTTCAATTTGTTTCATCTCGACAATTCCAAAATGATTAGCGTGCAGCTCCGTTAAAATAGCGGCTCTCAATTTACGCGGTATCAAATCTCGCGCGCCCCATAATAAACAATCACCCTCAATACTCAACTCGTTTCAACGATTATAATATTTACCCAATTCCAAATGGTTAGCGTGCTTGCCTCAGAAATTAGCACATCGGAAGGTTTGTTTTTCGAATCGCCGTCTCGTAGTTTCGGAAAAAAATAAATACGGGCGTGACGCAGCTCCAGTTTTACACGGATGTCGCGCATACGGACCGGTACGTGTGTGTGTCGTGTGTATAAGATTGTAGCCTGCGATTTATTTCTCGACAAAACGCGACTAGCTCCGAGAAGGAGAAACGAACTCGGGACCGGCTGTATTGGTATAGGTTTTCCGCAGTTTCTCCATACCCATGGCAGATAATGTCATGGTGAATTGGTTTGGGGATGTGATGTGGAGAAAAATGGTGGGAAATGTAAATAAGGGGAATGTACCCCGTATATGAAAGCTACAATAAGCCAAGCATTCGCGGTAGCAGAGACAATAAAAAAAATAACTAAATAAAATATTTACCCAATTTCGAGTCTAGCCTTTATACCTCTTGCGGCCAACCCTTCATGATCGCTCGTTTAACCGGGTTACACATTGAATCGCGTCTTGAGGCCTTCGCGACTGTTTTTGAATCGATGAACCCTCCAGAGCCCAACACTTCGAAATGCGAGATTACCGGACTTTTGGCTTTATCGCTCGTTGTTATGGGTAAAGGTAGTCAACTCAACGCATCTGCTAACGCATTATTTCGAGATGACACGTATACAATCGTATACTGGAACGCCGCTAAGAACAAGGTCCACCGCTGCAACCGATTTGCTGCGATAATTGGGATACATGTTTATGGTCCAAAAATGAGCGTTAATGGCTTGTGATCCGTCCTAAGAATGAAGTGTCGCGCGTACAGATAAATATAAAACTTGGTCACTCTGTATATGATCGCCGCCGCTTCCCTATGTATAACAGCATATTTCTCCTCGGCAGTCGATAACGTTCACGATGCCAACGCAATCGGTCGTTCTCTTTTTTTTCAGTTTCGTTGCGTTAACGCGGCTCCTACCCCATGAGCCGAAGCGTCGCATGACAATACTACTTCGAAGTATGGGTCATAGTAAGCTAAAACTTTCGGCGAGATCATTTCTGTCTTAATTCTAACAAACGCTTTTTCGCATTCGCCTGACCAATGCCATTTAGCTTTATTTTGCAGCAGTTTATACGATGGTTGCAATTTTTGCCCTCGATTTTTGATGTATACATCATGCACTGTTACGCGGCCATGGAAGCACTGTAGTTGCTTAACATGTCGCGGTCTCGGTGCCTCACGTAGCGCGCAAATAGTTTCGTCAGTCTGGTGAACCCCCTGTTTGGCGACAAGAAATCCGAAAAATTCTTTTCGTTCCTTATAAAATGAGCATTTCCCTTTATTTACTTTGAGTCCGCATTCCTCGAGTCGCTGGCAATGGTTAATTACATTGTCATAATGCTCCTTTTTCGATCTACCAGTCGCTAGCACGTTGTCAAAAAAAATTGCGCCACCGGAAGATTTGCTGTGAGTTTATCCATATAATTTTGAAATGACGGCGGCGCCGATGATATTCCAAACGGCGTGCGCGTATATCGAAACATCGCTTTGTGCGTGTTGATCGTTACAAACTTTTGGCTATTCTCGTCGAGCAAGACTTGTTGATACGCGTGCTTCAGATCGGTTTTCGTGAACTTAACTCCACCCGCTAAACGTCTGAATAACATTTCTTTTCTCGGGGACGGGTATTGATTAACGACCAATGAGGGGTTTAACGGGTGCGCGAAGTTGGCCCCCCAAAATCGAAGGAAAAAAAATGAGGTCTAGTGCCCCCTCCCCGCCACATAGTTCTGGAGTTCTTTGTACTTTTTATAAATAGTTCTGTTGTTAAAAACGAATTTTTTCGCTATTCCATTCGATGGGGCCAACTTCACAATTCACGAAATTTACTTGAGTGTACCGTTGTGAATATTAATCAGGAAAGGAACTGTTATAAATATATTTAACATAACTCTTGCGGGGGCAGCCAGAACTCCAAAGAAAACTTCATTTTTCCAAAAAAATTTGGTCTCACTCAAAGCATTCCATCGCGCCACCAATTTACTGGTCAGTCAAAGGGAAAAAATCGTGTTTCATTCCCAGGCACATAGTTCTGCGGTTCTATATACGTTTTATCGATAATTCTGTGACTAGTAACAATTTTGTTTTCGTTACGGAGGCCAACTTCACAATTCATAAAATTTACTTGAGTGGACCGTTGTAAATATTTATCTGACAAGGAAATGTTATAAAGAGACTTATCAGAACTCTTGCGCGGGCAACTAGAACTCTGAAGAGAAATTCATTTGTCCAAAAAAAAATTTGGTCTCACTTCAAGCATTCCATCGCGTTACCAATCTACTGCTCAGTCGACAGAAGAAAATTGTTTCTCGTTGCCTGCCACATAGTTCTGGAGTTCTTTGTCCTTTTTAGAAATAGGTCTGTTGTTAACACCGAATTTTTTTGCTTTTCCATTCGCGGCGGGGGGGGGGCAGACTCACAATTCACAAAATTTACTTGAGTGTACCGTCCTAAATATTCTTCTGACAAGGAAATGTTATAAAGATAATTAACTCTTGCGGGGGCAACGAGAAATCCAGAAAAAAAAATCATTTTGCAAAAAAAAAAATTTGGCTTCTCTCAAAGCATTCCATCGCGCCACCAATCTACTGCTTAGTCGAAGGAAAAAATCGGTTCCCGTTGTCTGCCACATACAGGGTGTCCAATAGGAAGTTGCTGAAACTAATCGACTGTCATTTTAAAACACGTGCACAGACTCAGAAAAGCCAAATTGCTGTAAATAGAGGAAACTCTGCGGTTTTGAACGCACAGAAATAAAACCCAATCAAATATTTTTTATGACAATTTTTTACATCTTATAAAAATAACGAAAAAGTACAGTGATTAATGATACATATTTTCGAAGTTCAAACCGTTAGATTGTGCACAAAAATCAATTAATTGTCTTTTGAAAACTGTGAAAAACTGTGTTCAACATATCGTTCGTAATGCCGCAAACCACTTCCTGGATGGCCGCGATCAGTTCTTCTACTGTGCTGGGGTTTTTAGCGTAACAATGATCTTTAATGTCACCCCACAAGAAACAATCACAAGGGTTCAGGTCCGGTGAGTACGGAGGCCATTCTAGTCCGCCTTAAGCAAATTTAGGGTACCCCAGACCGATTACTCGAGCCCCATATACGTGATGAATAGCTTCAAACACCTCATGAGTCCGGTGCGGCGTCGCTCCAACTTGCATGAAGTAAACATTTTTAACCAGTCCCCTCTTTTTTGCATAAGGGAAGAATTTCGTTTCCAAAAGCCGTTTGTAACTCTCTCCTGTTACCGTAGATTCCAAGAATTGCAAATATATTCCTTTTACTGAAATCGCTGCCCATGCCGTTACTTTCTGTGGATGAAGGGACTTCGCTAGCGATATGTTGGGATTTTCCGTTCCCCAAAACCGGTAATTTTGCTTGTTTACGTACCCATTCATCCAAAAATGTGCTTCATCTGAATAAATAATCAATTTCTCATTAAGTTCTTCGGCTTCAAACATTCCCGTAATAGTGTTACAAAATTCGATGCGTTTCGTCATGGCATGTTCAGTTAACAATTGATGAGTGCTTATTGTATACGGATAAAACTTTAAAAAATATTTCAAAATGTTGTGTAATGATGATTTGGTTATTTTTAATGCTTGAGCAGCTTTCCGAGTCGAATCATTTGGATTTTGTTTCAAATAATTCTCAACTTCGTTGATCTTCTCTGGTGTAGTTACCGTAACAGATGGACCAGGCAACTCGTGTCTACGGTCCTCGAGTATACCATACTTCACGAAGTTATCGATCATCCTACAAAAATGAACGTAAAATTACTTCAATGCAGTTTAATTGAATTGAAACACAAGTTGTGTGATAGATGAATATGAATAAATATTAAATTCTTACCTTTTCAGAGTGTTTTGGCTAGCAACTCTATGAGTTCCAAACTTAGTACGAAACCCTCTATATGCATTACTATAAATTTTTCCCCTCGAGAAGAAGCACTCAATAGAATATACGTTTTCTTCCGTGGTCAGCTCATTTTGACGCGCGCGTACTTGCTTCAACCACGGCTGAAATAAAACTGCGGGGCCTCAGGTATGCGCCTTAGAAAAAGGGCCCCCTATTGAATTCATGAAGGGAAGAGACACTTATTTAGTTTTAGCAACTTCCTATTGGACACCCTGTAGCTTCACAACATTTCCTTCCCAGATAAATATTTACAACGGTACACTCAAGTAAATTTTGTGAATTGTGAAGTTGCCCCCCCCCCCTAGCGAAAAAAAAAGTTTGTTACTACCCACAGAATTATCGATAACTAGTATATAGAACTCCAGAACGATGTGGCAGGCAATGAGAAAAGATTTTTTTCCTTTGACTGAGTAGTAGATTGGTGGCGCGATGGAATGCTTTGAGTGAGACCAATTTTTTTTCGTGGAAAAATAAGTTTTTCGCTGGAGTTCTGGTTCCCCCTGCAAGAGTTCTGGTAAGTATCTTTATAACATTTCCTGGTCAGATAAATATTTACAACGGTACACTCAAGTAAATTCTGTGAATCGTAAATTTGGCCCCTTTTACGACAAAGGAATTGTTACTAACCACAAAATGATCGATACAGAGTACATAGTGTCACATCTCGCGAGAATTCCCAAAACACAAGACTTTTCGTTTCCAACCCAGTCAATGCCCTCTCGTAAATTCCGAAAGTGTGGAGCGAAATATTTAATAATCAAAAATAGTACGAAAGCATTTCAACGCTACGCAGAGCCTTACCGCCGTAAATCTTTACAGATTGTTCAAACATAACACAGACTAGACGGCTCCGATGAATTCGTACTAGGAAAAATTGCGACATCCGGTCTCGCGGCGTAGTCCGATATATAAACCTCTTGAAATGAAAACTCACCATAGCCATAAATTGACACTACCCAAACCATGCGCATGATTACGTTTCAGATATCGAACTCTGTACTCCACGCGTGTGGACGCCGAAACACGGGACAAAGGTCCCCTGCCTTCGATGCATGCAATTCCGTATAAGGAATGATCGAGATCAATTCTGCGAAGTACAAATATCGCGACCAATCACGCTAAACCCTAAAGCAGTGCAGCCAGATCGCGCGCGAAAGTTACCCTCTCTCTAGTCCCTCGCGCGCCCATCACACAATCATAGTAGCGCGTGTCCGTGAGCGAGCGACGCTCGGACATCTTCGGAAAGAGCCGAGTGCCGTCGAACTATCCCGACCGCGCCTTCGGCAGCTACACCAACACATAGGCACGCTGAGCACGTTCATGTGCGGCCAAGCCGAACGAAGGGTTCGAGGGAAAAAGCAATCTGAGCACGGCCCGCGCGTGACGTCACGCGACGGCACGCGTGAGGCTTTTAGATGATTTCAATGCTTATTTAGCTCTTGATTCTCTGCGTTATTAATGTATACAAAAGAATTGTATCGGGCACTCTGAACGCTTATTTTTTTAGTTCATACGTTAATTTAAATATAATAATAAATCTAAATTACAACTCATTTATCTTCTAAAAAATTGTTTACGCTTTACTCACACCCGTCCTTATGCCAAATAAATTATAATTCAGAAAAGTAAGTGAAAATATATTTATATTCGTATTATTATATTAATTCTCATACTTTCATCAAGCGATAAAGTATTATCTCCAATAACAAATCAATCATCCATCCGGCCGCCAATCGTAAGTGCCAGAAAATGCATCTTTAACCAAGCGATAGGATGGTCCCGTTGGTAGCGTTCCTGGCATCGGTCCGTAGGGGCGCAGGATCGTTCCTCACGCTCAGCGCTTTTTTTTTTTAATCATGGTTACTATTAATTTTTATTTGATTAGTTATTTTTATTAGTTATCATATTTATTTTAATTAGTTATCTTTTAGTACCGAAAAATTTTTCGCGCACTCTGACCGCTTAATTTATTAGTTTTTACGTCAATTTTAATATAATTAATCTAAAATACAACTTATTTATCTTCTAGCAAAATGTTTGCGCTTTACTCACACCCGACCCTATGCCAAATAAATTGTAATTCATAAAAGTAAGCGGAAATATATTTATCTTCGTATTATTATATTCATTCTCATATACTTTCATCAAGCAAAAAAGTATTATCCCCAAAAACAACCATCCATCCGACCGCGAATCGTAAGTACCAGAAAGTGAACATACATTGACACAAAAAATTAAAGGAGCAAGAAAAGTTGAACGTCGTCAAAAGTGTTCGTACAAAAAAAAAGGATGTTAAAGCTTCAAGTTTCTACTTTTAGTTCCGACAATGATTTTTTTTTGAGAATCACTGATTGCGCGGTAGGAAGAAATATCCCGGCAAAAAAAATGTTGCAAATTTTTCAAAGTTCTGCACGTGTTTTGGAGATTTTTTTCGGACTTGACCAATATCAAGGTCATTGAGCCCATTCAATTCAGTTCAATTTGCTTCTTTTTTTATCTCCTTACGACCATTTTTCGCTGATATCGGCCTCCTCGTCGGCCTCTGAATGAAAAAACGTCCTTTTGTCTTCAGTCATCGATATCTCGGGAACTAATGGTCGTACGGGAATTCGACCGGCAATTTTGGAAACGTGAATGCATACTCTACAAGCTCTGATTATTATTGTAGGTTTAAAAAAAATTATTTTTGCCATCAGTTTTAAAAAAGTACAAAAAATCGATGTTTTCTTGTTTTTTATAAAATCCACCGCTACTTTGCTAATATTGCGATAAACACTATTGTTTATGGACGGTCATTCGGCTCAATATGTCCCCAAGAGATATGCAAAATTCCAAATTGATCCGTTCATCGGTCTTTCTTGCCCGATTGACCAAAATATGAAAAAAAATTAAAGGAACAAGTTTCCTCCTTCTCAGAAATCATTTCATGATTATTAAGAGGAAAAACAACTTTTCACTACTTTTCGTACAATTGGGTAATGAGTACGCATTAAATGTTGGAAAAGAACCCTGAAAATCATATTGACTAAAAATTTTCGATTTTTTTTTTTTTTTAATAACAAAAATGTTGAAATTTTTTTGTTTATAAAAAAATCTATTTCGATTTTTTTTATTTTTTTAATGTTGACATTTTTTTTCGATTCAACATTGTACCGCCAGCATTAGAATTACCCAAAGTGTACGTAGAATTACCCAAAGCGTACTTCCCCGTGGTATGCTTTGGGTAATTCTGATGCTGGCGGTACAATGTTGATTTTTAAAAAAATTTCAACATTAGAAAAAAAAAATTCGAAACTGATTTTTTTATAAAAAAAATTTCAATATTTTTTTTATGAAAAATTTTTTTTTTCGAAAATTTTTAGTCAATATGATTTTCACGGTTTTTTTCCAAGATTCAATGCGTACTCAATACCCAATTGTACGAAAAGTAATGAAAAGTTTTTTTTCCTCTTAGTAATCATGAAATGATGTCTGAAAAGGAGGAAACTTGCTCTTTTAATTTTTTTCAAATTTTGGTTAATCGGGCAAGAAAGACCGATAATCGGATCAACTTGGAATTTTGCATGGCTCTTGGGGACATATTGAGCTGAATGACCGTCCATAAACATTAGTCTTTATCGCAATATTTGCAAAGTAGCGGTGGATTTCATAAAAACCAAGAAGACATCGTTTCTTTTGTACTTTTCTAAAACTAATGGCAAAAATAAAAAATAAAAGTTTCACCACAATAATAATCGGAGCTTGTAGAGTATTCACGTTTCCAAAACTACCGATCGAATTCCCGTACGACCATTAGTTCCTGAGATATCTCAGCGAAAAATGGTCGTACGGAGAAAAAAAGCAAATTGAAGTGAATTGAATGGGCTCAATGACCTTGATATTGGTAAAGTCAGAAAAAAATCTCCAAAACACGTGCAGAACTTTGAAAAACGTAAAAATTGGCAACATTTTTTTTGCCGTGATATTTCTTCCGACCGCGCAATCAGTCATTCTCAAAAAAAAAATCATTGTCGGATCTAAAACTAGAAACTTGAAGCTTTAAAATCCTTTTTTTTTTGTACGATCACTTTTGACAAAGTTCAACTTTTCTTGCTCCTTCAATTTTTTGTGTCAATGTATGTTCACTTTCTGGTACTGACGATTCGCGGTCGGATGGATGATTGTTTTTGGGGATAATACTTTATCGCTTGATGAAAGTATATGAGAATGAATATAATAATACGAAGATAAATATATTTCCGCTTACTTTTATGAATTACAATTTATTTGGCATAGGGTCGGGTGTGAGTAAAGAGCAAACATTTTGCTAGAAGAAAAATAAGTTGTATTTTAGATTTATTATATTTAAATTAACGTAAAAACTAATAAAATAAGCGGTCAGAGTGCGCGATAAATTTTTCGGTACTAAAAGATAACTAATTAAAATAAATATGATAACTAATAAAAGTAACTAATCAAATAAGAATTAATGATGTTGGGTCCCAAATCGCAAATGATGATAAAATTCTGAAAATTTGGTATGTTTTTGTATGTAGTATTTCAGAGGTCGTGTAAAAATTTCACGACAATTAGGAAGCTCGTTATTGAACAATTAACATTCACAAATTAAATGCTGTCTTATGGAAACTGATGTAACTTTGCAATAAGTTTTTCTTTTGACCTCTCAATTTTGTAATATCTACAATATACTGAAAGCAACGCAAACAAAACGAAGTTATCGATACATTTTTTTTATTTCTTTTAAAAATTGTTCTTAACAAAATGTTAATTTTTCAATAACGAGCTTCCTAATCGTCGTGAAATTTTAACACGACCTCTTAAATACTTCATACAAAAACATACCAAATTTTCAGAATTTTCTTATCATTTTTTATTTCAACCCTTAAGGAGGTTGAAGTAATGATGATAGAATTCTGAAAATTTGGTATGTTTTTACATGAAGTATTCAGGAGGTCGTGTAAAAATGTCATGACGATTAAGAAGCTATTTATTGAACAATTAACATTAACATGTTTTATAGGGACTCAACATCCTTAATAGTAACCATGATATAAAAAAAAAAAGCGCTGAGCGTGAGGAACGATCCTGCGCCCCTACGGACCGAAGCCAGGAACGCTACCAACGGGACCATCCTATCGCTTGTGTTAAAGATGCATTTTCTGGCACTTGCGATTGGCGGCCGGATGGATGATTGATTTGTTATTGGAGATAATACTTTATCGCTTGATGAAAGTATGAGAATTAATATAATAATACGAATATAAATATATTTTCACTTACTTTTCTGAATTATAATTTATTTGGCATAAGGACGGGTGTGAGTAAAGCGTAAACAATTTTTTAGAAGATAAATGAGTTGTAATTTAGATTTATTATTATATTTAAATTAACGTATGAACTAAAAAAATAAGCGTTCAGAGTGCGCGATACAATTCTTTTGTATACATTAATAACGCAGAGAATCAAGAGCTAAATAAGCATTGAAATCATCTAAAAGCCTCACGCGTGCCGTCGCGTGACGTCACGCGCGGGCCGTGCTCAGATTGCTTTTTCCCTCGAAGCCTTCGTTCGGCTTGGCCGCACATGAACGTGCTCAGCGTATCTATGTGTTGGTGTAGCTGCCGAAGGCGAGGTCGGGACAGTTCGACGGCACTCGGCTCTTTCCGAAGATGTCCGAGCGTCGCTCGCTCACGGACACGCGCTACTATGATTGTGTGATGGGCGCGCGAGGGACTAGAGAGAGGGTAACTTTCGCGCGCGATCTGGCTGCACTGCCCTAAAGTTCCTTCTCCCACTACCGAACTCCTCCTAATTTTGATGTCAAGAAAGACTTCCTTCCTGAAGCGAGTCTTCCAACAACTTCCATTGCGTTCAGATCGCAGTCTCCCTACAATTTCCATCGCGTTCTGATCAAGTCTCCCGTCAACTTCCATCGAACCAAGTTCTTCTATCAAGTCTCAATCCCAGTCTCCCGACAATCTTCAAGTTCAATCCCAGTCTTCCTGCAATCTTCTTCAAATCCAGAGCTCAGTCTCCCGACATTCGTCACCAAGTCTTTTACCAAGTCTTAATTTTTTATCCGCGTACTAGCAGCCTTGTTACAGGGATTTTTCTTCGAATCTTATATACATATAACATCGACTCTCAGACCGAGTAGAAAGGTCAGGAATTCGTGTATCTCTTCGTGCGTTTCTATAGAATCTCGAGTACTTCTCGCAGTGCACGCATAAACGCATAGAAACCGAAAATCTTGTGCCAGTGCTACGAGCAACTTGACCACCGAGCGCACCAGG
Source organism: Ophion costatus (assembly GCA_951751655.1). NCBI lineage: Eukaryota > Metazoa > Arthropoda > Insecta > Hymenoptera > Ichneumonidae > Ophion > Ophion costatus. Next base: position 34,441,583 of record OX632360.1, read on the forward strand.
GCACTACCGAGGGCCCTTCGCCTTATGAGCATCAACCGATATCTTTACGAGCGAGCGCACACAACCATCCGAGCGAGCGTAAACACGCAAACCAACACCAGCAAATGTAAGCGAAACACGTGATTCTGTAATTTTTCGGTATCATTCCTTCACTCTTCCGTTATTGTTAATTCACACAAAAATCCGACTATCCATATATATAATAAAACGTCGGTTAAAATTACACGAGATTGTCGAGTTATTCCTCAACGTTAAAATATCCCATGAAAATATTGCCGACACAAACAATACGGCCGATGTCCGGCTCAGTACTGGCTAACCGATTGATGGCAACCAATGTTGGCCCAACATTGAAACAACGGTTCTGCCATTTTTCAGTCGCCCCTCTTTTCGGAGCCCGGCATCCGACATCAGGCCGATGTGCGGACAGTACCGGTTAACGACCTAGGGCCGACTGTTGGCGTAGACGGAGAAGCCGACCGTGGGCCAATATTGTCTGCCATTATTTGTCCTGCGTTCATTTCTAATCCCGGCAACCGGTACTATACCAATGTCGGGCCAGTATCGGCTGCCCCGGTGAGCCGACTGTTGGGGGGGACTACTGGAGCCGACCATGGGCCAATACTGTTCGCCAATAACTGTCCTACGTTCATACGCAATCTCGGCATACCGCAATATGCCAATGTCGGGACAGTATCGACTAACGACGAAGAACCGACTGTTCGCGTGAATATGTTGAACCAATCACGAGCCGGCATCACTCCCCGTTACGTGTCTTATGAATTGCTCGCCAGTCGCCATTCAGTGTCGTATCGATGCAGACCGCGAACTAAGAGTAGCGTCCATCGTCGCTTTTTCGTGCAACAGTAATTTTTTCCCTTATGCTCCTACCGTATTTTCAATATGAATAAACAAAAGAGATATGATAAACTGAAAAAAGTGCGAAAAAAATTATGTTGGAATAAACTGTTATTGAAGCATGAAAAATGTGTCATGAATCAGGAGTCATGTTTGACAGAGAAAAAATCCTCGAAAATAATATTAAAAAAGCGAACTGTGAGAACACTATCGAGTATGTGGAAGAAATTATTGAACACGGGGACGATAAAAATGATGAAAATGAACAACTAAAAAATTGTAACACGAGTGACCGATAATGCCCTGAGTTGTATCGGTCGATACTCGGGGCATTATCGTACCACTGTTGGTTATGGACTGGACCAAAGTTGGTACGATATTGGCTTGAACTTGGGCCAATGTTGGCACAGGCGTCTGGCCGCTCTTAATACCAACGATGGCATAGTCTTGGGCCGACCTTGGCACGAGTGTCAGCACCAACGCTGGTACGATATTGGCTGTAACTTGGGCCAACCTTGGCACTACTGTCGGGCCGGTGTTGAGTCCAACGTCGGTACGATATCGGTAGCCAGCCTTGGCCCGGGGATATCATTCCGACAACGGTCCATTAATGGACCAACATTCATGCCAGAGAACGGCCAACCATACAGGAGAGTTGGCGCACTACTGGGCCAATGTCGGACCAGTTGTACATTTTTTCATGGGATAACGTCAATTCCTTAACCCAATTTTCTCCCACGCACTACCCCTTCTTACCCTCATCCCGTGCTATTGCGCTAGGCGTAGGCAACAAAGAGGGAAACGAAAATAATTATGCTCACGTCCCTTCCGGTTGTGACAATAGAACTCTATAACTATGTGGCAGGCAATGAAAAAGATTATTCTCCTTCGACTGAGCTGTAGATTGGTGGCGCGATGGAATGCTTTGACTTAAAACAAATTTTTTTTTGGAAAAATGAATTTTTCTTCAGAGATCGGGTTGCTCCCGCAAGCGTTCTGTTAAATACCTTCACAACATTTCCTTCTCAGATAAATATTTACAACGGTACACTCAAGTAAATTTTGTGAATTGTGAAGTTGCCCCACCCCCCTAACGAAAAAAAAATTGTTACTAACCACAGAATTATCGATAACTAGTATATAGAACTCCAGAACTATGTGGCAGGCAACGAGAAACAATTTTTTTCCTTCGACTGAGCAGTAGATTGGTGGCGCGATGGAATGCATTCAGTGAGACCAAATTTTTTTTGTGGAAAAATAAGCTTTTCTTTGGAGTTCTGGTTTCTCCTGCATGAGTTCTGTTAAGTATCTTTATAACATTTCCTTGTCAGATAAATATTTACAACGGTACATTCAAGTAAATTTTGTGAATCGTAAATTTGGCCCCCTAAGGAAAAAAATTGGTTACCAACCACAGAATGATCGATACACAGTACATAGAACTCTACAACTATGTGGCAGGCATCGAGAAATGATTATTTTCCGTCGACTGAGCAGTAGATTGGTGACGCGATGGAATGCTTTGAGTGAAAACGATTTTTTTTTTTTAATGAATGTTTCTTTACAGTTCTGGTTTCCCCCGTAAGAGTTCTGTTAAATAGCTTTATAACATTTCCTTGTCAGATAAATATTTATAACGGTACACTCAAGTAAATGTTCTTTATGACAGAACTATTCCTAAATAGTACAAAGGACTCCAGAACTATGTGGGGGGCAACTAGAATTCATTTTGTTCTTTTTTCTTCGACTTTGGGGGGCCAACTTTACGCATCCGGGTTTAACGTCGTTTTAAATCTCCGCAGATCCTAACTGACTCATCTTTTTTCTTGAGGACCGGGACAATTGGTGTCGCCCATTCGCCGCTATTAATGAACTTTCGAATATCTCTGTCGATTAAGCTGTCGATTTCTTGGCTAGCCCGGTCAATTAACACGAGTGGCAGTGGCGGTGGTCGCAAAAATCTTTGCTGGGTTCCTGGCTTAACTTGAATTGAAACTTTGCTTTTTGTGAAGGTTCCTGTTTTGTTATCAAACAATTTCGAAAACTTTTTCTCAATCAAACCCTCCAATTCTTCTCTGATCTCTAACGTATCGATTGCTCCAAGAGCTAAGCCCTGCCATAGCCACATTCCTTATTTTTTTAACCACGGCCGTCCGAGTAACGGGGTTTCTGCTTCGACTATATAACAATCGCCCTTTGCCTTTACACCGATAAACTCGACTTTTCAATCGTGCATAACTCCCGACGGCTTCGTAACCGCTCCGCCTACGACACAAAATTCCTGCTTCGGTTCTACGACCGCGAATTTTGGAAACAATTTAATCTTGTCTTCCTTTGACATCGTTGCGACCGCTCCTCCCGAATCTAATTCCATGCGAACCGGTGTTCCGTTTATCAAAATATTTACGAATTGCGGATCCACTCAATCACGGATTTGGTTTACCGACCTTTGTTGATCGTCGCGTACCGTCTCGAATGCGTACAGGCCATAATCGTCTTGAAAATCATCTTCGCTGTTTCCCTCTACTTCGTTGTCGTCTTCTACCTTTGGAGCCTCGATATTGCCGATAGCCAATGTTCTCACCAGATTGCTGCACCTTACTTCCAAGTGCCCTTTTTTTGCATTGGTGACACGTGTAATCTCTATGCCTCATGCCCCGATCTTCCACAGCAAAAGTAGAACGCCGTCGTTACTGTTGACGTCTTCGCCTCTTGTTATCTTCGTCGCTCCGGCATTGCTGGCTCCGTCGTTCGGCCTCGTCCTTCCCTCAAATTCTCCCAGTCTCTGCCACCGCATCCTCCGCGAGAGAAGTGATGTACTCCGGCGTTCGTCGGTGTGCTGACTGGTGTTTCGGCGTTATTGTTGGCTGCCTCGAAACTCGTAGCTCGAGTTACCGCGTCACTGAATGTTTTTGATTTTTGCCTGTATAGCTTGACGTTTGCTGCTTTGTCGCGGACTCCCGCGATGAACTTGTCACGAAGCCTTTCGTCGCTATTCAAGAATTCGTAATATTGTGCGGCCAGTCTCAACTCAGCCACGAAATCCCCGATAGATTTCCCTTGCTTCTGCGTGACCTTCCCGAAATTTGCTCTTTCTGCGACCTCCGACGGAGGCGGTGATGAATGGTCTTGCATCAATCTACTTAACTCATCGAACGTGAGTTCTTGTAACTTCCTTGGAGCGGCCAAGTTTCAGAGTAAATTATACGCGTTCACTTCTAACCGTGTTAACAGGACCGCAGGTTTTTTGTGTCCGGAATATCACAAGCAATAAAATGAAATTCCAACCGTTCCACGAAAATTTCCCAATCATCTTCTTCCAGATTATACTTTACCAATACATTCTGGTTTTTGTTATTATTACTTGTTTCTGGAGCCATTGCAAGCAATTGTACGGTCGCACGCACCGGTGTCTTCTAGCCACGTTTTGAGGACTTCACACTTTTCACTGGCAACTTGCATAATTGATCGACCATTGCACGTTCATTGAACGGCACAGAAAATTCCACGCGCTTGGCCTGTAATTCCGCTTTGCTCAATCGGTATATCCACGCGGTCTGTATTCCCTTGTCGCTCGTTTCCTCTATCTCGTACTCTCCGTTTTCCTGCCTTCCGTCACTGAGTTCGTCCTTACCCTTACTCTCGGTCGGATCGCTGTGCTTCCTCTCGATATTACTCATCCGGAGTTTAGGTTCTTTTTCTCGCCGCCACTGTGACGTTTGAGGGATGTGAGGGTCAATGAGATACTCCGCCTGTCGTTACATTTTTATTCGGTACAGGCGACCGTCGAACTGGACGTCGTCACACACCTTACCAGGGTCTCCCCCCACTCACGCATCCATGCGCCGTATCGCTCTCGTTCGTGTCGTGCACGCATACACCATAAAAGGCTTGTTCAATTAATTACCCTTCAATATTTTTGTTAATATGGACCGATAAAGGATAACATTTTGCGATGGCCAGTTCAATTCATGCGGACGTGAACTCATTCTATTACTGGATTAACCATTTATGAATAATAATCTTTCATTTCTTGCCCCCACCTCTGAATAGGAAATGCCAGCCTTAACCATGAGAACATTATCGGAAAGAGTACTATTTTGTATGCTCGAATAATATGTCTCTGTAATGTAATGTTTATTATACTCTGTAATGTAATGTTTATTCATGTTTATTATATGTACGGATGTTCGGCTCGTTTTTGAATGTGCATATCTTAACGCTAAAACGGATTGGAAATATGGGAACGTCTTCGCCCTGTTCGTAAGGCTTATCTTATCTTTTATCTTCATCATTCTCTTCTTAATTGTATAATAAGCTACTCCTTTTCATTATTCGTTTATTGGTGAGTGTGCAACTTACAGATTTTTTAATGCATTACATGTTTGACGGTAGTAATTAAAGACTCGTGAAAAAGTGTTTGAATTGTAAATTTCGTACATATATAGCAGGTTCGCCACAAATATCGCATATGTCAATGTCTTTCTCGAAAAACGAAATAGTATGGGGTACACGAATTCGCATGATTTTATTTCTATTTATCAATTTCAGTGCCACGCATATATGAAAAGGTTTGTAAGCCGCAGGGAAATACATTGGTTGTCTGTAAGAAGGTATAGATTAACAATATTGTTCCTCAAATCTAGGAATCATATTATTACGATCGCAATAATATTATACAGGGTGAGGCACTAACTGTTGCCACCTTGAATATCTCTGTAATTATCGACGTCACAAAATAATGTTTGAAACAAAAGTTGTACCGTACGAAAGGGGTCATCAAATGCGACAATTTTTTTTTAATCTCAGTGGAGGCGCTATCGCACAGTAAAGGTCACCTCCACTTTTTGAAATGGGATGGTACATCTTTTTTCAACTACATTGTAGAGCATCGAAAACTGCATAAAAACATTTAGGGGTCAAAGTCGTTCAAGGTCATGTAAGATAAAAAAGTGACATGAACTTTATTTTTATGTGAAATTACCTTTATTCCCAGTACTTTATTAATCGGATTTTATTTACTGATGAGGCAACATTTACGAATCATGGAAATATCAACTTGCATAACATGCATTTGTGGTCAACTGAAAATCCACATTCGCTGCGGCAAGTTGCACACCAAAGACCGTGGTCGGTTAATGTACGGTGTGGGATTTTTGGGGATAGAATCAGAGGCCCTTATTTCATCGAAGGGAATCTTAATGGTAGGAAGTACACCACATTCCTTCAAGAAACATTAGGTCCGTTTTTGGAAGAAATACCTTTAACAACAAGAAAGAGAATGTGGCATCAACACGATGGGTGCCCGGCACATTTTTCGCTGATAGCCAGAACGGAATTGCAAAAGAGATTTCCAAATCGTTGGATTAGACGTGGAGGAGCTGTATCGTGGCCGGCTCGCTCGCCACACTTAACGCCTCTGGACTTTTCCTTGTGGGGATACTTGAAAGATCTTGTTTATAAAGAACATCCAACTACGCCGGATGATATGCGTGAGAGAAATCTTCGAGCCTGTGATTCGATAAGTGCCGAAGCGATCAGAAATTTAGCACAATCCGTGATGAGAATATTGCAATACTGCATTGATTTCAATGGCAATCACTTTGAACATCTCCTGTGAATAAAGGTAATTTCACATCAAAATAAAGTTCATGTCATTTTTTGATCTTCAATGACCCTGAACGACTTTGACCCCCAAATGTTTTTTATGCAGTTTTCGATGCTCTACAAGATAGTTGAAAAAAATGTACCGTCCTATTTAAAAAAGTGGAGGTGACCCTTACTGTGCGACAGCGCCTCCAATGAGATAAAAAAAATGGTCGCATTTGATGACCCCTTTCTTACGGTACACCTTTTGTTTCAAACATTTTCTTGTGACGTCGATAATTACAGAGATATTCAAGGTGGCAACAGTTAGTGCCTCACCCTGTATATTATAATATTACGAAATCCGAAAAATGTTTTCCAAAGTTCTTTCACACGCAAAAGTCATATACAGTACCGGATAAAAAAACGTACGCACCGTTCAAAATTCATTATTGGTGCTATTATACTTACGAAAATGGTTACGGAGTGTCTCCCCGTCCGGTTATCAGACGAATAAGCGTATGTAATTCGTCCGGATAGTGGCTCAGTACACGCGCTATTTCCAGTAGGCGTTCGTATTATTGTGATCCGTGTAAGCTAGTATCCGGACGAATAACGTATATATAATTGTCCGGATAGAATGTGTTAACTTATTAAATAAACTATCCGGAAGGATAATTTACACGTAGTCATCTGAAGAATATCATTACAATTTTGTTTGGGTTTGGGTTGGATGGTTGTGTTTGGGTTCGGCTTGGTTAGTTCTTTGGGTTTAGATTTTTGTGGGGGGTTCGTGTTGTTTGGGTGTGTTTGTTTGGTTTGGGTTTGTTGGTTTTGTTTGGGGTTTTTATTTGGGTTCGGGTTTGTTTGCCTTTGTATGTTTGGGTTTGAGTTCATTTGTTTGGATTTGTGTGTTTGTGATTGTTCATTTGGGGCAATATACAGCGTAAACCGCGTGAAATTAGCCGCTGTCCGGACGAAAAACATACGCTTATTCGTCTGATAACCGGAAGGCTAGCCTCAGCGAAATAGTTAATGGAGTACTTCCACAGTTGTTTCAACGATATTTTATTAGTTCACGTTTAGATTTTCACTGAAAGATCATAAACAATATTCGAAAGCTGAACGAAAACAATTTCAACGCGTAGGATGCCAATTTTAGGCTGGACAAAAAAGTACGCACCCAAAGAAAAAAAGAAAATCGGTCATCACATCGCGCATCTAATATTTTGTTTGACCACCATTTGCTTCGATAACAGGCTGTAAACGCCGAGGCATACTTTCTACAAGATTGTGAATTTGCTATTCGTCGATATTGTCCCAGGTCTCCCGCAAAGCATCAAAAAGCTTTTCTTTGTTACGTCGCCCTTATTAACATTTTCGTCCAAAATAGACCACAGATTTTCCTCAGGGTTTAAATCTGACGATTATGCTGGCCAATCCAAAAGTTTGATCTGCGAAGAACGGAAAAAGGCGGATGATTTTCGAGCCGTATGCTTAAGATCGTTGTCTTAATGACAGATGAGTTCATCCTGCAGACCGATTTTTAGCAGTGATTCCTCCAAATTTTCGTTGATGATATCAATGTAAACATCGGCGGTCATAGTACCGTTGATTGGAACCAAATTTCCCACTTCTGCCCACGCAAAACACCCCCACACTCAAACACTCCCCGCTCCGTGTTTGACAGTCTTGAATATTTTTTTCAAGAAGCTGTTCTCCCGGCTTAACACAAACGCGTGATTGTCGTTTATGCCCAAATAAGTCAAACTTGCTCGCGTCACTCCAAACAACTTTCTTCCAAAACGAAATCGGCTTATTCGCGTATCTTTTTGCAAACTCAAGGTGCTTGAATTTATTTGCGTTGCGAATCAGAGGGCGAAGTTGTGCATAACTATTTTTCAGGCCTGCTCCTCGAAGTCTCCTACCGACTGTTCGGTCGGAAATATTCAGGCCTGTATTTTCGAGAATTACACGGCTAGTAATCGTCAGATTTTTCTTAACGTCCCTGATAATTTTGTGATCGTCTAATGCAGTTATTTTTTTTCTACCTCGACCATTTTTATCACCGACTATACGTAATTCCTTGAACTGTTCGTACATTTTTCTCACTGCACGTTCACTTGTGTCATATTTTTGACCAATTCCTCTTTTAGAAATACCTTTTTTGGTATTTAATTACCACTTTTCGCACTTGAATTGCAATTTTCGGCATCGCTGATTTGTTGCTACCGTACTCGAATACAGAAAATCGATAACTAGCCGAAAAATCGTCAAATCTATATGTTTACATTCCGTTTGCCTTCCTAAGCTTCGTTGGGAGAAAATCGCTTCATTCTCACTGATGAGAATATATGGGTGCGTACTTTTTGTTTGTCCAGCATATAACAGGCACTCTTCGCGCTGAAATCGTTCTCTTTCTGGTTTCGAATATTTGGAACATTGTTTCAACGGCAGCGTAAAGGCAAAACAATGAAATTTCGTCATGACTGCTTAAGGTCTGGTTTATTGATGACATTGGAATAAGAATAGCACATAAATGTAAATTGAAGGGTGCGTACTTTTTTTGTCCGGTACTGTACATTCAGGACTCGTTTCGGTCCCATTGTACCTGCAAATATTGTTTGCACGTAGTATCCATGTACCGGACTAATAAGTATATATTATTTACCCGCAGGAATAATTAAGACTTTAATATCGTTTGCTTGCAAACGCATTTCTCGAAATTCTCGAGCGGTTTTGACCGCTCCAAGAATCCAAAAACGTACGGATTTTTTTTACCAGTACTAGGTGCGCAACTAAGTTCCCGGGTTTCATACATGGATGGCGCTCGGCATACAGGTCTGAAGGGGGGTATAAAGACACCCAATAGCTTGGACATCTGTTAAGAATACCCAGACGTAATATAAACAAATAGCGCAACACAACGACCTTTTTCCTAACCTCGAAAATGTCAAAGTTTGTGCCAAATAAACAGCATTAGCGGGAAGCGGCACGCCACTTCCGAAATTTTGCTTTTGCGGCGTAATAGAAAGAGTTTCCTGCATCGAATTGTTACTGGAAATGAACAATGGATATATTTCGAGAATCCCAAACGCAGGAAATCGTGGCTTTCACTTGGCGAAGCGTCAACATCGACGGCACGGCCAAATCGCTTCGGGAAAAAGATAATGGTCTGTGTTTGGTGCGACCAGAAAAGAATCGTGTACTATGAGCTGCTGAAACCGGGAGAAACTGTCAATGGGCATCGCTACCGATAACTACTAATCAATTTGAATCGCGCATTGCTCGAAAAACGGCTAGAATGGGACACGAGACACGAACGTGTGATATTGCAACACGACAACGCTCCGTGCCATTGCAGGTCCATCGTCCAAGACATCACAAAAACACTGAAATGGGATCTGCTACCGCACCCGCCGTATTCGCTAGACCTGGCCCTTTCTGACCAACGCTTGTTCCGGTCGATGGCGCATGGCTTGGGTGGGCTACACTTGGCCAATTACGATGCAGTACAAAATGGGTTGGACAAATGGTTTTACAAGGGGGCATTGCCTACTCGTCATCACCGATTTCGCTCAAATATATAGAACATGCAGGGCTTGGCTAGAAATTAAAGTACCCGAAGTGGGAACTCCAGATGGCCAAGCGTTTGGAAAATAAACATGTTGACGCGGCTCTCGCACCGTATAAGCCATTTACGTTGGTATGTTTGCCATGCAGCGGTTGGCGTTGCGGTAAGAGCTCGGACTAGTAATTCGGTGGTCGTGGGTTCGACTCTTCGTGTGGAGACTTTTCTTTCTTTTTCTATCTTTTTCTCAATTTTTATATCATTTTATATCATTTTATATCATTTTTATATAATCGTAGAAAATTCGGATTTGCGAACTTTTCCGACGTGTTCAAACAGGAATTCTTCTTTCTCCTTTATTGGCTATTTCCCCTCCTTGGGGAATGTGCCATAAACGTGAATAGTCGTTTCACAATAAGATTCGTTTTCACCTGACGGCCGCTCCTGGCGGCTGTACATGAACAATAGATTCTTGGCGCAGGTAGAAAGACGGTATCCCTGACCGTTAGGGACGACGGTAGCTAGGGAACTCATTCGTTTGGCCAAGTAACTTGAATTGTGCGAGAATACTGTGAGAATATTCTGGAAGATATCGAAATTTTTGTGAGATAAAATTGTGAGGAAAATATTGTGGAAAAATCGAAAATGTCGGACAAAAGTGGAACTATTGATATGCCTGGAACGTCGACGGAGAAAGAGCAGGAGCTAGACGATAGCATCCACAGCTTAGCGTCGAAGCAACGATTGAAGACGGCGACGGATTATAGTTTACATCTGTTGGCCGAAGGAAATCTAAACTCATCAGAAAGTTCCGAAGTGATAACCGAAGAACACATTCAAATAAGAAATAAAATACACGAGACAGTAGTGGAAGTTTTATCGGAGTATCAGTTTATATGCGACGAAAAGTTGATCTGGCGTGAAGAAATCGACCAAGAAGAAGAATATCAAATGTTGGAGGGTGCCAGATCGTCATCAAGTGATGAGTATAAACCTGATGAAAAAAAAAATGAAAAAGGATCCAGATTACGTTCAACGCGACTAAAAAATAATGGTGGTTAATCTTGCCAAAGCGCATCCAACGTGGAGTTTAAAAAGATTGCAAACGAAAGAAGCATCTCACTTGAAGCATATGCGAGATTTGAAAATTTGGGAACAACATATTAAAAATGGTGGAACTCGAAAGGATCAATACAATACAATTGATTCGTGGACATATGATCACTTCGTAGAAGCGCGATGTTGTAATCAGCAAATCACCACAAAAAACTTGCGCCAATCGGCACTTGCTGCTCCCAATCTATTTCCAGAGTTGGAATTCAAAGCCACCGAATCGTGGGTCGTCGACTTTAAACAAAGGCATAAGACTCGTCAGAGGAAAATTACAAGATTTGTGTCGGAAAAAGAGACAGCTACACAAGAGGAAATCCTTACTGCGGCAGATAAGTTCCGACTCCAAACTCGAGCTCTCATTCCTCAATACGACAAGGATTTTGTTATTAACACTGATCAAACAGGTAAGTCAAGAATTCTTATTTGTCTACCTCAAATGAAATACTCTGTTTAACAGCGCGTATACTAAACTTACATTCGTATATTCTCTTTCCAGGTTGCCGGTTCCAGTCGACGTACAACCGAACCCAGGGACATTTAGGGGTAAACACGGTTTTCGTAAATAGACAGGATATGAACAAAGTAACCCACTTATATATAGCGCAATATGCTATGAGCCTTTGCGGAAAGCTATTGTCAAAAGCTTACGTATGCTTACAAGAGAATACTGACTCTTTTGGACCGAGGATTCAAAACACGGTGGATGAATACGCAGCAAAATACAAGAATGTCGTCATCACTTCTTCAAAATCTGGAAAACTTACAACAGCGTTGTACACAAAATTTCAAGGGATGTGATGAAGCCGTACGTACAAGAGAATGAATTTCTTCTGCAGATTGACTTGTGGGGAGCACAAACAAACAAGAAAAAGGAATGCCAACGTGTAGCATCAAAGTAATTCCCCCTAAATGTACTCCACTGGTGCAACCTTGCGATGTCTATTTTTATTGTCAGATTGAAAAATTTATTAAAAAAATACAAATTTGCTCTTATCTCATCGAGCAAGAAAAAGAAATAACTTCCCGAGAAGACTGCATAAAAATACATTCGATTGTTCATCATCAATTATCCGCGCCAATATTCGGTAACATGTTACGTTACACGTGGTTCGTTTCTAAACTTTGCAATGAGAGAGAATGCTTTATGAATGTCATTCAAGTATGTTTTTCTATGGAGACTTTGAAACAGCGATGTGGTTGTAAAAATGCGGCATTTATAACGTGTGCTAGGTGCAGAAATAATTTTTGTTTCCCCTGTTTCTACGATAAATATCATCTCGACACATGTAAGTCATCGAATGTTAACGAATAAAGTTTTGAATTTTCACGTACAAAGTCTTTTTGTATGCGCTTTAATCACAATCCCTTATTGAAAAGTCCGAAATCCCAATTTTTTACCGTTTCTATGTCTTTTGCGTATATATAAATAAATACAATAAATTATTCACCTCTTTGCTTAATTATAAAATAAATAATATAAAAATTGAGAAAAAGATAGAAAAAGAAAAAAAATCTCCACACGGAGAGTCGAACCCACGACCATCGAATTACTAGTCCGAGCTCGTACCGCTGCCCCAATCGCTGCTTGGCAAACATGCTAACATAAATGGCTCATACGGTGCGAGAGCCGCGTCACCATTTTTATTTTCTAAGCGCCCGGCCATCTAGAGTTCCCACTTCGCGTACTTTCATTTCTAGGTAAACCCTGCGTGTCCTATAAATTTGAGCGAAATCGGTGATAACGAGTAGGGAATGCCCCTTGTCAGTCCAAAGACACGTCTTTTTATCGTCGCGGTATTTATGTATTTCCCGAGACATGGCAAAAATGTGTAAATAGCGAGGGACAATACTTCGAATGAACCATTTTTTGTATTTGTCTTAAAAATTTTCGATTTTTTTATTGGAAAAAAAACCCGGGAACTTAGTTGCGCATTTAGTATAAGGTAATATATTAGGTGTACAACTTAGTTCGTCCCGTTTTCAACAGATGGCTCTAGGTGCTATAAATTGTTGACGTCAAAAGCTGATTTTACTCTATCGTGAAGTATCAACATCTCTTAACCAAATATCGTTTACAGACCTTTGAGTTTTGCGCATGAAGTCTAATTTTTTACTGCGGTGAAAATGTCGAATTTCGTCCAAAATAAGCACAATTTGTGGGAAGTGTTGATTTTCTGTCTCAATTGAAATAAAAGTGCAGCTGAAGCCCACCGAATGCTTGTGGAATCATTATCGGAGACGAAAAATGGATCCATTATGACAACCCGAAACGGAAAAAATCGTATGTACCGCCCGGTCAACCCGGAACATCAACGCCGAAGCCGAATATCCATGGTGCCAAGGTAATGCTCTGTATTTGGTGGGATCAGAAGGATGTGATCCACTATGAGATACTAAAACCTGATCAAACCATCACGGGAGTCTTCTACAGGCAACAATCATCCGTTTAAAGCGAGCTATAGCCGAAAAACGTCCAGAATATGCGACCAGACACGAGTCCATAATCTTTCAACATGACAACGCTCGGCCTCACGTCACTATTGTGGTTAAAAACTATTGGGACAATAGCGGGTGGGAAATTCTGGCTCACCCGCCTTATAGTCCAAACCTTCTGACTACCATTTGTTTCGATCGATGCAGAACGCTTTGACTGGAATACGCTTCACGTCACAACAGAGTATCAAAAATTGGCTGGATTCATTCTTGGCTTCAAAAGATGAACGCTTCTTCCGCGACGGAATTCATAAATTACCAGAAAGATAGGGGACAGTAGTGGCTAGCGATGGGCAATATTTTGATTTATGTAGTGATTCATTTTATCATTTAAATAAGTGTCAAATTTTGTTCACTTTCATTTCATTTCATTCGTTCAAGTTCATTTTATCATTCAAAAAAAGTCAAATTTTGGTCGATTGGGCAACAAAGACCGATGAACGGATAAAATTTGAATTTTCCATGGTTCTTGGGGACATATAGAGCTGAATGACCGTTCATAAACATTAGTGTTTATCGCAATATTTGCAAAGTAGCGGTGGATTTTTATATTATTTTTTTATTATAATTTTGTTTCCACTACAATAATAATCAGAGCTTGTAGAGTATGTATTCACGTTTCGAAAACTGCCGGTCGAATTCCCGTAAGAGCATTAGTTCCTGAGATATCGAGGATTGAAGACAAAAGGACGTTTTTTCATTCAAAGGCCGATATGTCAGCGAAAAATGGTCGTACGGAAATTTAAAAATATTAAATTGAAGTGAATTAAATGGGCTCAATGACCTTGATATTGGTTAATTCCGAAAAAAAATCTCGGAAACCCGTGCAGAGCTGAAAAACGTAAAAATTTGCAAATTTTTTTTTGTTGTGATATTTCTTCCGAGCGCGCAATCAGTAATTCTCAAAAATAAAATCATTGTCAGAACTGAAAACTAGAAATTTCAAGCTTCAAAATCCTTTTTTTTGTATGACCATTTTTGACGAAGTTACAGTGTTACGTGCCGAGGGCACAGGGCACATCACCTTCCTACAACTCTACTAGCGAGAAGCGCGAGTTAAATTATTTACGTGAGTCCTCTCTACTTTGCGTCCCATATGGGCCCGCTTATTTTGTATCCTGAAATGGATAAATAGGAAAATGATGATAAAATACGAATTCACCCAACCAATATTTAAAGTATATTATACCAGTAAAGTAATGCGGTAGCGCAAAATACAAATAAAGATTAAATAAAAATTAATGGAACCCGAAATCACGCGCGGTCAAAAGGCGAATAGCTGACGCGAGTCTGATATACGATAGCGCAAATTTCCCCGGTGCGGCGCCCTACACACACTCCCATGCATACACATACACTCTCCCGCACACCGTACAAACGTTGTAATATGGATATGAGCGACTTACACTTCGACGTCGCTGAACCACTGCGGGCGTCTGCGTGAAGGTAGTACACAATGACGCGCTGGCACAAGTCGGAATTGATGATAGTATAACGCTCGCAGAGTGATATCGAAGAAATAGAATTGATCGGAAGATTTATTATTAACAATAAGTAAATTTAACGCACGTATTGAGAGGGTCGCCAAGTAATAGGAATACGGAGTTGATGAAATGATACCAAACTAGATTTATTATAATAAAGGAAATATTAGGAGAGACATTAAAACTATCGGCCCGAGACTTATAATCACGACGCGAGGAATTTCACGGGACAGCTAACAACCCACGCGACTAAACGACGGTTACAAAGGGGTTGTGCTGTATCCGCGAGATTTACGGCACGCTATGCGAAGGCTAACGGGTAGGAGCTTTTTTCCCATTACTCGATAATTCGGAGTTCTAATGGAGACTAAATTGTAGAAAAAATATTTCTCGCTCTCCAACAATGGTTATAATTATTGTTGGAGAGAGGGGATGGGAAAGGGAAACAAAAACCAAGAAGGAGACCGCTCCGTCAGCACTCCGTGATCGGGCCCGGGGTGGTCGAGAGCAGCCAAACTCACGCCACCCCAACTCTGCACATTCCTGGTGACCGCGGAGGTCACCGCACCCCGGGAAGGCACGAGGCACGGCCGCTCTTGCAAAATTCTCGAAAAAGAAAAATTAAAAGAACGGCTCGTGACAACAGCCTTTCGAAAAACACGAAAAAAATGGTCATCTTTTCTTGCTCCTTTAATTTGTTGTGTCAGCGTATATAACTTTCAGAATAACTTTGCCTTTATTATTATCTTACTCCACCGGTAACCCATTTCAATTACTAATTGTAAGACGAACAACACCGACAGATAGTCGAGTTATTGAAGCCTGAAAAAGGGACTTTATTTGACATTGGCAGAATGAAAAATGTATTATTAATTAAGCCCGGATCATACCATTTTGAAGAAAAAAACATTTAGAAGTAAGGAGCAGAAAATATCTGAAATAATACCTAAACGTATTCACGTTTAAACGTACCATAATGTACCATAACGTACCATCAACCGATTTTCATCGAATTTGATAACAGCATTTTTTTACACTCTATTCATATTATAAAATTCTGCCCATTTTTCAAAATTAACAAATTTGCTTTACTTTTACAATATTTTATGTAAAAAAAAATCAGTACGATATCTCGATGTATGCAAAAATTAGAGCGATTTGACATATTTCGAAAATTTCCAAATTTCATAAAATTCAGACCACTCGACCAGTCATTCCCAAATGCAATACCGACCGTCCTTTCATGATACTCTATTTATGAAAAAAATTATTTACAAAATTCAGGAAATTTTTGCATAGTAACTTGGTCACAGACATTTTTTGAAAAATTAAAGATGCCGTTAAATTTGTAATCTTTTAGTAATCTCGATAACATTTGCAGAGAACGAAGAAATTGTATAGATTAACATCTGTGCGAAGCAGGAGCCCTTCAACTCAAACTGTTCTCGAGTTATAGAGGTTTTAATTTTAAAGTGCCCGAACGTACACGCGCACGCACACACGCGCACATGCATCCATACATTGTGTCTGAATATGATTTTCCGAGGTTTTGTGACATTTTGAGGACGTTGACATAGAAAACTAAAAAAAAATGTTTTCATCGTCACAAAGTTTCTCTATGAGAAAGAAAGAGACACATTTTTAATTCAATCCATTTTTTTGGACTGGCACGGTACTGATGAAATTGTCTACCAATACCGAGGCAGTACTTCACCCAAGAATGGGTTAACCAAGCCTTTCACAGTACTGATAAAATTGTTTACCAATGCTGGGGCACTATTTCCAGCCGAGACTCAACCAACCTTGGTTACCAAGATTAGCACTGCATTAATAAAATTGTTTACCAATACTGGGGTAGTACGTAACCGAAGACTCGGTATAAGGCTAGCATGGTACTGTTGCCAGTGCTGGGGCAGTATATCCAGCCAAGACTCAACCAACTTTGGTTACCAGGACTGGCACCGTACTGATAAAATTGTTTACCAATACTGGGACAGTACTTCACCCAAGACTCAGTAATCAAGACTGGGGCGGAAACGATACGTTTGGTTTCCAACACTGGGGCAGTACGGCCAACTGAGAGTCGGTTGCCAGGACTTGCACAAGTCTGGGCCGTATTGGCATCTATGGCACAATACCGATATTCACACATAGGTGCTTGAAGCGATCACTCGTTAATTTCCCACATTTTGAAACCAATATAAATGTCTTATCAGGTGTGAACATTGTTTGTTCCAGTCGTGGACAAAATTGGCCAGTAGGTTTATTCGAAACATTTTACATGAATATGAACTAATTTTGCATTTATCTTTATATTTTTATAAATATATAAAACTATCTGAACTTAAAAATGCTGTAAAATTTTATTTTTTTACGAAATACGTTAATATGTAATATTTGGGTCTGAGCGAGACGCTACGGGCACCTGCGGGACCGCTAGCACGCATGCAGCGCACCGTGGCGCCTGGTGGTAGGCAACCCATCCAGCGTACGATTCTCGCAAGCGGTGCGAGGTGCCGAGCAGCGTGTCGGAATTTCTCACAAGCGGTCAGAACAGGTAGCGGG
This sequence comes from Ophion costatus, assembly GCA_951751655.1. Taxonomy (NCBI): domain Eukaryota; kingdom Metazoa; phylum Arthropoda; class Insecta; order Hymenoptera; family Ichneumonidae; genus Ophion; species Ophion costatus. The sequence goes on from OX632360.1 coordinate 34,459,253, forward strand.
CATATACGGAGACGGCGGGCTACTCGGAGCAGCAGACTCTTGCGGACTGCACATCAAAACTAAAAATACTCACTGAGTACATATGTCCTTGCCCAAAAGGTCTAGCCCACACTTGTTGCCTAGCAGTAAAGCGCTCCGACTACCAGTGTCGTATTCAGGCAATGGCAGCGCGGTTCAACGCTAGATCCTGATCCCCATGCTGGGATTTCAAGGACCTCGCACACGGCCACCAGTCTCGCTGCTATAGCCGCTGGACCCACGCAAACGACGTTGGACATCACCCCGCTAGGAGGGAAGGGCAGATCACCCCGCTTTCACCACTGCCAGCAACGCCACCTTGGTGGTCTACCACTGGGACGTAAACCAGCGGTCCGGACAAGGCTCAACAAGCCACCCAGACCACCAATCTCTCGGGCGGCGAGTGGGAGGCAGCAGACCACCAGCTAACCAAAACGCCCGCTCAAACAGAGCTGACAACAACTCAGCAGGAGGAAGAAGCACTTCCCGTACTGGCGCCCCCACTAACACCTGAGAGGATGACAGCAGTTCTAACGGAGCTTGCGGACTCCTATACGCCACCGTTGCCAAGCCTATGGCGGATTACCCGCACAAAACCTTGACTCATATGAAGACCAGCTACCAAGCGGCATCTTAGCAGCTCTAGGGAATAAAGGAAAGAAAAAAGGTCTTCAACTCTACTAGTCATTTGCGGCATCCACTCTCCAGTAATCTAAGCCGAATCCAACACGCGCCACAGTGCTCTTCGCTGGAGCACATTGTACGGTGACTAAACTTCTATAAATACATGTGCATAGTATAAAAAATCTTTTCCTTTCTAACACTTGTTTCACGAGTATCCGTACTGTTATACACTGCCGGCCAAAAGTATGGAAACACCTAGAAACATTTCACGCCGCACTAAAACTGATATCTCTGTGAAAAAAAAAAGATATCCGAATTTCCAAGGCGGCATTTTAAAAGGGACAAATAAAGCTTCACTTTGCGTTTTGGAAAAAAAAATTTCGATTTTTTAGACCCGGGGCGCCATTTTGAAAATGGCCGTTTTTTGGCTTTGTTTGGCTGTGTAAGATCGGCTGCACGTCTTCAGGACATTTTTTTGCATTTTTTTTCAAAGAACCTTAAAAGATAGAGCAATAGCTATAGTTTCCTTTTTAGAAAGTTTCGTACGATTTTTTTTCACCGAGTTATCGCATTTTTTTCTCAAAAAGACAATTTTGAAAAGATGCTGCTGAAGGTGAAACTATGAGGTTTAGAGAAAATTGCCAGAAGGAAAAAAAGTTGCGTTACATCGTAATGAATCGAGCAGAATTTTTTCAATATTTTTTTTCAAAATTTTCCGCTCCAACATTGAATTAAAAAAAAAAAATTTCAAGTTTTTTCTCAATTTTTAGCCGCACAAAACATCCCCCTCCTACCTCTTACCTCATCTAAACACAAGGAGCGGAAATAAAGCTTCTCGTCTTTCTTTAAATTTTACCTTTGTGGAGTGTAAAAAATCTATTTCTCTCGTGTTCTTTTTCTCGCTCTCTTTTTCGCTCGTCGTTTTTGTTTACATTTTTGATTCTTTGGAATAATGTGACGAGTTCCGCGCTGACAAAGCCAGTTAGTTGTGCGAAAACTTCGAGCGCGAACACGTGTGGTCTACCATCGACAAGTTTTTACGCAAATTTTTTGTTATTAACGGATCACAATGGCACGAAAAAAATAAATTCCACTGTATAAAAGAGGGGCTATTGTCGCGTTGCACGATAAGGGATTGTCGTACAGAGAAATTGCCAGACAAGCTCGCGTGTCTTTAAAAGGAATGCAGACGACCATCGGGAGATTTAAGAAGTCCGAGACGCATTGCAATCGCAATCGTCTGGGTCGACCCAAAGTGACAACGTCCTCAGGCGATCAAAATATCGTCGTTACCAGCAAAAAAATCGTCGATTAACAGCAACGGAAATCTGTGCCAAATTTAACGAACAAAGGGAAACCTCAATATCACTGACGACAGTGAAACGTCGTCTTAACAGTGCTGGCCTCAGAGGCTGTGTCGCCGTGAGATAACCGTTGTTGCGTCCGGCGAACAAAAAAAAAAACGATACGCATGGGCCCTGGAAGTTGTCGACGCATTTTTGTTCGAAGAAATCCTTCGGAAAAAATGGCACCATAGTGTGTGATACCAACTGTCAAGCATGGCGGTGGCTTCGTTATGGTGTGGGGTTGCTTCTCCGGTCATGGTGTCGGAAACTTTGTGAAAATTGACGGCGTAATGAGAAAAGAAGAATATAAAGAAATTCTCATTAATCATGCGATTTCAGCGGGGCTAAGAACGATCGGGCGTGGTTTTACCATGCAACAAGACAATGATCCGAAACACAGTTCCCGTTTCTGTCGAGAATATTTGGAGAACGAGGCAAACAAAAAAAAATCGTGAACATGATGCGGCCGCCACAATCACCCGACCTAAACCCTATCAAACTTCTCTGGGAAGAGCTCGATCGAAAGATACGAATGACCTGCCCTACATCGGCCGAAGATCTGTCGCAGAAACTGCAAGCTGCGTGGAGATCCCTCAGCTCAGCTCAGCTGGATTCATTAATCGATCGGATGCCACGAATCGTTGATGCAGTGCTGAAAGCCAGAGGTGGGTTTTTTGACGAAAAGGGCGTTTAGATGAGGTAAGAGGTAAGAGGTCAATGTCTTGTGCGGCTGAAAATTGAGAAAAAAAATTGAATTTTTTTTTTTATTCATGTTGGAGCAAAAAACTTTGAAAAATAAATTTTGAAAAAATTCTTCTCGATTAAATACAATGTAACGCAACTTTTTTTCCTTTTAGCAACTTTCTCTAAACCTCAAAGTTTCTCATTTCAACATCATCGTTTCAAAATTGTCTTTTTGAGAAAAAAATGCGATAACTCGGTGAAAAAAATCGTACGAAACTTTCTGAAAAAGGATACTATAGCTATTGCGCTATTTTTTAAGGTCCTTTGAAAAAAAAATTCCGAAAAACATGTCCTGAAAACGTGCAGCCGATTTTAAACAGCCAAAAAACGGCCATTTTCAAAATGGCGCCCTGGGTTTAAGAAAAATCGGAATTTTTTTCCAAAACGCAAAGTGAAGCTTCATTTGTCCCTTTTAAAATGCCGCCTTGGAAATCCGGATATCTTTTTTTTCACAGAGATATCAAACTTTTAGTGCAGCGCGAAATTTTTCTAGGTGTATCCATACTTTTGGGCGGTAGTATATATATATAATCCATAAAAGACTTTGCCTAATGGTCGCAAGCACACTGCCTTTACCTCGAAATGCGTATGATAGCGACGAAAATACCAAAGAAGACAACGGTGACAACAAAGAACATGAGAACCAGTGTGCTGAATCTGAGTAGAGAATGGCTAACTTATAATTTGATGTTATAGTTGTCAAGTAAACTTCTCAATATCATTAAACATTGTCGTTCATTCCTCCATATTGAAAAAAATCGCATTCGATAATTTTTACCGGTCTTTTAATACAAATACTCCTATGTGCACCAAATTTCATGCGGTAAGCTTCTCCGAATTGCCCCTAACGGTACACATTACTTGTATATAGAATGCTCACTCTACTAAGTGAGACCAAATATTTCTCAGCCGGTTTATTCAGATACTTGTAATAACTGCTACAGTACAGATCAGCGTGTAAAATATTTAAGAACGCAGTGAAAATTGAACGAACGCATTCTAAACGCAAAAGTTCGGCAGTTCATCCTGGCAAGATTAAAAAAAGCAGCTATCTACAAAAAGTTGGGCACAACAGAAGGATAATTATGATACGAGTACAGCTGAGAAAAACGAAACAAGTAAGCTGGATGTATAAGTAGACTCATCATTCGACTACCACATCTTGAACCTATTCAAGAGTTGTATCACCTATTAGTGAAATGGTGAAATGTAAAACATGTAAGACATGCAGGAATTGTAGATTGATTGTATCATGTGATAATTTATTTTATATCAAGCTTGTAGTCTATACGCCCTTTCTTACAATTTACTTATCTAAATGACGATCGTAATAAAATAAGGCATGTTAGAAGGTGTATGCAATAGGAAAGGTTCCTTTATCAATTTATCAATTTAGTCAAGGTGTGAGCGCCATGCCGAGGGCTGCAAGGCTCTGGAGAGCAGTGTCGCCAACCTGAAGCACCAGGTTGAATTCCAGAGTATGTAGACCTTGCCCCGACAGTCAGGGCTCTGTCGGGGTGGACTTCTATTTCCCTAGATACTTGTGGGAACAGAATGGAAAAGTACTGTAACTCAACGCAGATGACGGAAGGGCTGGGCCGACGAGGGACTATACAGACAAGGCGAGCTCCGAAATAGACCGCTATCCGGCAGGAAGCAGTCGGGGCCCCTAAGATCTCATCTGCCCCTGCTGAGGCTCGGAACACCCCGATCTTGGGTACGGACGGCGGCGGAAACCGGGAGGCTGACATGGCAGAAGACAGGTACAGCGGGGCGGCCAGCCAGAAATACAAGCGGGCCAAGGAGGCAGAGGTCGCAGCCGAAGATAAGGACCGTAGCCGTGAAGCCACTGGGAACCGAGTGCTCCCGGGGCAGCGGAGAAAGGCGATAATCATCTATCGCCGACGGAGAGGCTTCCGGAAGCGGCAGCGAAAGTCCAAGGAGATACCGCCGAGCGACCAGAAGGCGACCAAGGGGTCGAGGGCGCGGGGGAGCAGGCGAGCAGCTCCTACACCACGGTGGCCAGCAACTTGCCAAAGCTGGCGATTGTGCATGAAGGCCTCGCCGCGGAGATCACGGAGGAGCAGGCAGGGCTGATCCAGGTGGACCTATGTGAACTTGGCACCCGAGTATCTACGATCTCAATTTTTTTTGGTGATTTCGGAAGGTTTTTGTTTATAGTTGATTGTAGTAAACTTAATTTCGTTTGTAGTAGCGCAGAAAAAAAATTACGACCACAAAAAAAAACGGCATTCCCCGGAATAACAATAAAAAACTTTTAGCATTTCATTTTCATTCAAAATCGTTTGCAGTTGATTGTAGTAAACTTTTTTTCGTTTGTAGTTGAAGGGTTTTTTTTATTTTCCAAAAAAACGGACTTCAAAAAATGAAACGACCTGTAACAATTTTTCGAGTGAATCCTAAATACTAATTAACATATATCTGACATAAAAGATAAAAATTAAAACGAAGGCATTATTGAAATGCAATATTTCACGATTTGTTTAAGCAGCTTATCCTTTGCAAACACCGCAGAAGCAGGAAAACGATCTATCCTATCGTACGGTAGGATAGATTATTTATAAGAGTAAACTAGATAACTACAAACGACGCCCGCCCTTCTAAAACGTTTGTAGTTGTTTGTAGTTCCGTCTTCATCGCTTGTAGTTGCAGAGAAAGTAACTACAAACGAGGAAATCACCGGTAAATGATTTTTCATTATTGTAGAAGGATATATTGGTTTGTAGTAGTAAACTACGGAACTACAAACGACGCCGGCGGTTTTAAAACGTTTGTAGTAGTTCGTAGTTTCGTATTTATCGTTTGTAGATGCAGAGAAAGTAACTACAAACGATGAAATCACTTGAAAATAATGTTTCCACGATAGTAGTATAGCTAGGCGGGTTCTAAACCACTGTTTGAGGGGAGGGAGCGAGGGGGGTGGGGGAGAGAGCGTCGAGGGGGGAGCGAGCGGGGAGGGGGCGGGCGAGGGGAGGAGGATGTGCGTGTGCGTGCGTGCGTGTGTGTGTGTGTGTGTGTGTGTGTGTGCGTGTGCGTGCGTGCATGCGTGCGTGCGTGCGTGCGTGCGTGAGTGCCTGCGTGCGTGCGTGGGTGCGTGCGTGCGACAACCATATATGGTTCGGAAAATTTTCGGTAATATGAAGACGCTACATGAAGGGGCGGCAGTTCAAAGCCCCCCCTAATTTATGACATGCAGCTGGTTCCATTCCGAAAGACAATGTCAGTTGCATCCGCCCCGTCTCAAAGCTCGCCGACACTCGAAACAGGTCCTGATAGGTTTCTTGGAAAAGCGTGCATGCATGCGTGCGTGTGTGACAACCATATATGGGTAACGGAAAATTTTCGATAATATGAAAACGCTAGGCGCCACATAAGTGGTCTTTACTTATGATATGTAGCTGCGCTGCTTCTATCTCGAAGATAATGTCAAGATGTTAAAATCAACCCCGTCTCAAAGCTCACCGACACTCGAAACAGGTCCTGACAGGTTCCTCGGGAAAACTGCAAACTTGAGGGATCTATCGTCAAGGGCCGTTGGCGCCGATGGACCACTTGAGCTGCATTCATGAAAAAAGAAGTCTCTTCGAGGTCTCGGTTTCATTCCGAGATATAACGTCAAGATGTTCGCATGTGCGAGTATGTACGCAGTACATCCAGCCAAGCACCCCCTGGACTTGACTACAAACGAGCTCGAACAGGTTCCAAAGGTTTTGCTCCTAAAATATTGGAGTGAATATGTGGGCTTATTGTGCGATCGTTTGCCGGAACATCATCAGAACGACAGTGAAGTGATATCATATCTTCCATGCATGGAGCAATATAGTACACCGCAGATGAAAGATCACTTCGATGGCCCCCCACCTCAACGTCGGGAGTGTAATAAATGCTGTGAAAATTCTCCACGTACGGGGTTCTTCGAATGTGTTTGAACCTGTTTTTCGGGAGCGTGAAATAATGTCGGAGGGGGGCGCGGATTCCCCACAGTTCTTCAAACGTGTTCGAACCTGTTTTTCACGATTGGAAAAGGGGAAGAAGTTTGTGTATGTTTGAGTGGGGCGGGGGGGCTTACGGGGGACCGTATAATTTTGTGGACCAAGCTCAGACTCCATTATTCCGCCGCACCATCGACATCTCTCGGAAAGAAACTTTAAAAGTGCGGGGCAAATGGATCTCTCGAGTATCAACAAAGTCAGCCGGATGGTGGAATTCCTCCCAACGAAGAAGCTGTCAGAACTCCCCGTTAAATCGGAACGACTAATCTCCGACATGAAGGCCGTACAAACCAAGTTTGGGAAACGTTACATAGCCGACATTGCGGATGAGTTCTCCGTCTTCTTACCGGCAACAACTTGTGAAGGCCTTTGACTATGATCCGACAATGTTCGAGAGTATGCTGCAAGTGGCACGCGATGGTCAACTCTGCATGCAGTATATTGGTGGAAAATACAAGTGTCGAGTTCCGTCGTCTCTGAACATGGTGGACGGGGAAAAAAAGTCATTGCATCGTCGAACGGCATCATCGAGAGCATGCTGTAACTGGTGTGCAAATAGCTACATGCAGTTGTGGAAACACAACAGGCTTCCGTTGTCTCTGAGCATGGTGGAAAAGAGCAAATTCGTTGCGACACTATCGTTGAACTGTTCGCATCACAGTCGCCTCGCCATTGTTTTCAACGTTTTATGTGTTGACTGTGTAAAAATGTATTAAAAAAAACTATTTTATCGAAATGTAAGAGGAGAAGTTTCACCTATTTTCGTTGGAGAATCAATGAAGAATACAAATGGTATATACACTAAGCGCAACAATTAAGGGATCACTATTTTTTCGACGAAAAATAGCCCTTTTTCAAACCGCTGTAACTCGGTGAAAAATGGTCGGAAAAAAAATAAAAAAAAAGCATTTTGTAGTGTAAACCTTCGACTTTGATAATCTGGTTATAAATCATTTTTTTCGTTTCGTTTAAATAAAGAAATTCGTTGTTAAACAAAACAAAACATAAAATAAAAAAATTTGCTCGAGTTTGACAAGGTACACGGGAACAGAAATTTTTTTTTCGAAAATCTGTTTCGACCAATCGAAAGCTTGTATCTTTCCCAACAATTTGGTTTTTTTCAATTTCTGTGCGATTTTTTTTAGCCAAGTTATCGCAGCTTTACGAAAAAATGCATTTTTCAACTTTGACCGGTCGTAACTCTGGTCCAAATCATCGCACAGCATCCAAACCGGCATCGTTGGAAAGCTTGGATTTCCCCCTACAAAACTGTTCATTTCTCGTATTTCTCAGAAGCCGTTTTCAACATTGTAAAACTGATTGTTTAAAAGTGTGTGAACTGCCCATTTTTACACTTTTTTGCTTATCATGTTATAACATTACAACAAATGCAGAGGCACCAAAGGTTTTTGCGTTTCTTTTAGTTCAGGGTATGTAGAAATACTCCACCAAATAGCAGATCGCTGCCTTTATTCTTTATTCGGGCTGCAACGACGTTCTTTTGGAGAAAATCGAGATCCGTCAATTTTCACGAAAATCGAGGTTTCTCAGGTATCAGCGCGGGGTGAAATTTCTCGAAAAAAAATAATCAGAAAATTACGAAATTTGGGATTCAAGGGTTTTCGAGGTTGCTGATTGCGAATCTGGGATAAAAAATGGAAAAATTCAAAATGGCGGATCCAAAATGGCGGATCAAATGCAAAAATTCTTGCAATCGGGCGAAACTCGATGTTTGGGGGTTTTCGAGGTCATTCATTACGGATCTGAGGTTTAAATTGAGGATCGCAAATTCGAATTGAATCAAACGTTGCATTTCGGTTCGCCATATTGGACCTATCGTTTTTTTTTACTTCTTCGACCTGAGATTCGTAATTAACGATCCCTCAAAACCCGCAGATTACCGAGTTCCATGCGATTTCATTTAATTTCTGCATTTCGGTTCGCCACATGTGATCTGTTAATTTTGTTTTTTATTTTGTACTTGAGTTTTTTCCCCGTACTTTGGGGAATAACTATGAAATTTGTCTCGTCACTCTCATTGACAGAAACATTGATTGACAACTACTAGTCTTAAAGTGTGAAGAAAGCAGAGGTCGTACAACAGACGTACACATACGTTATTGCAAAGGTACCGACAATATTTTTGTTTTGTCAGCTACTTCATTTGCGTGCGTGTCACACAATATTTGTTTGTTTTGATCTTTTCTCCACTCATTCTTTCCATTCTTCTGCGTAAGAAACCTTACAATTATTCTCAATTTTGTGTTTGTTCCGCGGATGGCAGAATTTTTATCATGGTGCGAAGACAGCTTTCGGATGTTGAGGTCAGTAGAGTTTTAACTCTTTTGGGGCAAAGCCAATCCCAGCGTGCAGTCGCTCGATCTATGGGAGTGAGCCAGTCCGTTATCAGCCGTGTAAGTACTCGACATCGGCAAACTGGCCGATATCTGCGACGACGGGGGCAAGGACGGAAGCGAGTAACGAGTGCGCGCGAAGATCGGCGGATTGTACAGAGTACACGCCACAATCATTTCATAAGAACACCACAAATCGTGAGTCAAGTAGTTCAAAGGCCCATCTTACGATCGACGGGGAGTTTGCGCGAATCTGGCGTACGTTCCTACCAGACAAATCGCGTTCCATTTTTAACTCGCGACCATTAACGGGCTCGACTGAATTACGCTCGTGCTCACGTACATTGGAATTTGAGTCAATGGGGTCGGGTGTTATTTACCGACGAGTCGAGATTCACGCTCTATGGCAATGGTGGTCGGATACGAGTTTGGCGTCGAAGTGGCGAACGTTTTGCCCCACAATGTTCGCGCTCTGTTCGAATGTTTAACGGTGGTTCCATAATGGTATGGGCGGGGATCACTCGTTATACGCGAACTGAGTTGGTTATCATACCAGCACCGGGATTAAATACAAGACGATACGTTGACGAGGTCGTGAGACCATATGTTGTGCCATTTCGGCATCGGATCGGAGGTCGCTTCCGACTAATGCAAGATAATGCACGTTGTCACACAGCGGCATTTACACGTGCATTTATGGAGCAGAATCGGATTGTTACTCTCAACCATCCGGCGAACAGCCCCGACTTGAACCCAATAGAGCCTGTTTGGGATATGGTTGGGCGCTCTTTGCGGCAGAATTATCCAAATGTCGCCAATACGAATGAGTTAAGTCGTGCGCTCATTCGTACTGGGCGCCGAATTCCACAGGCAGCAATCCGAAGGTGCATAAATATGCGTGATCGATTGCTGGCAGTGATCCGGAACCGAGGTCGCAACACACGCTACTAGTGCGGTCCTACCTCCCTCACTTTTCACCCCCTAATGCAGAGAGGGTTTGGAGTCATTAAATGCTGCGGAATTGACGAACCGCGGGGTCCTGATCTCTGCAATATTTCTCCGTCCTACAAAGAGGGTTTGGAGTCATTAAATGCTGCGTAATTGACGAACCGCAGGGTCCTGATCTCTGTATTCCTTATTTTTTAATGTTATGAGTGCATATTCTCTTCTCCCCATCCTTAAAAAGGCATTGCAGAGATAAGAACTCACTTCAGAGATAAAAACTCACTTCGAACTGACCGGATCAGAGTTCTTATCTGTCCAATGCCCCCCCCCCCCCCCGCCCCGGAGCGTAAATCCGACCGTGCAACCTCCTCGTGGTACGCTTTGGACAAGGCGAATGCCGGCGGTACTTTTACAATTTTTCTGATGGATCTGAATCGCATGGAACTCGGTAATCTGCGGGTCTTGAGGGATCGTTAATTACGAATCTCAGGTCTAAGAAGTAAAAAAAAACGACGGGTCCAATATAGCGAACCGAAATGCAAAGTTTGATGCAATTCGAATTTGCGATCCTCAATTTAAACCTCAGATCCGTAATGAATGACCTCGAAAACCCCCAAACATCGAGTTTCGCCCGATTGCAAGAATTTTTGCATTTGATCCGCCATTTTGGATCCGCCATTTTGAATTTTTCCATTTTTTATCCCAGATTCGCAATCAGCAACCTCGAAAACCCTTGAATACCAAATTTCGTAATTTTCTGATTTGTTTTTTTTCGAGAAATTTCACCCCGCGCTGATACCCGAGAAACCTCGATTTTCGTGAAAATTGACGGATCTCGATTTTCTCCAAAACAACGGGGTTGCAACCCCAATAAAGAATAAAGGCAGCGATCTGCTATTTGGGGGAGTATTTCTACATACCCTGAACTAAAAAAAAACGCAAGAACCTTTGGTGCCTCTGCATTTGTTGTAATGATATAACATGATAAACAAAAAAGTGTAAAAATGGGCATTTTACACACTTTTAAACAATCAGTTTTTCAATGTTGAAAACGGCTTCTGAAAAATACGAAAAATAAACAGATTTGTAGAGGGAAATCCAAGCTTTCCAACGATGCTGGTTTGGATGCTGTGCGATGATTTGGACCAGAGGTATGACCGGTCAAAGTTGAAAAACGCATTTTTTCGTAAAGCTGCGAAAACTTGGCTAAAAAAAATCGCACAGAAATTGAAAAAAAACCAAATTGTTGGGAAAGATACAAGCTTTCGAATGGTCGAAACAGATTTTCGAAAAAAAAATTTCTGTTCCCCGTGTACCTTGTCACACCCGAGCAATTTTTTTGATTTTATGTTTTGTTTTGTTTAACAACGAATTTCTTTATTTAAACGAAACGAAAAAAATTATTTATAATCAGATTATCAAAGTCGAAGGTTTACACTACAAAATGCTTTTTTTTTAATTTTCTCTGCGACCATTTTTCACCGAGTTACAGCGGTTTGAAAAAGGGCTATTTTTCGTCGAAAAAATAGTGATCCCTTAATTGTTGCGCTTAGTGTATTTCCATCGAAATGTTTTTCATTAATTGAAAAAAATCCCTCGCTCACGCTTCGTATACACTCAACGAGCTTTTCAGCGATTTTACATTTGCATGGGCGCAGTTGTATTTCGTGTTGAAGGAATGAAGGGGACATTTGGATTTCGTGATTTTCGGCAGCTTCTGCAGCGATGGACAGTCCAGAGTCTCCAAGTCGATGACCTTTGTTGCAGCATCCGTTAATCTTGATAGTCATGCATTTCTCGAATCCCTTCGCATAGATGGCGGGAGCTCCTTGCAAGATTCGTCGGATTGTCTTTCTAGCTGTCTCGTATGGTGTGCAGCTGTGATCCCAGCGTATACCATGGAAATTGCGTTCCAACCACTTGTTTGTCATTTTGTACTTGGCCGGTAGAGAGTCCCATGCAAATGGTGCGTCGAAGGCGAGCGTCAAGGGTTCAGCATCCTTGTCGAGGAGCCTGACGATGGACATCTCCTTTAGGAAAAATTTGTTGACGGGTCTCTTGAAGCCCTGTACATCAAGGATAAGCTCCATGTTGACTGATGGCGGGTGCGAATCATCGGCATGATTTTATACCAATTTTTTAACCTCCCCACTGATTGGATTGTACTCGACAATACGATCATGAAGGATCATGCAGTATGCCGAAGTTTGTGGTGAAATATTGTTTTTGAATTCAAATTCAAGACGCACGTCAACAGGGCCGGACTTGAGCGAATCGATTTGCTTTGAACAGTCAATGACCGCGAGGAGGGCTTTTTCTAAAAATTCCACCCTGCTCAGCCATGGTTCAGCCTCTTTGTTGTAATAGGTTTGCTGAAAGTTCGCATACATATCATAGAGTAGAGCATATTGATTTTGTTCAATGTTCAAATTCAAATTTCCATATGGATAACATTGCGAGTTGAGGTATAGATTGACATGGCTGATGATACAATGATCAAAGTGGCTCGCATTTTGTTGTTTCTTATTCTTCCGTCCCGTCCGCAGCGTGAGTATAACATATCATGACTTCTCTAGCTGATTCGAGGTTTTCACAGACAACACGTGCTTAGAGACCGCAGGCAGCAATGGACATTCATACAATTCCTATGTTCGGAAACTCATGGAGATTGGGGCGTATTTGGCGAGGATCTTTAACGGTTAAACTTTTCGCTGATCCGAGACTGTTATACACGGTACGAGCCGTTCTACTGTATGCAATACGAGTTTGAAGTGTTCGCTCTTGGGCTCCATAGGAGTATCCACGGCTACACAACACAACGAAATATTCATGGATCGCACACGCTGCCATCCCAGCTGAAGAAACAAAAATATGTCATTTTTGCGGCACAGACTGGTGGAAAGAATTATATGGCAAAGGACATTTCATTATTCGTCGACTGCGAACTCACCAGAGTGAAACTTTATCTCAATTCGGAATTCTATCCTCACGATGGATCGAATTTGGACTTCGTCTAAAAAAAAAAAGTTTCGCCATTTTGTTCAATATGTACTCTCGATTTCGTAAATATCATTACGACTGTAATAGTGATCGTTCTTTGCTAACCATCGCCAAGTTTTAATGTAGCGGCCCTCTCACGGTTGATGATTGATCGCAATCAGAATGAGCCTGTAAACAAATGCTACTGTAGATGCGTGAATAGAGTTCGAATGCAAGGAAGATTGCAGTCGGACGGAAGATTGCGAAGTGCAGTATTTCGTGATGTCAGCATAATCCGATATCGGTTTGTACAACTGAATATAATATTTTTTTTTCGAATGTGAAACTCATATTTTTTTTAAATAGAATTTGATAGAAAATAAATTAATATAATCGCACAATGATGGTCGAAGACATTCAGCAGTGTACGTTCGACAGATGTTCGAGAGCCGTTTGTTTGCAGTTTGCGAGGCGTTCAAAAACATTCATACGCCGTTTGAAGACATGCATGAGGGGTTCAAAGCGTTTCAAGAGACTTTTTACGATGTTCATGAGAAGTTTGAAGATTTTCGTGAGACGTTGAAGAGACTTTTGAAAACGTTCATAGGACGTTTGAAGGCATTGGCGAGAGGTTCGAAAACGATCAGGCTTTCGAAGACATTTAAGAGATCTTTGACGATATTCATAATACGTTTGAAGACATCGATGAGGGGTTCGAACACGTTTGAGAGACTTTCAAAGACATTCACGAGGGGCTTCAAGCCATGCAAGAAACTTTTGAATACGTTCAAGAGACTTTCGACGACATGCATAATATGTTTGAAGATATTCATGAGGGATTCGAAGACGTTCAGAGACTTTCGAAGACAATCAAAGATCTCTGACGATATTCATAATACGTTTGAAGACATCGATGAGGGGTTCAAAGACGTTTAAGAGACTTTCAAAGACATTCACGAGGGGCTTCAAGCCATGCAAGAAACTTTTGAATACGTTCAAGAGACTTTTGACGACATGCATAATATGTTTGAAGATATTCATGAGGGATTCGAAGACGTTCAGAGACTTTCGAAGACGTTCAAGAGATCTTTGGCGCTATTCAAAATACGTTTGAAGACATCGATGTGGGGTTCGAAGACGTTTAAGAGACTTTCAAAGACATTCACGAGGGGCTTCAAGCATGCAAGAAACTTTTGAATACGTTCAAGAGACTTTCTACGACGTTCATGAGACGTTTGAAGATGTTCGTGAGACGTTTAGGAAGAGTGTTTCGAAAACGTTCACGAGACTTTTGACGACATTCACAAGACGTTTGAAAACATTCATGAGAGATGCGAAAACGCTTAAGCGAGACTTTCAAAGACATTCACAAGGGTTCGACGAGTTTCAGGAGACTTTCTACGACGTCCATGAGACGTTTGAAGATGTTCGTGAGACGTTCAAGAGACTTTCGAAAACGATCATATGACGTTTGAAGACATTCATGAGCGATTCGAAGACGTTCAGAGACTTTCGAAGACGTTCAAGAGATCTTTGACGATATTCATAATACGTTTGAAGACATCGATGAGGGGTTCGGAGACGTTTAAGAGACTTTCAAAGACATTCACGAGGGGCTTCAAGCCATGCGTTCAAGAGACTTTCGCCGACGATCATGAGACGTTTGAAGAGGATTGTGAGACGTTAAGATTCTTTCGAAAACGTTCACGAGACTTTCGACGACATACATAACACGTTTCACATTCATGAGAGATTCGAAAACGCTTAAGGGACTTTCAAAGATATTCACGATGGGTTTGTCAACATTGAAGACACTTTCGACCACGTTGAAGAGTCTCTCAGCGACATTCACAATACGTTTGACGACATTCATGAAGGACTTGAAGACTCGTAAGAGGGACTTTCAAAGACATTCGCGAGGGGTTCGAAGAGTTTCAATAGACTTTCTACGACGTTCATGAGACGTTTGAAGATGTTCGTGAGATGCTAAAGAGACTTTCGAAAACGGTCATCAGACGTTTGGAGGCATTCACAAGGGGTTCGCTGACGTTTAAGAGACTTTCAAAGACATTCGCAAGGGGTTTGAAGACGTCCAAGAAACTTTCAAATACGTTCAAGAGATTTTCGAAAACATTCATAATACGTTTGAAGACATTCATGAGAGATACGAAAACGCTTAAGAGACTTCCAAAAATATTCATGAGGGGTTTGTCGACATCCAAGACACTTTCGAACACGTTCAAGAGACGTTCGACATTCATAATACGTTTGACGACATTCAATGAGGGGCTTAAAGACTCTTAAGAGAGAATTTCAAAGACATTCACGAGGGGTACGAAGAGTTTCAAGACACTTTCTACGACGTTCATGAGACATTTGAAGATGTTCGTGAGACGATCAAGATACTTTCGAAAACGTTCACGAGACTTTCGACGACATTTACAATAAGTTCGAAGATATTCATGCGCGATTCTAAGACGCTTAAGAGGCTTTCAAAGATATCCATGGGGGTTTTGTTGACGTCCAAGAAACTTTCGAACACCTTCAGGAGACTTTCAACGGCATTCATAATACGTTTGACGACATTCATGAGGGGCTCGAAGACGCTTGAGAGAGACTTACAAGGACATTCACAGGGGGTTTGTCGACATCCAAGACACTTCCGAACACATTCGCGAGACTTTCGACAAAATTCATAAAACGTTTGAAGACATTCGTGAGGAGTTCGAAGACGCTTAAGAGACTTTCAAAGATATGCACAAGAGGTTTGAAGATGGCTTGAAGCCCCTCGTGAAAGTCTTTGAAAGTCTCTTAAACGTCTTCGAACCCCTCATCGATGTCTTCAAACGTATTATGAATATCGTCAAAGATCTCTTGAATGCCTTCGAAAGTCTCTGAACGTCTTCGAACCTCTCGCCAATGCCCTCAAACGTATTATGCATGTCGTCGACTACCTCGTTGTTGTCATTGACTGATCAAAGCAAATCGATTCGCTCAAGTCCGGCCCCGCTGACGTGCGTCTTGAATTTGAATTCAAAAACAATATTTCACCACAAACTTCGGCATACTGCATGATCCTTCATGATCGTATTGTCGAGTACAATCCAATCAGTGGGGAGGTTAAAAAATTGGTATAAAATCATGCCGATGATTCGCACCCGCCATCAGTCAACATGGAGCTTATCGTCGATGTACAGGGCTTCAAGAGACCCGTCAACAAATTTGTCCTAAAGGAGATGTTCATCGTCAAACTCCTCGACAAGGATGCTGAACCGTTGACGCTCGCCTTCGACGCACCATCTGCATGGGACTCTCTACCGGCCAAGTACAAATTGACAAACAAGTGGTTGGAACGCAATTTCCATGGAATACGCTGAGATCACAGCGGCATACGATACGAGACAGCTAGAAAGACAATTCGAAGAATCTTGCAAGGAGCTCCCGCCATCTATGCGAAGGGATTCGAGAAATGCGCATGGCTATCAAGATTCACGGATGCCGCAACAAAAGTCATCGACTTGGAGACTCTGGACTGTCCATCGCTGCAGAAGCTGCCGAAAATCACGAAATCCAAATGTCCCCATCATTCCTTTAACACGAAATACAACTGCGCTCATGCAAATGTAAAATCGCTGAAAAGCTGGTTGAGTGTATACGATGCGTGAGCGGGGGATTTTTTCCAATGAATAAAAAACATTTCGATGGAAATATATATAATTCGTATGTTTCTTTTACTCTCCAACGAAAATAGTTGGAACTTCTCCTCTTACATTTCGATACAACAGTTTTTTTAAATACATTTTTACACAGTCAACACATAAAACGTTGAAAACGATGGCGAGACGACTGTGATGCGAATAGTTCAACGATGGTGTCCCAACGAATTTGCTCTTTTCCACCATGCTCAGAGACAACGGAAGCCTTTTGTATTTTCCACAACTGCATGTAGCCATTTGCACACCGGTTACAGCATGCTCTCGATGATGCCGTTCGACGATGCAATGAATTTTTTTCCCCATCCACCATGTTCAGAGACGACGGAACTCGACACTGTTGTATTTTCCACCAATTTACTGCATGCAGAGTTGGCCATAGCGTGCCACTTGCAACATACTCTCGAACATTGTCGCATCATGGCCAAAGGCCTTCACAAGTCGTGCCGGTAAGAAGACGGAGAACTCATCCGCAATGTCGGCATTGTAACGTTTCCCAAACTTGGTTTGTGCGGCCCTCATATCGGAGATTAGTCGTTCCGATTTAACGGGGAGTTCTGACAGCTTCTTTGTTGGGAGGAATTCCACCATCCGGCTGACTTTGTTGATACTCGAGAGATCCATTTGCCTCGCACTTTCAAAGTTTCTTTCCGAGAGATGTCGATGGTGCGGCGGAATAATGTAGTCTGAACTTGGTCCACAATATTATACGCTCCCCCGTAAGCCCCCCCGCCCCACTCAAACATACACAAACTTCTCCCCTCTTTGCCAATCGTGAAAAACAGGTTCGAACACGTTCGAAGAACTGTGGAGAATCCCCGCCCCCTCCGACATTATTTCACGCTCCCGAAAAACACGTTCGAACACATTCGAAGAACCCCGTACGTGGAGAATTTTCACAGCATTTATTACCCTCCCGACGTTGAGGTGGGGGGCCATCGATGTGATCTTTCATCTGCGGTGTATCATAATGCTCCATGCATGGAAGATATGATATCACTTCACTATCGTTCTGATGATGTTCTGGCAAACGATCCCACAATAAGCCCACATATTTACCCCAATATTTTAGGAGCAAAACCTTTGGAACCTGTTCGAGCTCGTTTTTAGTCAAGTCCAGGGGGTGCTTGGCTGGATGTACTGCGTACATACTCGCACATGCGAACATCTTGACGTTATATCTCGGAATGAAACCGAGACCTCGAAGAGACTTCTTTTTTCAAGAGTGCACCTCAAGTGGTCCATCGGCGCCAACGGCCCTTGACGATAGATCCCTAAAGTTTGCAGTTTTCCCGAGGAACCTGTCAGGACCTGTTTCGAGTGTCGGTGAGCTTTGAGACGGGGTTGATGCTAACATCTTGACATTATCTTCGAGATAGAAGCAGGATAGCTGCATGTCATAAGTAAAGACCACCCATG
Organism: Ophion costatus; assembly: GCA_951751655.1. NCBI lineage: Eukaryota > Metazoa > Arthropoda > Insecta > Hymenoptera > Ichneumonidae > Ophion > Ophion costatus. The sequence goes on from OX632360.1 coordinate 34,477,408, forward strand.
TGGCGCCTAGCGTTTTCATATTAAAGAAAATTTTCCGACCCATATATGGTTGTCACACACGCACGGACGTATGCACGCTTTTCCAAGAAACCTGTCAGGACCTGTTTCGAGTGTCGGCGATCTTTGCGACGGGGCGGATGCAACTGATATTATCTTTCGGAATGGAACCAGCTGTATGTCATAAATTAGGGGGGGGGGGGCTTTGAACTGCCGCCCCTTCATGTAGCGTTTTCCAATTACTGAAAATTTTCCGAACCATATACGGTTGTCGCACGGACGCCCCCACGCACGCACGCACGCACGCACGCACGCACGCACACACACACACACCCACACGCACACGCACACGCACACACACACGCACACACACACACACGCGCGCGCGCGCGCGCACGCACGCAGGCACACGCACTTCCCCCTCCCCTCGCCCCGCCCCCGCCGCTCCTCTCACTCCCTCCCCTTCCCCCTCATCGCTCGCACCCCCTCCCGGCCCCACTTGCCGCTCTCTCACCCTCCCCACACCCTCGCTCCCTCCCCCCACGCCGCTCGCTTCCCCCTCCCCTTCGCTCCCTATCATCCCCTCCCCCTCGCTCCCTCGCCGCCCCCCGCCACTACTATACTACTCACGATTTTTGAAGGATATGTTCGTTTGTAGTAATGGAGTAAGTAACTACAAACGACGTCCGCACTTCTTAAACGGTTGTAGTTGTTTGTAATTCCGTATTAATCGTTTGTAGTAATAGAGAAAGTAACTACGAACGAGGAAATCACCTGAAAATGATTATTCCACGAGTTTGGAAGGATATGTTCGTTTGTAGTAATAAAGTAGGCGACTACAAAAGACGCCCGCGATTATAAATCGTTTGTGGTTGTTGGTCGTTCTGTATTTATCGTTTGTAGTAGCGGAGAATGTAACTGCAAACGAGGAAATCAGCGAAAAATAATTTTTCCACGATTTTGGAAGGATATGTTCGTTTGTACCAGTAAACTAGGTACCTACAAACGATGCTAGGGCGTCCAAAACGATGGTTGTTGTGTGTGCTTCCGTTTTAAGGGAAACTTTGTCCTTGAAATTTTCAAAAAATCAATTTTTTTTTATTACGGATTCTTAATCTACATGTGAGTAGAAATAAATCTGTCGTATCGTTTCCCGGATTTCGAACGTTTACGATATTTTAAACGCGTTTGAAGTTGACACCGTCAGCGCGCTCTGACCGTATCAAAAGATCGCATCCGCAACCCCCTAATCGCTGGGAATTTGAATAGAGCAGGTCGTTCACAAGCACGTCAGCGCAGAACATTTTACAAGGTGGCAAATTGGGAAGTTATGAACTAAGTGTTGATTCAGTGTACTGCTTTTTGAACTTCGTATTAGTTTTTAACTTTTTATCCGATAACGTATTGTGTAAAGAGTGCAACGGACGAATCGCTTTTTCCATGCGTGATCGACGAGGCATCGGTTTCAAACTGAATTTGAAATGCGAGTGCGGCGAAAAAAGTGTTACTTCGTGTCCACTTATCGGTAAAGCTTATGAAATAAATCGCCGAATCGTGTTTGTTTTCCGTTTATTAGGCCTCGGAATAAATGGTTCGAGCAGGTTTCGTGGCACGATGGACATTTGCAGCGGGATGACGACCACAATATATTACGCTTGTGTAGAAAGTATACGAATCGCGACGAAATCGGATTACGACATGGTTCTGAAGAACGCTGTTGCAGAGAAGGAAGAAAACGATTCTCGAGGACTACAGGAAGATCACTTCAGCGCTTTAGGAGATGGCACGTGGAAAAAGAGAGGGTTTTCATCTCTCATTGCCGTGACTAGTCTCATTGGATACCACACCGAAAAAGTTGTCGACGCCATGGTCAATTCGAAGTTTTGCCAATCTTGCAGCTTTTGGGAGTCAAAAAAGATGAAGATCCTGCTGGTTACGATGAATGGAAGGAAACACACGTGGAAACTTGCACCGCAAACCACGTCGGTTCCGCAGGAAAGATGGAAACTGACGGAATCACCGGAATGTTTCTCCGATCGGGAGAACTGCACAGAGTCAAATACGTCACTTACGTCGGAGATGGTGACAGTAAAACGTTTAAGGGATTGCTTCAAGCCAATCCCTATGATGACGTTACTGTAAAAAAAAGAGTGCATTGGTCACATCGAAAACAGAATGGGAACGAGATTGAGAAATATGAAAAAAGGAACGAAGGGACTCGGAGGAAAAGGGGAAGGCAAACTCACAGATAAAGCGATCGGAGAACTCACTAAATACTATGGTCTTGCTATCCGCCGAAATTCACATTCTGTGCAAGCCATGAAGGACACGATATGGGCCACGTATTACCACAAGAGCTCCACGGATAAAAAACCCTAACATGAGAAGTGTCCACCAGGAGAAAACAGCTGGTGTACGTGCCGTAAAGCTGACGCGTCGAATATATTGTCTTTATATAAGCACAAGGCTCCTCTTAGTGACACTGTTCTGAAGGCCATCGAGCCAATTTACAAAGACTTGTCGTCGGACCATTCGCTTGAAAGATGTTTGGGTGCTCATACTCAAAACAGTAATGAGTCACTTAATAATACGATTTGGATGCGTGCGCCGAAACATCTTCATTCCGGCGCAGATGTGGTCAATATTTCCACGGAATGAGCAGTGATTATCTTCAACGAAGGTGACGCATCATTGTTAATTGCCATGGATCTCATGAGTGTTCGGGTTGGCACATTCGCCGAGAGCTGGGTCCATTCACGGGACAAAGCAAGGGTCGAGCGCGCGGAGTGGCAGGTGACCGACGCAGCACAAAAAGGCCCGGATTGAGCAGCGGGAGATGTTAGCGGCTCAACATGAGCAACTAGAAGAAGAGGAAGGATGTATCTATGGACCAGGCATTGCCGACTAGCGGTAATTATAAACACATATGTGTAAACACATTACAAAACTTTAAACGCGGTTTCTCGAAAACACGTTTTGAAAAATGGCTGACATTCTCCTGACCGCTGTAACTAACATGTCGACCTGAAATTTGGAGAGCATTCTCAGAAAATGTGTCTTCACGGAATGACGGATCGTTTTCTCGATAGATACATTTTTGCATTTATTATTTATTTTTTTATGCGAAAAAAACGTGAAAATTCGATTTTTTTTCAATTGCCGCCATTTTCCATAATTTGTACTAAACAAAAAACCCATCCGTCATTGCATGACCAACGGGTCAAAGATTGATAATATGCGGTGAATTTGTGTTTCAGATCAACAAAGAGCATTGTTGTTGAGCAAGTTGAGCATTGATGTCAGCCGTTTACCTCCCGCGATTTGAGGACCTATTTTCGCGGAGCGGCATAGGCCGCCATTTTGTTTATTTTTTTTCAAAAAAAATTTTTTTTGCCGTTCTGTATATCATGAATAAAAGCAAGAAAAAAACCGCACACAAAAAGCTTTACTCATTTCGTTGAAAAAACATAAAATGTAAACACCTGAAATATGGCACCCCAAGGAAAAAGTCTCCCTTAATCGTTTGTAGTTGCAGAGAAAGTAACTAAAAACGATGCCTGCGCTTCTAAAATGTTTGTAGCTGCAGAGAAAGTAACTACACACGAGGAAATCACCTGTAAATGATTTTTCAATTATTTTAGAAGGATATGTTGGTTTGTAGTAGCAAACTAGGTAACTACAAACGACGCCGGCGGTTTTAAAACGATTGAAGCAGTTCGTAGTTTTGTATTTATCGTTTGTAGTACAGAGAAAGTAACTACAAACGAGAAAATCGCGTGAAAATAATTTTCAGCAATTTGAGATAGAAATGTTCGTTTGTAGTAATAAAGTAGGTAACTACAAACGACGTCGGTGCTTCTAAAACGGTTGTAGTTGTTTGTAGTTCCGCCTTTATCGATTGCAGTAATAGAGAAAGTAACTACAACCGAGGAAATCACCTGAAAATAATTTTTCCACGATTTTGGAAGGATATGTTCGTTTGGAGAAATAAAGTAGGATACTACAAATGACGCCCGCGATTCTAAATCGTTTGCAGTTGTTTGAAGTTCTGTATTTATCGTTTGTAGTAGCGGAGAAAGTAACTACAAACGAGGAAATCAGCGGAAAATAATTTTTCCACGATTTTGGAAGGATATGTTCGTTTGTACTAGTTAACTAGGTAACTACTAACGATACTAGGGCGTCTAAGACGATTGTAGTTGTGTGGACTTCAATTTAAATCATTTGTAGATGCAGATAAAGTAATTACAAACGAAGCCTGTGCTTCTGAAACGTTTATAGCTGCAGAGAAAGTAACTACAAATGAGAAAATCACCTGTAAATGATTTTTCAATTATTTTAGAAGGATATGTTTGTTGGTTTGTAGTAGCAAACTAGGTAACTGCAAACGACGCCGGCGGTTTTAAAACGTTTGCCGTACTTCGCAATTTCGTATTTATCGTTTCTAGTTGCAGAGAAAGTAACTACAAACGATGAAATCACATGAAAATGATGTTTCCACGATTTATGAAGAATATGTTCGTTTCTAGTAATGCTGTATGTAAAGTAGCTAACTACAAACGACGCCCGGGCGTCTAGAACGATTGTAGTTATATGTACTTCCGTTTTGATCGTTTGTAGTTGCCGAGAACGTAACTTCAAACGAGGAAATCACCTGTAAATGGTTTTTCAATTATTTTAGAAGGATATGTTAGTTTGTAGTAGCAAACTAGGTAACTACAAGCGACGCTGGCGGTTTTAAAATCTTTGTAGTAGTTCGTAGTTACGTATTTATCGTTTGTTGTTGCTGAGAAACTAACTAGACACGATGAAATCACCTGTAAATGATGTATCCACGATGTTTGAAAGATATGTTTGTTTGTAGTATTGGAGTAAGTAACTACAAACGACGTCCGCGCAACAAAAACGTCTGTAGTTATTCGTAGTTCCGTATTTATCCTTTGTAGTTATAGAGAACCTAACTACAAACGAGAAAGTCACCTAAAACTGATTTATCTACGGATTTGGAAGGATATGTTCTTTTGTAGTGAAAGAGTAAGTTACTACAAACGACGTCGGCGCTTCTAAAACATTTGTAGTTATTTGTACTTCCGTATTTATCGTTTGAAGTTGTAGGAAAAGTGACTGCAAACGTGGAAATGACGTGAAAATATTTTTTCAGTGATTTGAGAAAGAAATGTTCGATCGTAGTAATAAAGTGGATAACTACAAACGACGCCCGGGAGTCTAAGACGATTGTAGTTGTATGTACTTCCGTCTTGATCGTTGTAGTTGCAGAGAAAGTAACTAGAAACGAGGAAATCACCTAAATATAAATTGTGAGCAATTTGAGAAGGAAATCTTTGTTTGGAGTATTGTAGTGAGTAACTACAAACGACACCAGTGCTTTTAAAACGTTTGGAGTTGTGTGTCGTTTCGTATTTATCGTTTGTAGTTGCAGAGAAAGTAGTTACAAACGAGGAAATCACCTGAAAATTATTTTCCAGCAATTTGAGAAGAAAACATTCATTTTTAGTAATAAAGTTAGTAACTACAAACGACGCCCGGGCTTCTAGAACGTTTGTAGTTGTATGTACTTCCGTTTTGATCGTTTGTAGTTGTAGAAAAAGTAACTACATACGCGGAAATCACCTGACCTTAATGTTTCAGCAATTTAAGAAGAAAATATTCGTTTGTAGTAATGGAGTAAATAACTACAAACGATTTAGAATCGCGGGTGTCATTTGTAGTTTCCTACTTTATTACTACAAATGAACATTTCTGTTTCAAATTGCTGAAAAACTATTTTCACGTGATTTTCTCGTTTGTATTTACTTTATCTGCAAATACAAACGATCAAAACAGCAATACACACAACGACATACGTTTTAAAGTCACTGGCGTAGTTTGTAGTTAACTAGTTTATTACCCAAACGGGCACTTTCTCTGCAACTACAAAAGATAAATACGGAACTCCATACAACTACAAACAACTTTTAATAGCGCCGGCGTCGTTTGTAGCTATCTAGTTTATTAGTACAAACGGCCATATCCTTCGAAAATCGCGGAAAACCCATTTACCGGTAATTTCCTCGTTTTTAGTTACTTTCTCTGCAACTACAAACGATAAATACGGAACTACACGCAACTACGAACGGTTTAAACGCACTGGCGTCCTTTGTATTTACCTAGTTTATTAGCACAAACGGATATGTCCTTCCAAAATGGTGGAGAAATAATTTTTAGGCGATTTCCTCGTTTGTAGGTACTTTTTCTGCAACTACAAACGATAAATACGAAACTGCAAATAGCAACAAACGTTTTAGAAGCGCGGGAGTCGTTTGTAATTACTTACTCCATTATTACAAACGAAAATTTTCTTCTTAAATTGCTGAAAAATTATTTTCCGGTGATTTCCTCGTTTGTAGTTACTTTCTCTGTAACTACAAACGATCAAAAGGGAAATACATACAACTACCATCGTTTTAGACCCCCGGGCGTCTTTTGTAGTTACTTACTTTACGACTGCAATCGAACATTTCTTTCTCAAATCACTGAAATTATATGTTCACGTCATTTCCTCGTTTGTCGTCACTTTTCCTACAACTACAAACGATAAATACGGAACTACAATCAACTACAAACGTTTTAGAAGCGCCGACGTCGTTTGTAGTGACTTACTCCTTGACTACAAACGAAAATATCCTTCCAAATCCGAGGGAAAATCAGTTGTAGGTGATTTTCTCGGTTGTAGTTAGTTTCTCTATAACTACAAACGATAAATACGGAACTACAAAGAACTACAAACGTTTTAGAAGCGCGGGCGTCGTTTGTAAGAAATTACTTCATTACTAGAAATGAACATATCCTTCATAAATCGTGGAAACATCATTTTCAGGTGATTTCATCCTTTGTAGTTACTTTCTCTGCAACTACAAACGATAAATACGAAACTACGAACTCCTACAAACATTTTAGAAGCACGGGCGTCGTATGTAGTTACGTACTTTATTACTACAGACGAACATTTCTTTCTCAAATCGCTGAAATTTATGTTCACGTGATTTTCTCGTTTGCAGTTACTTTCTCTGCAACTACAAACGATAAATACGAAACTACACACAACTACAAACGTTTGAAAAGCACGTTGATGTTTGTAGTTACGTACTACATGGCGTTGTTTGTAGTTACGTACTACATTACAAACGAAGATTTCCTTCTCAAATTGCTGACACATTATTTTCAGGTGATTTCCTCGTTTGTAGTTACTTTCACTGCAACTACAAACGATCGAAACGGAAGTACATACAACTACAATCGTTTTAGCCGCCTAGGCGTCGTTTGTAGTTACCTACTTTATTACTAGAATTGAACATTTGATTTTCAAATCGGTGAAAAAATATTTTCACGTCATTTCCTCGATTGTAGTCACTTTTTCTACAACCACAAACAATAAATAGGGAACTACAAACAACTACAAACGTTATAGAAGCGCCGACATCATTTGTAGTTAACTAGTTTACTACGACAAACGAACATATCCTTCAAAAATCGTGGAAACATCATTTTCAGGTAATTTCATCGTTTCTAGTTACTTTCTCTGCAACTACAAACGATAAAGACGAAACTGCATACAACTACAAACATTTTAGAATCGCGGGCGTCGTTTGTAGTTACTTACTCCATTACTACAAACGAACATATCCTTCAAAAATCCTGGAAACATCATTTACAGGTGATTGCCTCGTTTGTAGTTACTTTCTCTGCAACTGCAAACGATAAAGACAGAAGTACAAACAACTACAAACGATTTAGAATCGCGGGCGTCGTTTGTAGTAGCCTACTTCATTACTACAAACGAACACATCCTTCCAAAATCCTGGAAAATTTATTTTCCGCTGATTTCCTCGTTTGTCGTTACGTTCTCCGCAACTACAAACGATAAATACGGAACTGCAAACAACCACACCCGATTTAGAATCGCGGGCGTCCTTTGTAGTAGCCTACTTTATTACTACAAACGAACATATCCTTCCTAAATCGTGGAAAAGTCATTTTCAGGTGATTTTCTCGTTTGTAGTTACTTTCTCTATTACTACAACCGATAAAGACGAAACCACAAATAACTACAAACGTTTTAGAATCGCCGACGTCGTTTGTAGTTACCTACACTCCCGCTCAAAAGTTTGGATACACTCATCGATATTTCTTGCCGCACTTGAAGTTGGATAACTCTCCAAAAAAAAAAGATATCCAAATTCCCAAGGCGGCGTTTGAAAAAGGGTGTATCAGGCTACAGTTTGTCGATTTAAAAAAATGTTTACGATTTTTTTCCGACCCAGTACGCCCTTTGGTACTTGACCGTTTTTAGGCCTTTTTTCGACCATCGCGAATCGGGCGCACATTTTAAGGAAATTTTTTGTATTTTTTTTACCATGAAAAACTCAAAAGGGATGATAAAAACTCCATCTTCCTCTATTTAAAAAATTTTTGCGATTTTTTTTCGATATGTAATTTCATTTTTTGCTAAAAAAGATAGATTTTGAAAAATTCAGAATAACTCGAGAACAATAGGGTTTAAAAAAAAATATCAAGGATGAAAAAAGTTGCGTATTTTTATTCTGAATCGCCTGGAATTTTTTCAGAATTTTTTCCCGAAATTTTTTTTTTTGAGTATTCTCACTCAATAAAAATACTCAAAAAAAAAAATTTCGGAGAAAAATTCTGAAAAAATTCCAGGCGATCCAGTATAAAAATACGCAACTTTTTGCGTCCCTGATGTTTTTTTTCAACCCTATTGTTCTCGAGTTATTCTGATTTTTTCAAAATCTATCTTTTTTAGCAAAAAATGAAATGACATTTCGAAAAAAAATCGCAAAAATTTTTTTAATAGAGGAAGATGGAGCTTTTATCATCCCTTTTGAGTTTTTCATGGTAAAGAAAATACAAAAAAATTCCTTAAAAGGTACTCGCGTAACTCGTGAGAGTTACGAGTAAAAATACTCACCTCATCTAGACGGGTTTTTTCGTCGAAAAAGCCGCCTTTGGCTCGGCGCACCGCGTTTACGATTCGTGGCATCCGTTCGATGAGTTTATCGAGTTGGTCTTGGTTGAGACTCGACCATGCAGCCTGCAAATGCATCCAGAGATCCCCCGTGGAAGATGGACAATATTTCCGGATTTTCCGATCAAGCTCTTCCCACAGAAGCTCGATCGGATTGAGGTCCGGTGATTGCGGCGGCCAAATCATGTTGGTGATGATCCCAGTCTTTTCCTTATTTTCCAGATATCCTCTGCAGAGTCTGGAGCTGTGCTTCGGATCGTTGTCCTGCTGCATAACAAAACCATGGCCAATGGTTCGGAGACCGGATGGAAGAGCGTGTCGAACTAGTATCTGTTTGTATTCTTCCTTTCTCATAATTCCTTCGACTTTTATTAAGTCTCCGGTACCATGACCCGAAAAACAGCCCCACACCATCACAGAGCCACCCCCATGCTTCACAGTGGGCAGTAAGCATTGGGGTGCCATTTTTTCTCCGGGATTTCTTCTCACGAACACTCGTCGACGAGATCCAAATACGATGAATTTGGACTCGTCGGTCCACAAAACATTTTTCCACTGAGCTACTGTCCACTTTCGATGTTTTAAAGCCCACTGGTACCGTTTTTTTTTATTAACGAGACGCAGCAGGGGTTTTTTTATCGCGACACAGCCTTGGAGCCCAGAATCGAACAGCCGACGTTTTACTGTTGCCAGTGCTATCGAGGGTTCGTTCGATTGATTATATTCTGCTCGAATTTCCGCGGCGGTTGATCTTCGATTCCTCTTACTAGTGAGGACGATCTTTTGATCGTCTTGGGGAGTTGTTTTTTTTGGCCGACCGAAGCGACGACGATCCTGATGAGTGCCTGTCAATTTCCACCTCGCGATCGTTGTCTGGGTCCCTTTCAAAGAAACTCTAATTTCTCTTGCAATTTTTCGATATGGAACTCCTTTTTTCCATAGCGCTTCTATTGCACCCCGTTTATCGAGAGAAATTTTTTTTCCGTGCCATTTATGAAAAATTGATCAATAATTTTCTTGCGAAAATATGCAAATTACGTTTGATTTTGTACTCGCGTTTGAAGCATTCGCACAGAAATGACTGTCGTCGTCGACAACTCTTGTAGTATTCCGCAAAATTTCTCCTTCTTTCTTCTATTTTTTTTCTCTTTTTTTCTTTTCTTCTTTCTTCTCCTATTAACAATGTAAATAGAACAAAATAAAATACCCTTTAAGCGATTTCCCAGGGCCCAACTTAGCGTAATTTATTTTATTAATCCTTTCGTCTATATTTGATTTTTATTTTCGTTGTACTTCGTAAGCGAACGGCCCGTTCTCGTCGTTACCTAGGTCAGGCTTAAGGAGCGTGGCAAGGATTGAACGGTGACGGAGTTACCGGTCACGTCGCACCCAGTCTCGCGACGAGTCGTCGCTCCTCTACACTATAGCAGCGGAGCCCAAAGAGTAGGCGGGGGTGGGTGGGGGTCAAAAGTTTGAACAATCAATGTTCAGAACGGACGAAATTTCGAATGCAGTAGCGACGAACGTTTGAATATTAGACGGATCAATCTTACGATAGTCTGTAAAATCGTTTAATCAAAATTGTGAATAAAAATGTTTCGAATTTAATTTACAACGAAACCAAATATCAGATTTAACAAAATAACGAAACATATAATATCGAATTGCCTGTATAAATACACGAAACAAATCGAGACGTCGAGTTATCGAATTGTAAATATGACGAAAGTTTCCAATTTCGAATTCATTTAAACCGAAGGGCCGAAACAACGATCGGTTAAAACAACGATGGGCCAAAATGTCGAACGGTCCGGGTAACGAACACTCGGGATCGGGTAATACATTGCTTACGCTACAGAGTGAAGCTGAGAGATGGCGTTGGCGTGCAGTCGGCTGGTATTTCATAAGGCAGTCATCCCATGTGACGGTCTTTCCATTTATTCTTTTTAGCCGGACTACTTCGGAGGCTATACATTTTTTATGTGGGCAGCTTTTATTAAATGACGCGACAATTCTTGATTATTATAGTGATATGTTTTTTCGTCGTAATAAAATGATTAGAAAAATATTATTTCTTAGGTGCAAGATTTCTTGTACAACATTTTTAGTTAACTCGCTTGGCTCATCAAAAAAATATTTTACTCCTTTTATATATACAATTCATTTATGAAATATAATGAAATTGCTTAAATTTAACAAAGAATAATTATAAGGTTAATCTGATTTGTTTTCTATAAGGTACTGCAAACAAAAATATATTACCGGAGGATTTGCTAATGGCTTAGCGTTCTTTTTTCACTTTTTAAAAGTTTTTCGAAGGGAATTCAGGGTGTCTCGCAACTGATTGGGTGCTGCTGAGTGCCTGAATGGGGGTGTGGGGGTGAAATTTTGAGACAATTCATATCAGCATGTATGGGTCTTAGATCAACTCCTGTATGATGATTATTTATTAAAAACAGGCTAAACAGGTGTGCCCCCAATGAGCCGGCGTACGGTCGGTGAGCCAGATTCGCGTGTAGAGCAATTAGACCAGTCAAAAGTGCCCAAACTCGAAAATTTTTGCGACCGCTTAGTGAAACCTTAGTATTCCTATGTTAATCGAACCAGGCAATCCGAATTTCTACGAATTTTAACTATTAGCAGTAAAGAAATGGGTTAAAAACCGAAAAATATACATTATTTCGAGAACGAGGAGGAAATTCCAAAAAAGTTTCGAACAAAAGTTATACAATGCAAGATTTTACCTCGTACGTGTATACGATTTTTTTCTCTATCTCCAATAGCTTAGCCATAAAATTGAAAAAAAAAATTTACACCAATGCTACGAACGCGCGCGTGACGAAATCGAGGAGATCGCAGGTCACTGTACTGGTACCTAACCGCACCTTACTCTCTCGCCGGCACCCTGCACGTGATTGGGCCGAAGGCCCCGAATAGAACAGAAGCTCGGTCGGGTATCTTCGGCAGCCTAGTATATAGCTAATATAAGCTGTCGGATTGTGAAGACTCCGCTACCCGCTATATTTCCTTTCGCACGAAATACATCGGAACTATTATATCTTTTGCGCCTGACACCTCTCCGGCTCGCCGGTGTGGACTGAACCAGAAAACAAGCGACAGTAATTCTCGAAATTCCGTTGTATACGAATTTGTTAATTATATGAATAAAACATTAATGTACCAAAATATTATTTTTATTTGTGGTAAGGAATAAAAATTAATATGCATATGAGGCATTCCACGCCATTTCAACGAGCCCGCCATTCCGACCATTTTTGATTAAACTGATTTTTTCTATTGTAAAATTGTACCCCATAAAAGGTATATCCACATCGATTTTTATATTTTTATCTCTTCTCTTTTAGGTGTTATAGTTTTCCAAAAATGTCGATTTCGGAAGTTTTGGAAAGGATTAAACGCTGATAACTTCTGGACTAATTGAAATATCCACAAATGCCAATATATTTTTTTTCATTTTGAAGCATACTTTCGTCAACGTTTTTTTACTTCTTAAGTGGAAACTATTTATTTTTAAGATAATTAACTTTCTTTGTTTGTTTTTAAAAAAGTTTCTAAAATAGAGTGACCCTCTCTATAATTTTTAAGGCTAGGCTCATTGTGAGCTCATTTCTCTTGCTATTTTATCGAATGAATTATATTCTTTTGAGAAGATTTTATCATTCATAGGCCTAAAGCGGTTCATTTTTTAATTGTGCTGGATTCAACGAAAAAAATTATTCGGAAAAAAAATCTTTTTTCGTCAAATACAATTTTTCGAAATGATTTTGAAAAAAAATGTTATTGAAATTCGGCATAAATGCAAAATAAACCGTTTCAGGCCTGTCGAGGTCGAATTAGAAGTCACAAAATCATTAATAGCATTATTGGAGATTTAAATGATAAAAATATTCTCAAAAATATTCAATTCGTTCTCAAAAAGATAGAAGGGAAAATGGGCCCTCACAGAGACTAGTCTTGAAAATCATAGAGAGGGTCCGTCAATTTAAAAGTATTAAAGTAAAATAGAGAAAGGCGTTCATCTCTAAGAAAATAGTTTTCACTTTCGAAGCAAAAAAAAACGTTGACATTGATAGTCGATAATTCTTCTATATTTCCTAACGAAAGTATGCTTTAAGTTAAAAAAAAATATATAATATATTGACCTTTGTCAATATCTCATTTAGTTCTAGAGTTACTAGCGTTAAAACGTTTCCAAAACTTCTGAAATCGACATTTTTTCGAAAATTATAACACCTAAGAGAGAAAAAATAAAAATTAAAAAATTGGTGTGGATATTCCTTCATGGGGTACATTCTACCAAAAAAAATTGAAATGGTCGGGGTCAGGGCTCGGTGAAATGGCGGGAAATGCCTGATATACTTTTAGTACAGTCGTGCTGTCGTCGAAAAACCCCGTAATCGGATAAAATTAGAAGAAGGCCAGTTTTTTGACAGGCGATTCTGTAGGTGCCGCGGATGCTAAATCCAACTTTGCCTGAAAATCGGAGTGTAGGGATTTTTTAGGAGATGAAGCGAGATGTGGGTGGATTGCTGCGAATATAAAACCCCTACGAGGTCGGCGCCATGAGATAAAATGTTCAGAAAAATCCGGGCTTCATTTCCTTCCACAGCGCCGAAGTCGAGGACGTTCATTTTTGGAGGGAAAAAGTGAGCTAAAGATTTGAAAAATCAGTTTTAATTTAATAGCTCACTAGGAGAAATTAATACAATTTTTGTTCAAACGAGAACGTTGTAGCCCTTGACAAGACGCGTCGATCGAGTATTTGATCATCTCTCTCCGATAATATCTTCACGCCCGAAAAAATGGTTGAAATGGCAAAATAAATTTGTTTATTGAATGACTCAAGTACAATAGGTTTTTCGGCTATGGCTTAAATGTACGAAATGTAGAGAATATATTGGTTGATAACGAAAATATATTTTCTCTTCTATCGACCACCTTTGAATTTTGATTTTTCCAACTCCTCTCGGGGGTCGAAAATTCAAAATGAAATGCTGGGAAAACGATTGGTCGTACGAACTCGCCGCCGTGGAAAGATTTGTAGCGTGAAATCTCAACGATATTTTGTCCACAGCGTGTATCGTATCAAGTATCTCTTTATTTTCGGTTTGTAAAAGTGGGTGGGAAGTACCAAAAATCAGTTTTTTGAGAATAACTCTTCGAATTTTTTTTTTCAAACTCCGTTCACATGAGAAACTTGTAGCTCTCAAAAATATGCGTCAATTGGATATAAAGTCATCCCTCGACTACAGAAGTAACGCCCCCCCCCCCCCCCCCCCCATATAAAATGACGAAATACTCTGAGAATTTTGTTTTCGTAACTACTGGAGAACGGTTCACGTTACATGTGCAGTTTGAATCAACGAAATGTAGGGATTAATATTCTCTACATTTTCGGTCATGTAAATAACACGTGAATTTGACCATGTTTTCATTCCTTAACGAAAATAGTTTTTTTCATCTTTTACCGGAAAAGTTTTTACTATTACGAAATTTTTCATTGGGGATCACTTGTTCCTTGAACATTTAGCTTCAATTTTATTCATGGACTCAACTCTGTTAGGGTGACCTTTGGGGGTGAGTAATCAGGGTAAACAATATTTTGTACACTTTTTAGAAATTTCTCTTCGTCAGGTCAATTTACGAATTTCGTCTAAATGTAAAAATGTTTGCCCCCAAAAATACGCGTAGAATGAATATCAACCCTTATCCCCAATATAAACCACCTTTTCTCGTTAAGGGATGCAAACATGGTGAAATTCGCGTGTTGTTTATATAAACGCAAATGTAGAGAATATTTATCCCTACAATTCGTAGATTCAAACTGCACCCATGACATCAACTATTAAAAGAGTAATTACAGAAAAAAAATCTTCACAGTATTTCGTCATTTTATATGGGGGGCTTATTTTTGTAATTGAGAGACAACTTTATACCCAATCGACGGGCATTTATAAGAGCTACAACTTTTTCATTTGAATGGAGTTCGACAATAATTTTCACGGGGAGTAATTCTCAAAAAACTGATTTTTGGTACATTCCCCTGCTTTCGAAAACCGAAAATAAAGAGATACGAGTTTAGCGCTGTGGACAAGAATGTAGTTGAGAGTTCAAGCTACAAATCTTTCCATGGCGGCGAGTTCGTACGGTCAATAGTTTCCCCAGAATTTCATTTTGAATGTTCAATCCCCGAGAGGGGTTGGAAAAAGCGAAATTCAAGGCTGGTCCATAGGGACGAAAATATAGAGAAAGGTATCCTCGACATTTCGTCCATTTAAACCATACTCGAAAAGTCGATTGTTTTTCAGTTATTCAATGAACGATTTTTTTTGTTGATATATAAATTATTTTTTTGTGGTTGAAGATATTGTCGGAGAAGGATGATCAAATACTCTATCGACGCGGCTTTTCAAAGGTTACAACGTTTCCATTTAAACCAAAATTTTATTATTTTTTCCTAATGAGATATTCAATGAAAACTGATTTTTCAAAATTTCACCGAACTTTTTCACCCCCAAAATGAGCTTCCCCGACTTCGGTGCTGTGGAAAAAATAAAGCCCGGATTTTTCTCATTTTGTCTCATGGCGCCGACTTCGTAAGCGTTTTGGATTTGCAGGAATCCATCCCCATCGCCCTTCATCCCCTAAAAAACCCTACACCCCGGCTTTTAGGTAAACTTGGCATTAGCACCCGCGGCACCTACAAAATCACCTGTCAAAAAACTAGCCTTCTTTTTATTTTTTCCGATTCCAATATACAGCACGACTGTACTATTTGTACTAGACCTGCATTCAATTTACTGTTAAGACTGAATAATTTATTTGAATTGAATGAATTTCGTACATTTTCATATAAAGAACCGAATGATTATGTAGACATTAATTAATTAAAATTTGAACAAATGGGAATTTTGCAAACAATTTTTACCGTGTCAAACCCCTGTTTAACGACTTAAGGAGTCTTCTCTCCTTCAACGCTAAATAAAAGACTGTTTTCAGGAATGTTTTTGATCGGTTCATATAACAAATATTGATATAAAAGTTGTTGCACTTAATAAATACATTTTCGAAATACATCTAAACATTTTTTAAATATATTCCTGTAACTCAAACAAACTCTAAACGCGTTTATCTCGAAAAAACGTTTTTCGACGGCTTGTTGACGAAATCTCCGAAACTACTGAACCGATCCGTATGAAATTTTAACAGCATATTCTTCAAAACTATTCCGATTTTTTGAAATTCCGATAATTACTATTTTTTTGCTAAAATCGGTGAAAAGCAGGTTTTTTTGTTTATTCGAAAAATGTCCGTAATTTATTATTTTTGCATTTATCCAAAATCGTATGATATGCGCTATAGCCACGAACATACTGGATCTAAAACCGTTTAATTGTTTTGTTTCGGATGATCCATCTCCGAGATTTCATCACAGCGCAGACCTACCATTTTTTTGGGACATTTTTGTAACTCCCTTCTCGTCTATAAATAGTGACTGAAATGTATTTTCAAAAATTTCTTATTGTAATTCGAAAGTGTATTCTGTTTTCTATTCGAAAGAGTATTCTGTAAGTCGTTTTGATTGATTAACGCTCTGCTTCGATGCGAGATTCACTACTCCGCGCCACCAAATGACGCAAAAAAAGGAGCTCAGCTCCCAACAAAATGCTTTATTCGCGCTCTTTTTATTTCTGCGTACGAAATTTAGCAGGTAACGAATTTGTCATTTTCCATGATCCACTTATCCTATCATAACCCCCTCGAAGACACCCGATTGGTCCCGGGGACTGTCAAGCCGAGCTGCTGGTTTATGCGTCGCGCCGGCGAGATCGGAAACCGCTGACGCACTCTGAGATGCCGAAAATACCCGACCGCGATCCGGGGACCCTCGCACGCGTGTAGCGGCCGTGGGTGATCGAGAGAGAGAGAGAGAGAGAGAGAGAGAGAGAGAGAGAGAGAGAGAGAGAGAGAGAGAGAGAGAGAGAGGGAGGTACCAGCGATACTGATGCCTCTCAAATTCGTCACGTCCGTGTGTGTCGCGCGTTGATAGTATTGGTGTGAATTTGTTTTTCGATTTTGCGGCTAAACTATTGGAGATAGAGAAAAAAACATCATATACACCTACGAGGTGGAATCTTCCATTCTACAACTTTTGTTCGAAACTTTTTTGCGGTTTCCATCTCATTCTCGACATAATGCATGTTTTGCGGTTTTTAACCCATTTCTTCACTGTTAATAGGTTAAATTTCTAGAAATTCGGATTGCCCGGGTCGCTTACCATAGGAATAAAGGTTTCACCATGCGGTCGCAAAAATGTTCGACTTTGGCCACTTTTGACTGGACTAAATGCCGGGAGCTGTGGTGTTGCCATTGCGTACGCTCGCGCTCGTCGGTGTGAGCGCTTGAGTGTGTGATGATCTCTGTTTACCTCCACTCGTCATATGGATCCCACAGAGAAGGCACTATCGGTGTCATCGCTCGAACTGGGTAGGTCCTTTTCCGTTCGTATTTTGTTTCTTTTATTAGCTTCATCGTAAAATAAAGATAAATGTTTTTTCTAGGCAGAATCGAAAAAGTATTAAACAATTGAATTGGTTAAAAATTACCGAACCACCCCAACACATTTTGAAGGTATTTTGTGATTTGTATAACTTTTATTGCAATTAAAATTATAAAAAGTACAAAATAACCTCAAAATGTATTCGATCCGGTGTATTTTAAAACAATTCAATAGTTACATTGTTTTTTAGATATGTCTTTAAAAAATATTCATCTTCATTTTGCGACGAAGAAAAAAAGAGAAAAAAATACACACACAGAAGCGTACTACCACATTCAGGCGCTTACACCGCGATGATCGCGAGCGTACGCGTGGTGGTGACATTTCACCGCTCGCTACCACGGAATGCACGCATCGCTCACCGACGTACGCCGGCTCATCAGGCGCACCAAATTGGGTCGGCTTTAAAAAAATTAATAATAATTGAGGGTCTTATTTGAGACCCATACATGCTTATATGAATCACCTCAGAATTTCAGCACAAACCCACATTTCAGGGACTACCATATCAGTTGCGGGACACCCCGTGCGCAAAATATATTCGTGCGGGCTAAAAATAAACTTAAAAATGTGATATCTCGTAAACTATTCGAATGCGCCAGGAATCACTTTGTGGAATGTATTTGTGTATTAAACGACCTATTTGTGTAAAATTTCCCCCAAATAAACTCTAAGAAGCTGTCGAAAATCTATTTGTGGATATTCGTACAGGTAAGCGAAGGACGCCCAGCCACCGGTAGAATCAAAGAAGGGTGGATATCGATCATTCGCGGTGATCGATATAGATATTCTCGTGCGGGCTAAAAAATAAACTTTAAAAATCAATACCTCGTTAACTATTAGAATGCGCAAAAATACACTTAGCTTAAATTTTTCATAAAAAGATGTTTCACTTCTGTTTTACGATTAAATTGAAAAAGTAATAATCTTAATAAAGTCATTGTTTGAAATAAAATAAAAGTATTTTGAAGTTAATTAGATTTTTTTAGTCAAACAGCCGATAATGTTTTAAAGCGAATTTTTGATTATATTGCGTTTTTTACCTGATAAATTTTATCAGGGATTGAACGCTATAGTGTTTATTCATGAGATGGGAAATAACTTAATCAGGTAAGTCGATGGTAATTTATTGAATCAAATCTCTTCTGCATAAAAGTTTGATGTGACAGAATTCTAATCTAAATCTTCGATGGAACGAACTGAGCAAGTGATGCAATCATTCTGTGAAGTCATTTGAAGGAAAAACGAAACTTTTTTCGTGAGACAGCATGGACGTTGCATTTTCACAAATTTCAATTTGATAATACATGATAAATTAAGCAAATAGGCGACAAAAATCATAAGTGACATAATAAATGTCCATTATAACAGTTATTGTTACATAGACGATTAATCGTTGTATACAGTTTACATCATCAAATATTTCCATTCGTCGTTTGTAACTGTTTTGTACTGTCTGCCATTATGTTCTTCGCACTAGTTCGCATATCTTAACCTCATAGACATCATCGCGCACATTTTTATGTCCACACGCAACCACCGCCAAACGATGATTAAAGTATAAAATACGCTGGTAGAATCTTCCCGCTTTTTCAAATAACAAGTAGCGAAAATGGAGGCAATTTTTTAAGGTGCCCCTTTACATTTTTGCAACACATGGTTCTCAAACCATTCCAGTCGTACGAGGTAAACACTGAAATATCATGCTTCACAGCCCATTTTATGTATTCAATCTTTATTGACGGTTCCATACATTATTGTATACTGAACGTTTAATATTCTAAACTGTAATATATCTGATATTCCAATTAATACTGAAAGTGTTGGTTCAGAGTCATCAGTTGAACAGGATGCAGAAACATTCATCATTTGAGTTTGTACAAGTGAATTCTACTATTTAAAAACTATCTTGTATGTTGATATTTGAGCGATATTAATATTGCACACAGGTAAGTAAAATTCTACAAGTCAAAAGCTATTCCCGTTGAGCAGAATGTATAACATACATACACAGGTAAGTAAAATTCTACAAGTGAAAAGCTATGCCCGTTGAGCAGTATGTATAACATACATCGTGTTAACGATAACAGGAATGTCATGTACTACTTCAATTCACATAATAATGCGTTTATTAACAAGAACCTATATTACATGTGTCCCATTTTGTTATAATTTTCGACATTTCCTCTCCTTTCGTGGAATTTGCAATTAATTTTTTTGTCCTGTCGACGATAAGTTTTCATTTCATAATAAAGAGAACTTGGGTAATTTCACATCCAGTACGTTTAAGTCTTCACAAAGCTGAATTAGAAGTTTCTTAGACGACGTCTTATTTTCGTTAATACTCTTTTGGCCACAGCACTGCAAAGACAAAAGTTTAGGAAATACTCTCAGACACACCGTTGCTGCAATAAATCTTTGTAAATACGCCCGGACACAATGTTGTGGAAACCAAAACTTTTGAAAGTGCTCTTAGACACCGTGCTGCAAAGATAAAATATTTCAAATACTCTCGTAGACATTTCGTTGCAAAGATACCGTTTTCTAAAATTTCTTTCAGGCACAAACTGCGAGATGCAATTTTGAAAATCTCCTCATACAAAATTGAAGTTTTGTGAATGCTCTGAAACGCAGTGACAAAATGTGACTGTGGTGACACAAAGGTTGAGAATGCTCTAAGATACGACGTTGCAAAGAATATATGTAAAAATCTTTATCATACACATACTGTGAAAGAGCAATGTTTGGAACATCTCCAGATATTGTGCTCTGAAGACGAAAATCTTGAAAACACCCTGAGGCACAGTGCTGTTGAGATAAGGTTTTAAAAGTACTCTTAGATCCAGCACTGCGGAGATTGACTTTTATATTGCCTAACACAGCGCTGCGAAGAATTTTTTTTGGATGGAGTTAGACATAGCGCTGCACATATACAGTTATGTAAATACCCTCGCAGACACAGCCTTGTAAAGACATCATTTTTGGAAACTTCTTCAAGACACAGACTGTGCAGACGCAATTTTGAAATATTACTAGGCACAGGTACGAAGGTAAAAGTTTTGATAACACCCTTAACCACAGTGCTGCGGAGATCAAGTTTTGAGAATGCTCTTAAGCGCAGTGACAAAAAATGACTGCGGTGAAAAAAAGTTTGATAATGTTCTAAGACTCAGTGTTGCAGATTACTATTTGAAAAAAAAATTCTTTCGAACCCAGTCAGCGAAGGTGCAATGTTGAGAA
>OX632360.1:34498468-34630968 GCA_951751655.1 Ophion costatus
ATTCCGTCTTAAGAAGGAATGATACCTTATCGCGGTCGGTATGGTAGAACAATTATATATTCCCACGAATCTCTGAAACGGCTCTTCAGATCCCGTCGAAACTTTGCCAAACGACGTCAAATAGATAGACGAACGGCTGTCTTCTCCTCAAATTTTCCGAATTTGAGAAAAAAAATGTAGATTGGGTTATCATAAGCCAATCTACATTCTTTTTCTCAAAATCAGAAAATTTGAGAAGAAGAGAGACATTCATCTATCTATTTGACGTCGTTTGGCAAAGTTTCGTCGGGATCTGAAGAGCCGTTTCAGAGATTCGTGGGAATCTATAATCGTTCTACCATACCGACCGCGATAAGGTATCATTCCCTCTTAAGAGGGAATGAAACCTGAGCGAACCTTCGACGCAGCCTTGGCTCGAGTCGGTAGGGCAGAGTTTGCACGAGCTACTGCGCCCTACCACTAGATGTCGCAGCGCGCGTTCGTCGCGAACGCATGCTGCGACGGACTCGCGGGCCTCGTTGCGTCGAGCCATACATTGTATTGTTATGCCTCGATGCAACGTGTGTGTGCGCGTGTGTCTGTGGGATTCACTACGTAGGGCGCACGCGGTGAAGAGTGTTTTCTTCCCGCATGCTGTCCCTTCGCAGCGAGTGCAAACTTCGTGTGGATATATACACGTATGTACCCACACGCTGACCCACGGTCAGTGTCGACAGAGAATTTGATTTTCTTTGTCAACGCCGACTTCGCACGAAATTCGAGATCACGGAGAATCTCAATCTCGCAGCAAGAGTTCTTGTTGGCGGCTCGCGCTTTTCTGCAGCGAGATAATTATTCAAAATTAATTATTTTTAACAATTATCACATTAAAAAATGTGCGGTACGTCCTATACCTCTCAGAAAAAATGATTGCTGCTTACGCACTGAAAAAAACAACGGCAAAAATTACGCAAAAATAATTGTTTAAACAATTATTTTTGCATTAATTCTCGATGATAATTATGATCGGTAGATACGGTATGTTCTATACCTCTAAGTCAGCACATATGATTGCTGCTTACGCACTGCGAAAAATAGCAGCAAAAAAAAAATAATGCTTAAAAATATTATTTTTGCATTTATTCTCGATCATGAGTATGATCGATAGATACCTCTCGGTTCTATACCTCTTAGTCACCAGATATGTTGCTTAAACTCTCAACTACATTCTTGTCCACACCGCTAAACTCGTATCTCTTTATTTTCGATTTTCGAAAACGGGAGAATGTTCCAAAAATCAGTTTTTTGAGAATTACTCTTCGGTAAAATTATTTTCGAACTTCAGTCAAGTGAAAAAGTTGTAGCTCTAAAAAGTGCGCGTCGATTGGGTATAAAAATATTACTCAAAAACAGTTCATTTCACGGGTGCAGTTTGAATCTATGAATTGTAGGGATAAATATTCTCTACATTTTCGTTTATGTAAACAACACGCGAATTTCACTATGTTTTCATCCCTTAACGGAAAGGGCGTTGATATTGGGTATAATGGTTGATATTCATTCTACGCGTATTTTTGGGGGCAAACATTTTTACATTTAGACGAAATTCGTAAATTGACCTGACGAAGAGAAATTTCTAAAAAGTGTACAAAATATTGTTTACCCTGATTACTCACCCCCAAAGGTCACCCTAACAGAGTTGATTCCATGAATAAAATTGAAGCTAAATGTTCAAGGAACAAGTGATCCCCAATGAAAAATTTCGTAATAGTAAAAACTTTTCCGGTAAAAGATGAAAAAAACTATTTTCGTTAAGGAATGAAAACATGGTCAAATTCACGTGTTATTTATATGACCGAAAATGTAGAGAATATTAATCCCGACATTTCGTTGATTCAAACTGCACATGTAACATCAACCGTTCTCGAATAGTTACGAAAACAAAATTCTTAGAGTATTTCGTCATTTTATATCGGGTGGTTACTTTCGTAGTTGAGGGATGACTTTATACCCAATCTACGCATATTTTTAAGAGCTACAACTTTTTCATTTGAACGGAGTTTGAAAAGAAAAATCCCGATGAGTAATTGTCAAAAAACTGATTTTTGGTACTTTTCACCCACTTTTACAAACCGAAAATAAAGAGATACGAGTTTAGCGCTATGGACAAAATGTAGTTGAGAGTTCAAGCTACAAATCTTTCCACGGCGGTGAGGTCGTACGACCAATCGTTTTGCCCGAATTTCATTTTGAATTTTCGACCCCCGAGAGGAGATGGAAAAAGCAAAATTCAAGGGTGGTCGATAGAAGAGAAAATATATTTTCCTTATCAATCAATATATTCTATACATTTCATACATTTAAACCATACCCAAAAAATCTATTGTTTTTGAGTCATTCAACAAACAAATTTGTTTTGCCATTTCAACAATTTTTCTGGGCGCGAAAATAATATCGGAGAGAGGTGATCAAATACTCGATCGACGCGTCTTTGTAAGGGCTACAACGTTCTCGTTTGAACAAAAATTGTATTAATTTCTCCAAATGCGTTATTAAATTAAAACTGATTTTGCAAAACTTCACCCCACCTTTTCCCTCCAAAAATGACCGTCCTCAACTTCGGCGCTGTAGAAAAAAATGAAGCCCGGATTTTTCTGAACATTTTATCTCATAGCGCCGACCTCGCAGGGGTTTTATATTCGCAGCAATCTATCCCCATCCCCCTACATCTCCTGAAAAATCCCTACACCCCGATATTTAGGCAAAGTTGGATTTAACATCCGCGGCACCTACGGATTCACTTGTCAAAAAATGGGCCTTCTTCGAATTTTATCCGATTACGGGGTTTTTTGATGACAGCACGACTGTACTAAAAGTATATCAGGCATTCCACGCCATTTCACCGAGCCCTGACTCCGACCATTTCTAATTTTTTTGGTAGAATCAACCCCATGAAGGAATATCCACAATAACTTTTTTTTTTCGACCTCTTCTCTCTTAGGTGTTATAATTTTCCAAAAAATGTCGATTTGAGATGTCAACGTTTTTTTTGCTTTGAAAGTGAAAACTATTTTCTTAAAGATAATTGCCGTTTTCTATTTTCCTTTAATTTTTTTTAATTGAGTGACTGTCTCTTCGATTTTTAAGACTAATCTCTTCGCGAGCCCATTTTTCCTTCTATTTTTTTGAGAATGAATTTTATATTTTTGAGAATATTTTTATCATTCAAGTCTCCAATAATGCTATTAATGATTTTGTGATTTATAATTCGGCCTCGACAGGCCTGAAACGGTTTATTTTTCATTCAGGCTGAATTTCAGAAACATTTTTTTCAAAATCATTTCAAAAAATTGTATTTAACGAAAAGATTTTTTTGCCGAATAATTTTTTCGTCATATCCAGCACAAATAAAAAAAAACCGTTTTAGGCCTATGAATGATAAAATCTTCTCAAAACAATATAATTTATTCGAAAAAAATAGATGGAAACTTGGGCTCACAATGAGACTAGCCTTAAAAATCAAAGAGAGGGCTCTATTTTGAAAATCTTTTTTGAAAACAAATAAAGAATGTTAACCATCTTAAAAATAAACAGTTTTCACTTAAGAAGCAAAAAAACGTTGACATTGATCATTGATAATTTTTCATATTTTTTAACAAAAGTGGGCTTCAAGATGAAAAAAATATATATCGACATTTGTGGATATCTCAATTAGTTCAGAAGTTATCAGCGTTTCACCTCTCCAAAACTTCCGAAATCGACATTTTTGTAAAATTATAACACCTAAAAGAGAAGAGATAAAAATATAAAAATTGATGTGGATATACCTTTCATGGGGTACGATTTAATTTTTTTTAAAATCAGTTTAATAAAAAATGGTCGGGATGATGGGCTACGTGAAATAGAGTGGTATGCCTCATATGCATATTAATTTTTATTCCTTATCATAAATAAAAAATAATATTTTGGTACATTAATTTTTTATTCATATAATTAACAAATTCGTATGCAACGAAATTTCGAGAATTCCTGACGCTTATTTTCTGGTTTAGTCCGCACCGGCGAGCCGGAGAGATGCCAGGCAAAAAACGTAATATAATAGTCCCGATGTATTTTGTGCGAAAGGAAATATAGCCGGTAGCGGAGTCTTCCCAATCCGACAGCTTATATTAGCTATATACTAGGCTGCCGAAGATACCCGACCAAGGTTCCATTCTATTCGGGGACCTTTGGCCCAAACACGTGCAGGATGCCGGCGAGAGAGTAAGGTGCGGTTAGGTACCAATACAGTGGCCGTCAATCTCATCGATTTTGTCACGCGCGCTCTCGTAGATTGGTGTAAATTGTTTTTTTTCAACTTTATGGCTCAAGTATTGGAGATAGAGAAAAAATCATATACACCTAGGAGGTAAAATCTTGCACTGTACAACTTTTGTTCGGAACTTTTTTGCGATTTCCGCCTCGTTCTCGAAATAATGCATATTTTTCGGTTTTTAACCCATTTCTTCACTGCTAATAGTTAAAATTCTTAGAGATTCGGATTGCCCGGGTCGATTAACATAGGAATACATGTTTGACTAAGCGGTCGTATAAATTTTCGACTATGGACACTGTTGACTGGACTACGATCGCGCGGACGATGCTGCTCCCCTTTTTCATGAGCGCGCGATCGGCTTTAATCTTTATGGGCATTATAGTGGAAGTCGCAACGGATATTTAGTATATAGCATGTTATTGAAAATTAAGGTATTGAAAATTCTCATATTCTATTTAGTTACTTTTTATTGGGAATTTTTTTATTCGGAAAAAGGAAAGTACAAATTACATTTGCTTATAAGTATACATTGTGAATCTTAGAAAAAACCTTTAAAAAAATTACCCTTTCTTGTTAGATCCTGATTGCATACGCTAATAACCATAAAACGATTTTTTTATATAGCTCTTTTGGATCATTTGCTATAAGGACATGCCCGATTTACGGTAATCGGTTATTTGTCGTTAACTATATGACATGGCTTAATAAAATTTCAAACTATATTTTGCAAATAGATTATTCTAGATGCTGAATGGGTTTCAGAACACTAAGTTCATCAATATACAAAGTACATGCAATAAAAAAAAATCGTTCACTGTTGATTTGCCGTTAATCTAACAATCCTACCTGATTTTTGTATAGAAATTATTTAATAAATAACATGGTGCCGAACAAGTTTTTTAGGAATTATTGATCGA
Source organism: Ophion costatus (assembly GCA_951751655.1). Taxonomy (NCBI): domain Eukaryota; kingdom Metazoa; phylum Arthropoda; class Insecta; order Hymenoptera; family Ichneumonidae; genus Ophion; species Ophion costatus. The sequence continues at coordinate 34,503,680 of OX632360.1, forward strand.
TAAAAGCAATTCCGAAAACGATTATAAAAATCCAAATGCAAACAACAAACGCAAAACAACTTTTATCTGGTAGATATATCTAAGGTCATTCCTGCTCCAAGCAACGTAAATAATCGGCGCCGCTCAGGTCCTCGTTAATAGATCTCAGGTACATTCCGGTTAGACTATATCGTGAGTAGTTCAGTCTCGACTGTCTTCAACTCTGAAGCCCTTGTGAACGTTTTGACTCGTTATCTGTTCTATTGTTTATAAAAACACTTGCCTCGCAACGTTGCATTGTCCTAATGTTTTCAAGTTTCTTCCCGATAGCTCTCTGAAATAATCGTTGCCTCACGCCCTGCGAGAGGTTTTACTTCTAAAAATATGTGTTGCGAATCTTCATAAGCAAACATTTATTGCATGCAATTATGAGTGAATGTGTTTCATGAAATTGACCAAAACGTGACTTTGAAATTTACATATTATTTTATCTTTTTTCATTGTTTGAAAAGTTCCTTTTATGACAGAGCCTGAATCGATCAGCGTACTCAGAGGTAAAGAAAGTCTTCAGAATGATGTAATCGAATGAGAAAATAAAGCACAAATTTATAATGTGCCGGATTCCTTTGCGAAATATTGATAGCCAAAAATTGAACTGAAATAATAATGTTGTTCCATTTTACAGTTACTTAAAATGTCAAAAAAGGACCATCTGCCAGGGTACGGCAAAGATTGTTAATGGTGTCATTTATGATTTAAATGCCCATTCGGAATACTGCTTGCCGGATAACAGCGAGGAGCTTATTGCCCGCTTTAAAGAAGCTTTGGCAGAGGCTTTGTCGCTACATTGGTACAGACTAAAGCCTCTGTACGATTCGTTAGCAGCAGTGTAAGTTATTTCTTAGTTTTTGTAGATAGTAGCACGTTCAACTCATCCTGCCAAGTTAAATTACTAGATGGGCTTGAAGCTTAGATCGTTAGATCGCAACGATTTTTTTTCATTTCTTACTTTTTTTAGTACCAAAAATCGTATTTTGCATGTCTAAATTGTAGATTGTTAGGTGAAAATTCTAAAAAAATTAACAGAAGCTGAAAAATGCCCCAAATGTTAAGCAATGTACCATCTTAAAATACAATTAACATTAACATTCAAATATGAGTCGAATTATGTCTTATTTGCGGATAAAGTTTCGATCATGATAACATTTTATGCCAAAGCTGCGATTATTTTTCATCACGACTGGTATCATCACGACTGGTTTATTTCTCTATGTAGCCACGCCGAAGCTGCGGATTTGAAACCGTACGAAAGTCTGAGGGGTTTCATGAAAAAATGTCGAAGGAGACGTTACCCTTCCAGCCCGGAAAATATTCCACAATTCGTAACTCAACTGACCAATCCTGAAAACAGGGGTCTTTTGGAATACGATACGGGTAGGCTTACGGTCCACTCAATAACCGACACAAATGGTGCTCCTCACGCATTGTTTGTCGATCACCATTTTGTTCATCAAGAAATGACTGACGTCGCTAAATTTTTGATCGACGCGACCTTTCGCTCAAGACCGCTGATTCATGGAGCGTATCAGCTCCTAACAATCATGGGGATCAAATTTAATCACGTAAGAATTTTTCGCATCCACAATTTTTTCGTTGTTTAAAGTCCTGAGTTGGCTTGTAAAATAACTGCACACTCTAATGTCCACATTAGTTCTATTTCAAAAAACGTGTCGCTGTATTATGAAATGTAACCGTGGGCATGTTCGGGTATAGGTGGCGTGCATGTTCAAATGTAGGATATACAGAATAATGGGTAAAGATCACAAAAAAGAAGCACGGCAATGTGAATGCTAATAATTCCGTAGTTTCACAATAACTCATGTGATAAGTAACCATTATTCTGCGACTCATTCTTCCAATTTAATTCATTTTTGCACTATGTAGGGTTTCCCGCTCGCGTGGATCGTCATGAGCCAGAAAACTCAGGTCGCATATACCGCAGTATTGCAGCACGTCAAAGAGCACGTTCTGTCTTTAAACACGGTTGTCCTCGTAATGAGTGACTTTGAACGGGCACTGCGAAATGCTATAGCCACCGTTTTTACAACGGCACATAGCACGGGTTGCAATACCCATTACGATCGCGTAAGCTTTTCTAATTGTGTTTTTAAATATAAATTAACAAAAAAATGTTAACCATAAATTGATGCTGCAGAAGTATTAATTATGGAAAGGAAAATGTAAAGGGATTATCATGTCGTAGGCTATTTATCGAAAAGCTAAAGCTCTTGGACTGGGGAACTGGGTCCAAAGGGACGTGGAAGCGAAAGGCTTTTTTAAAAAAGTGTTAGCTTTGGCTTACTTGCCAGCACAATTGGTGGATGTCCAGTACGAGAGACTCTGGGGCCATTTATCTCCAGCCATGAAACGACGGTTTGACGGGTTCCACCGATATTATTGTCGCTATTGGCTGCGGACAGTGACACCGCTGGGCTTCAGCGTATACGGTCTGAGTCGCCGTACGAATAATATCATTGAGTCATACCACAGTCGATTAGGTCATAGAATGGACAGTCGACCCCGGTCCCTGGGATTTTTTGTGTAAATATCAATAGCAGTTGAACGTAAAAGGACGCTATCACAATTCAATCCGTGATATAAAATCAATTTTTTCCAACAGGTAAGCTGCTCAAATTGCAATCGGACATCCGAGCAGATATTCGACGCCTTCGGAATAATGGCCGAATAAGTAGACGGGCTCGGTACACAACAGTGTTTAAACAAAAGACATTGATGAAAGGTTAGCTTTTCAGCGATATTATTATAAGTATAGTTGAATTTTGAATAGGCGGAGAGCACTTTACAACACAAACGTCAACACAAAATAGGATTCCCGATCGGTGCGGTTTGGTCAAATTTCAAGCGTGTTTATTTATGATTTGCTTCATTTTGAAAGCCATCTGTAAATTAATGAACAGAATCGGGTGGTATTAATACAGCAGTCGTTTATTCACAGTATGGTCTTAATTTTGTCATATGCGTAATTTCACATATATGTAAAGTATTGAACCGGTTCTGACCTCTTGTGCCTAAGTTCAACTATGTATACTCTGGTCATATGTCCTATAATTGAAATAACGGGGTACAAACTTATGTTCAATTCAGCGTGGCGGGAGCTGCACCTCCGTGAAATAACGGTGGTCGAATTTCTGGACAAGGCAGCAGCACTAAAAGGGAATGTAGAAGCGCTCATCGCTTTGGAACGGCAGGACGGCATCACCGATGATGACGTTATTGAGCCCCCTGCACAAGTCCCGTTGGGTACAATTTTATAATCCATACTTTCTCAACCCTTCCGCTGACAAGCTAAAGTCAATAATTAATTAGTTGCTAAAGAACCATTCAAGACGTTAGCCTGACTTTGTTGGTATAGCAATACTTTTTCTTTTTTTGATTTCGTTGACACATTTTGTTTTTTTTAAATTCTTAACTAGATGAGGATCCGGATTACGAACGGGAGCTCTTCGCCGACGAACGGCCTGACTGGCTCGTCGATAACGCAGAAGGAAGTGAAGAGCTTGCAGGAAATGGTAATGAAGACCAATATGTTGTATATAGAAAGACGAACTATTTAGTAAATGCATTTATTGCTAAATGTATACAACTTTGTCAAATTAGCCTCACTCCACATTCGAAATATATTTATTAAATAAAAATGTATATAGAGCCTTTCGATGATATCATAGACGACGCTACATCAGGCAGTTTGTTCGACGAGTCCGCGGATGAGGTTGAAAATCCAACAGGTAATATTTCACTATTTGTAGCTTATTCGATTAATATTATTATTATTCGATTATAATATTAAATCGATTATAATATTAAAATTCATTTATGACTTATTCTCATTGGTAACACTTTGCCAATTCCTTCCACTAATTCCTTCCATCGTTCGAAATAATTTGCTATAATTTTGCTGTGTAGGAGACAGCCAGCAAAATGCGGTGCCATTCGAAGAGGCCGCACGGCAATCGCCACCACTGGATGGTAATTTGAACATTGATTATTTCTATCATATTCGATCGAAAATCATGAATTCATTTTCTGTATATCATGTATGTTTAAAAATGTTGCCCTGTAGAAGACGTTGCTTCCTTGAACGGTGCCGCATTCGACTCGGTCATCTCTGGTAAGTGTTGTCAACATGCGATAAAGTAAATCGAGTCCGTCGATTAAAGCTGATGTTAAATAAGATATATCCGCTTTATGGAAAATGTTTTCAACTGCTTTAGTGAATCAAGTAGGCGATAATACGTCTGAGAGCGGAGCAGCCCAACCGAGGATCCGGAGTCCAACAGGTAATCAATGATTGAGTATTTGCAACGAACCGTACTGACGGCTCGGCAAGATAATACGATTGCAAGTAACGGAACTCGACGTACGCGTTGACACCATCGTGCATGTCTACGGAATTATTATAGTGCATTGTTGCATTACAATTCTTTTATGAGTTCACATGAAGTCTAATACATAATGTATAATTGTAAATAGGATGCCCAACCCGGACGCGAAGACAGACCTCGCAGCGCGATACAGCGCCGGTGGAGTCCGGGACTGAAAAAAATCGGAAGCGGAATAAACGAAGAAAAGGTGAAATATTCTAGACGATGAAATTGAAAACCGACTTTCCGAATTATGAAAAACAGGAATGCTAATTTAATTACGGTTAATTACAGTAATGATCAGGAGGGCCCGTGCACGGTTGCGGGAGAGAGCAGCGCAAAGCCCCGACGCAAACGTGCTGCACAGTGAATTGGAGGAGGCCAGGACTGAATTGCAGGCAGCAGAGGAAAGGCTGCAAATGACCGAAAATGACGGTAATAACATCATTACTTTTTACGAGACTAATAAGGATAAATAATTAGTTTGCTCTGGGAATACGGTATCAATTTTTTTTAATTTAGCACTACTATAACAGTCCCAATATCGATTCGAATAAGTTAAAATTTATTCTGTTATAATGAAATCAATTGATTTCATTTCTTTGAAATCAATTGATTGAAAATTGATTGAAATTGATTGAAATCAATTGATTTCATAATGAAATCAATTGATTTCATTTCGCTGATTTTCAAAAGGCTGTAAGTTTGTAAAAAATTGTCGTAGTGCAAAAAAGTAGATCAATACTTTCAAGTCGCTAGTATTGAGATCATAGGATCAAATATTTTGATCATTGAACATTTTAGAGTAATCATAAAAACCAGCGCAAGAAAATGTGAAAGATTCGAGTAATAAATTTGGCAACAAAAGAAAGGAATCAGTTGTCAGTAAAGTAACCTAGATAGATCAGAAAAGACATTGAAAAAAATTACTGGAGGGCCAAGGCAGGGAAATGGAAACGGAAGTAAAGGAAGAAAGGGTTTGGGATAGCGCAGAATGAAAAATAGATGAAGACGAGAGAAAAGCAATAAAAATTTACGAAGAGTAAAAAAATCAACTAAACGGGGCTCTGAAGAAAATGAGAAATGAGAAGGCGGTGAGGGAAAATGGGATTTGTGGACAGGTCCTGAAAGACCCTGCCGGAGGCACAAAGAGCCTCGGGTAGGGCCTTTATACCTCCACTTAAGTTGAGGCCTTCCTCCAAGCTAAGAAAGGCCTGAAATAATGTATGACTAGAAGGAAGAATCTCGAAAAGGTGGGAAGCAGCAAGGATGGTGTCAATCTAGAAGAACGGTATCGTTATGAGTGTCAGTATGAGTAATGAGTTTTCAGTAAAATAACCTAGATAGATCAGAAAGGACATTGAAAAAAATGACTGAAGGGCCAAGGCAAGGAAATGGAAACGGAAATAAAGGAAGAAAGGGTTTGGGATAGCGAAGAATGAAAAATAGATGAAGACGCAAGAAAAGCAATAAAAATTTACGAAGAGTAAAAAAATCAACTAAACGGGGATCTGAAGAAAATGAGAAATGAGAAGGCGGTGAGGGAAAATGGGATTTGTGGACAGGTCCTGAAAAGCCCTGCCGGAGGCACAAAGAGCCTCGGGTAGGGCCTGTACACCTCCACTTAAGTTGAGGCCTTCCTCCAAGCTAAGAAAGGCCTGAAATAATGTATGACTAGAAGGAAGAATCTCGAAAAGATGGGAAGCAGCAAGGATGGTGTCAATCTAGAAGAACGGTATCGTTATGAGTGTCAGTATGAGTAATGAGTTGTCAGTAAAATAATCTAGATAGATCAGAAAGGACATTGAAAAAAATTACTGGAGGGCCAAGGCAGGGAAATGGAAACGGAAGTAAAGGAAGACAGGGTTTGGGATAGCGAAGAATGAAAAATAAATGAGGACGCAAGAAAAGCAATAAAAATTTACGAAGAGTTAAAAAAATGAACTAAACGGGGCTCTGAAGAAAATGAGAACTGAAAAGGCGGCAAGGGAAAATGGGATTTGTGGACAGGTCCTGAAAGGCCCTGCCGGAGGCACAAAGAGCCTCGGGTAGGGCCTGTATACCTCCACTTAAGTTGAGGCCTTTCTCCAAGCTAAGAAAGGCCTGAAATAATGTATGACTAGAAGGAAGAATCTCGAAAAGATGGGAAGCAGCAAGGATGGTGTCAAACTAGAAGAACGGTATCGTTATGAGTGTCAGTATGAGTAATGAGTTGTCAGTAAATTAACCTAGATAGATCAGAAAGAACATTGAAAAAAGTTACTGGAGGGCCAAGGCCGGGAAATGGAAACGGAAGTAAAGGAAGACAGGGTTTGGGATACCGAAGAATGAAAAATAAATGAGGATGCAAGAAAAGCAATAAAAAATTACGAAGAGTTAAAAAAATGAACTAAACGGGGCTCTGAAGAAAATGAGAAATGAGAACGCGGTGAGGGAAAATGGGATTTGTGGACAGGTCCTGAAAGGCCCTGCCGGAGGCACAAAGAGCCTCGGGTAGGGCCTGTATACCTCCACTTAAGTTGAGGCCTTCCTCCAAGCTAAGAAAGGCCTGAAATAATGTAGGACTAGAAGGAAGAATCTCGAAAAGGTGGGAAGCAGCAAGGATGGTGTCAATCTAGAAGAACGGTATCGTTATGAGTGTCAGTATGAGTAATGAGTTTTCAGTAAAATAACCTAGATGGATCAGAAAGGACATTGAAAAAAATGACTGGAGGGCCAAGGCAGGGAAATGGAAACGGAAGTAAAGGAAGACAGGGTTTGGGATAGCGAAGAATGAAAAATAAATGAGGACGCAAGAAAAGCAATAAAAATTTACGAAGAGTTAAAAAAATGAACTAAACGGGGCTCTGAAGAAAATGAGAAATGAGAACGCGGTGAGGGAAAATGGGATTTGTGGACAGATCCTGAAAGGCCCTGCCGGAGGCACAAAGAGCCTCGGGTAGGGCCTGTATACCTCCACTTAAGTTGATGCCTTCCTCCAAGCTAAGAAAGGCCTGAAATAATGTATGACTAGAAGGAAGAATCTCGAAAAGGTGGGAAGCAGCAAGGATTTTGTGAATTTATAAGAACGGTATCGTTATTGGATATAGAGTATAATTTGGCAACAAAAATCATGATTGAGAGATTAAACAAGTGGATCGGAAAAAACAGAAAAATTGCGGGAAATACAGGCAGGATTCAGGAGAGGTGGAGGAACGAGGGATCAAATACTTACATTAATGCAGTAATCCATGAGAAAATAAAACCGAAGGGAGCAAAGTTGTACGTTGGTTTGGCCGTTTTTAAGACCGCTTTTGATCAAGTATGTAGAGAAAGGGCAATCTTAAAATAAAAATAGAATCGCATAGATGGACGAATGTCGGTGGTAATAATGGGAATTGACAAGCGGACAAGAGCAGAGGTGCATAGGTAACGGAAAATCATAGCACGATTCAGAACAAGCAAGTGGTGAGGCAAACATGTGCATCAAGTGCGGTGTTATTCGATTTATATATAGATCACATAGAAGACATCTGGGAAAATGAGAGCGGTTAGTAATGAAAAAGGAAAAATATTTTCCAATGGAATATTCAGACGATGATGCGGCAGCCGTGGATTCGGCAAAAAGGTGAAAGACCGTTCTGAAAGTGTAGCAAGATATGCGTACGAAACTCAGATGAAAATAAATGCGAAGAAGACAAATATAAGGATTTTTAGTAATGGAGAACAAGCTAATAAAGGGAAAGAACAACGGGAAATCAAAGGAGAACAATTTTACATAGTAAAGCAATTTGAATACTTGGAGTTTCACGTGCGAGCTCTCAATCAGGGCACATGGATAAAGTGACAGGGAAACGTGAAAAGCAACAAATATGGTGTGGGAAAAACGAAATAAGGCAGGAAACAACTTAATGATGGAGAATCTATAATTGTTAGGGTGAAAGCAGGAGCAATATATGGCGTTAAGATATGAGAAATGCGGCAAGTAAGAGATTTTTAACGAATACAGGATAGACGGCATTGCAAGATGGCATTAGGAGTGGATAACACCAAGATAAATGCTCAGTGCGGGCGAAGGGGGCGGGGCAAAAAATTGCTTATGTGAGGAAATAAGATCCATTGCAAACGAAATCCTGTCAAAGTGAGGGTCAAGTTTGAAGAAAGGCATAGGGCAGCGGTCCCCTGCCTTTTTTGGTCCACGGACCAGTATTGTCAGAAAATATTTTCTAGACCGGCCTTTAAGGGCCGGTGCCAAATGGTCCATGGACCCGTGCCGGTCCGCGGCCCGGGGGTTGGGGACCGCTGGTATAAAGGATATCGGTATAGAAGCTATTTTAACAACGATAAAGGAACGGAGAGAAGTGGAAAAAATAGACGAGATAAAAGAGGGTAAATTCGAGGAAGGGAGAGGGGGAAATGACAACTAACGCACAATAAGAAAAACAATATATGTATATATTATATCTTTTTCTCATTTGTCATTTTATCATTTTTACATTGTAGAAAATAATACAACAAAGGCGTTAGGCATCTTTAATATGTAAAAAAAAGCTTAAGAGCGTGTTACAGAAAACGCAAGAAAGACAGCAGAGGAGAGGATGAAAGGAATGGGTATTGTGACAATAACGGGAGAAAATGTAAATATGTTGGGTGTGAAAATACAAAAAGAGATATGCCTGTATTTTAGGGAAATAGAGGAAATGTGAAAAAAGCTGGACAAGCAGCGAAGGGGACGGGGCAGGTGTGGACGGGAGAATTGGTTTAAAAAAAAAGAGAAAACATGTTGCATATCAATAACGGAAAAAGTATGCGAGGTAGAAAAGAAGTTAAAATAGATGTAAGCGAAAGTCAGTAATCTTCGGAAATCTTCTTAAAAAAGTTATGCAAATAAGACTCGATTTGATTCAGAAAGAATAAGATCAAAAGTTTATTAGGTGAAATGACAGAAAAATATTATTGGCGCCTGTGAACCATTGGAAAGGCAAGCAATAATTGGAAAAATTATTTCTCCATTGGTTTTACACGATTACTCTGAAAAGATAAATGATAAAGATATTTGACCTTTGGACCTAAAAACGAGAAACTTGAAGCTGCGATTTGTTTTTTTTACCTCTCCGAGAATTTTGCACATTACTCAGCATTATGAACATCGCTGAAAAATATCGGATTTTTTAAAATATCTTTTAATGACTGTGCATAGTGTATAGTTGAAGGTGTCGCAATTTTCTCAAAAATAGATATCCAAAGGTATTCTACTACTGTGAATCCCAGTAAGTCGAACTGAAGTAATGTAAGAAATGTAAGAAAGAGTCAAGAGTCAGAAGAAAGAGACAAGAAGTAGCTGACAACCAAACGAATTATTCAATTCTTCTTTTACTTTAATGCGTAAACACATACCATTTGTTTATCGTCCAACTATTACATGTTATCTGCTCTTTTATTGCGATGAGCGTTCTTCATATCATTTATTCGATACAGAAGGATTTATAACAGCAGAAGACCTCTGAATAGTTTTTTTTTTAAAGAAATTTCACACGTTCAATTGTACATCACTCGAGAACTTGCCAAGTTTGAGTTATAGATTTGTAGTTATTCAGTAAAATGTCAACTTTTGAAAAAGCGGCCAAATTTTGGTTATTACATTTCTGATTTTCCAATATTTTCGGAGAAATTCAAGCATCGTGGTATCTAAAATCGAAAATTCATTTAATCTCTTCCAAAGGGGTATTTTTAGTCGCGATTAATACAGCAATGATGTTATTACTACTACACTTTTTTTATTTACTGTGTGTCATTCCACGTTGAGTAGACTTAAACGCGTTTCTCAGTTTAGTAAGAAGCCACCATGGCAATAGTATCTTTTCATGTCATCTCGATATGGAATGGCTCATATGTAACAGGACGTCAATGTTTCAAGAACACAAATCGAACCAATATTTAAAATATCAACTTCTTCTGTATTGCCGAGTATGATTATATGAGTTTTTCTGGCCAAAATTATTCGCTTCTTGGTCGAAAATGTAACTCCACGGAAGTGATTAGCCGCAGAGCATCTTGCCATCAGCCAACAGATCCGTAGGGTCGCTTCTTTTCGAAGTCAACGTGACCCGCGGTGAGGACGGCGTTTGTTCGAAATGGTGGTGAGTCATAGGGCCGCTTCTCTTCAGAGTTAATGTCGCCCGCGCTATCGCCGGCATTTCTTGCAAACGCTGGAGGGAAATAAGGCATTCATACTTCGTTGGATTGACATTCTTATTTTGAACAACGTCTCCGTTATATCATTGCTGATAAAGTAGGAGTAGATCGAAAGATGGACTCCCCCCCCCCTCGTACGTTTTGAAAAATCTGCGAAAGCGAAACGCACAATGCAAAGATTGATTCGAGTTTTCGAGAAGGGAATAACTATTTTTTGGAGATAAGCGTACACACATTTCTACACAGCCGAGTGTTCATGATTTGACGCGCCAATAAGAAAATAAAAATCACTTCTTAGTTCAAATCTGGGCTCCACAGAGAGTTAAATTCTCAGAGTGTATCTTGCCATCAGCCAACATATCCGTAGGGTCGCTTCTTTTCAAAGTCAACGTGACCCGCGGTGAGGCCGGCGTTTGTTCGAAATGGTGGTGAGTCGTAGGGCCGCTTCTCTTCGGAGTTAATGTGGCCCGCGATTCGTAGGGCCGCTTCTCTTCGGGGTTAACGTGGCCCGCGTTATCGCCGGCATTTCTTGCAAACGCCGGAGGAGAATGAGGCATTTTCACTTCTTTGGATTGACATTTTTTTATTTGAATAACGTCCCCGTAATATCAGCGCTGATAAAATAGGGGAATATTGAAAGATGCGTGCCCCCCTGCCCCTTGCGATTTATAAAATCCGCGAACGCGAGAAGCACAATCGAATGATTAATTCGAATTTTCGAGAAGGAAATCACAATAATTTGGAGAGAAGTGTGCACGAATTTCCAAATAACCTAGTTTATATTATTTGCCGTAAGCAGAAAGTAAAAATAACTTCTTGGTCCAAATCAGGGCTCCGCAGAGTCAAATGCTCAGAGTGCATCTTGCCATCGGCCAACATATCCGTAGGGTCGCTTCTTTTCAAAGTCAACGTGACCCACGGTGAGGCCGGCGTTTACTCGAAATGGTGGTGAGTCGTAGGGCCGCTTCTTTTCGGAGTTAACGTGGCCCGCGTTATCGCCGGCATTTTTTGCAAACACCGGAGGAGAATGAGGCATTTTCACTGCTTTGGATTGACATTTTTTTCTTTGAATAACGTCCCTGTAATATCATTGCTGATAAAATAGGGGAATATTGACAGATGCGCGCCCCCCTGCCCGTTACGTTTTATAAAATCCGCGAACGCGAGAAGCACAATGCAAAGATTAATTCGAATTTTCGAGAAGGAAATCACAATAATTTGGAGAGAAATGTACACAAATTTCTAAACAACCTCGTCTATATGATTAGACGTAAACAGAAAGTATAAATAACTTCTTCGTCCAAATCTGGGCTCCGCAGAGTCAAATGCTCAAAGTGTATCTTGCCATCAGCCAACATATCCGTAGGGTCGCTTGTTTTCAAAGTCAACGTGACCCGCGGTGAGGCCGGCGTATGTTCGAAATGGTGGTGAGTCGTAGGGCCGCTTCTCTTCGGAGTTAATGTGGCCCGCGATTCGTAGGGCCGCTTCTCTTCGGGGTTAACGTGGCCCGCGTTATCGCCGGCATTTATTGCAAACACCGGAGGAGAATGAGGCATTTTCACTTCTTGGGATTGACATTTTCTTCTTTGAATAACGTCTCATTACCGATAAAATAGAGGAATATTGAAAGATGCGTGCCCCCTGCCCCTTACGTTTTATAAAATCCGCGAACGCGAGAAGCACAATGCGAAGATTAACTCGAATTTTCGAGAAGGAAATCACAATAATTTGGAGAGAAGTGTACACAAATTTCCAAACACCTAGTCTGTATGATTCGACGTAAACAGAAAATAAAAATAACTTCTTGTTCCAAATCTGGGCTCCGCAGAGTCAAATGCTCAGAGTGCATCTTGCCATCAGCCGACATATCCGTAGGGTCGCTTCTTTTCAAAGTCCACGTGACCCGCGGTGAGGCCGGCGTTTGTTCGAAATGGTGGTGAGTCGTAGGGCCGCTTCTCTTCGGAGTTAAAGTGACCCGCGATTCGTAGGGCCGCTTCTCTTCGGGGTTAACGTGGCCCGCGTTATCGCCGGCATTTCTTGCAAACGCCGGAGGAGAATGAGGCATTTTCACTTCTTTGGATTGACATTTTTTTATTTGAATAACGTCCCCGTAATATCAGCGCTGATAAAATAGGGGAATATTGAAAGATGCGTGCCCCCCTGCCCCTTGCGATTTATAAAATCCGCGAACGCGAGAAGCACAATCGAATGATTAATTCGAATTTTCGAGAAGGAAATCACAATAATTTGGAGAGAAGTGTGCACGAATTTCCAAATAACCTAGTTTATATTATTTTCCGTAAGCAGAAAGTAAAAATAACTTCTTGGTCCAAATCAGGGCTCCGCAGAGTCAAATGCTCAGAGTGCATCTTGCCATCGGCCAACATATCCGTAGGGTCGCTTCTTTTCAAAGTCAACGTGACCCACGGTGAGGCCGGCGTTTACTCGAAATGGTGGTGAGTCGTAGGGCCGCTTCTCTTCGGAGTTAACGTGGCCCGCGTTATCGCCGGCATTTTTTGCAAACACCGGAGGAGAATGAGGCATTTTCACTGCTTTGGATTGACATTTTTTTCTTTGAATAACGTCCCTGTAATATCATTGCTGATAAAATAGGGGAATATTGACAGATGCGCGCCCCCCTGCCCGTTACGTTTTATAAAATCCGCGAACGCGAGAAGCACAATGCAAAGATTAATTCGAATTTTCGAGAAGGAAATCACAATAATTTGGAGAGAAATGTACACAAATTTCTAAACAACCTCGTCTATATGATTAGACGTAAACAGAAAGTATAAATAACTTCTTCGTCCAAATCTGGGCTCCGCAGAGTCAAATGCTCAAAGTGTATCTTGCCATCAGCCAACATATCCGTAGGGTCGCTTGTTTTCAAAGTCAACGTGACCCGCGGTGAGGCCGGCGTATGTTCGAAATGGTGGGGAGTCGTAGGGCCGCTTCTCTTCGGAGTTAATGTGGCCCGCGATTCGTAGGGCCGCTTCTCTTCGGGGTTAACGTGGCCCGCGTTATCGCCGGCATTTCTTGCAAACACCGGAGGAGAATGAGGCATTTTCACTTCTTGGGATTGACATTTTCTTCTTTGAATAACGTCTCATTACCGATAAAATAGAGGAATATTGAAAGATGCGTGCCCCCTGCCCCTTACGTTTTATAAAATCCGCGTACGCGAGAAGCACAATGCGAAGATTAACTCGAATTTTCGAGAAGGGAATCACAATAATTTGGAGAGGAGTGTACACAAATTTCCAAACACCTAGTCTGTATGATTCGACGTAAACAGAAAATAAAAATAACTTCTTGTTCCAAATCTGGGCTCCGCAGAGTCAAATGCTCAGAGTGCATCTTGCCATCAGCCGACATATCCGTAGGGTCGCTTCTTTTCAAAGTCAACGTGACCCGCGGTGAGGCCGGCGTTTGTTCGAAATGGTGGTGAGTCGTAGGGCCGCTTCTCTTCGGAGTTAATGTGGCCCGCGATTCGTAGGGCCGCTTCTCTTCGGGGTTAACGTGGCCCGCGTTATCGCCGGCATTGCTTGCAAACGCCGGAGGAGAATGAGGCATTTTCACTTCTTTGGATTGACATTTTTTTATTTGAATATCGTCCCCGTAATATCAGCGCTGATAACATAGGAGAATATTGGAAGATGCGCGCCCCTCTGCCCCTTGCGTTTGATGAAATCCGCGAATGCGAGAAGCACAATGCAAAGATTAATTCGAATTTTCGAGAAGGAAATCACAATAATTTGGAGAGAAGTGTACACGAATTTCCAAACAACCTAGTCTATATGATTTGACGTAAGCAGAAAGTAAAAATAACTTCTTGGTCCAAATCAGGGCTCCGCAGAGTGAAGTGCTCAGAGTGCATCTTGCCATGAGCCAACATATCCGTAGGGTCGCTTCTCTTCAAAGTCAACGTGACCCACGGTGAGGCCGGCGTTTATTCGAAATGGTGGTGAGTCGTAGGGCCGCTTCTCTTCGGAGTTAACGTGGCCCGCGTTATCGCCGGCATTTTTTGCAAGCACCGGAGGAGAATGAGGCATTTTCACTTCTTGGGATTGACATTTTCTTCTTTGAATAACGTCTCTGGAATATCATTACCGATAAAATAGAGGAATAATAAAAGATGCGTGCCCCCTGCCCCTTACGTTTTATAAAATCCGCGAACGCGAGAAGCACAATGCGAAGATTAACTCGAATTTTCGAGAAGGAAATCACAATAATTTGGAGAGAAGTGTACACAAATTTCCAAACACCTAGTCTATATGATTCGACGTAAACAGAAGATAAAAATAACTTCTTGTTCCAAATCTGGGCCCCGCAGAGTCAAATGCTCAGAGTGCATCTTGCCATCAGCCAACATATCCGTAGGGTCGCTTCTTTTCAAAGTCAACGTGACCCGCGGTGAGGCCGGCGTTTGTTCGAAATGGTGGTGAGTCGTAGGGCCGCTTCTCTTCAGAGTTAATGTGGCCCGCGATTCGTAGGGCCGCTTCTCTTCGGAGTTAACGTGGCCCGCGTTATCGCCGGCATTTTTTGCAAACACCGGAGGAGAATGAGGCATTTTCACTTCTTGGGATTGACATTTTCTTCTTTGAATAACGTCTCTGGAATATCATTACCGATAAAATAGAGGAATATTGAAAGATGCGTGCCCCCTGCCCCTTACGTTTTATGAAATCCGCGAACGCGAGAAGCACAATGCGAAGATTAACTCGAATTTTCGAGGAGGAAATCACAATAATTTGGAGAGAAGTGTACACAAATTTCCAAACACCTAGTCTATATGATTCGACGTAAACAGAAAATAAAAATAACTTCTTGTTCCAAATCTGGGCCCCGCAGAATCAAATGCTCAGAGTGCATCTTGCCATCAGCCAACATATCCGTAGGGTCGCTTCTTTTCAAAGTCAACGTGACCCGCGGTGAGGCCGGCGTTTGTTCGAAATGGTGGTGAGTCGTAGGGCCGCTTCTCTTCGGAGTTAATGTGGCCCGCGATTCGTAGGGCCGCTTCTCTTCGGAGTTAACGTGGCCCGCGTTATCGCCGGCATTTCTTGCAAACGCCGGAGAAGAATGAGGCATTTTCACTCCTTTGGATGACATTTTTTCTTTGAATAACGTCCCCGGAATATCATTACCGATAAAATAGGGGAGTATTGAAAGATGCGTGTTCCCTGCCCCTTACGTTTGATAAAATCCGCGAACGCGAGAAGCACTATGCGAAGATTAATTCGAATTTTCGAAAAGGGAATCACAATAATTTGGAGATAAGTGTACACAAATTTCCAAACGACCTAGTCTATATGATTTGACGTAAACAGAAAGTAAAAATCACTTCTTGGTCCAAATCTGGGCTCCGCAGAGCCAAATGGTCAGAGTATATCTTGCTATCAGGCATCAGTTTCGCGGGGTCGCTTCTCTTCTGAGTCAATGTGACCCGCGGTGACGCCGGCGACTGTTTGAAGTAGAAGTGATTCGTGGGGTCGTTTCTCTTTGGAGTTAATGTGACCCGTGATGTCGCTTCACCGCCGTGAAGGTGCTTCACGCAAGAGCGACAGGGAAATATATGGTTCTCACTTCTCTGGAATCGCAGCTTTTTCAAATCATGTTTATGAGTCCATATGGCTGTGCGAGAATGTTCAATTACTCTTGTGTTTCTTGAAACATCAACGTTATTGTTACGCAGTTCGTACTTACTGTCGGCGATATAATATAAATTGTGTGTACTTCTTGTTTTTATTTTTTTTTTACAGTTTCGTGCAAGATATGCTATCTTGAAAGGGCCACCCACATATTCTTGCCGTGTGGCCATTGTTGCTGTTGTTCCTCATGCGCAGATGTACTGTGGAACATTCAGCGAGATCGGCGCTGTCCAATCTGTAGGACACAAGCAACGGAGTCTCCGCGGAGGATTTGGTTAGGCAGCTAGCCATTGAGAATAAATATATGATATCCGTGTTCATTGTTCTTTTCCTTATACACCCATCCAATATTTTGAAAGTATTATTTTTCTTTCAGGAGCTAAAGCAAAAGGAAAACCACCGCGGAACAAAATTTGTCGTAAAGCAAGAAATGTCTCTTTGAAGAAAAAATTTGCATTAAACAAGTAACTTCTATGCATAGGAATTTCCTTTCGGAAAAAAATGTTGTGTTGGGTATAAAGATTCTCTTCCAGCCAACTGTTCGCTCTTAAAGAAAAAATGTCTTCGAATGAAAATGTTCTCTTCAATACAAGTTTTCTCTTCAATTCAAATGCTCTTGACCAGCCAAATTTTATTTTTGGTCTGAATTTTTTCGTTGGCTCAAATTTTCTCTTCCAAGCAAGCTTCCTCTTTAGGACTTCTGTTCGATATAAATTTTCTCTCCAATTTTCTCATCGATACAAATTTTCTTGTCGATATAACTTTTCTCTTCGCTATAAATGTTCTCTTCGATACAAATTTTCTCTATACTACAAATCTTCTCTTCGATACAAATTTTCTCTTGGATACAAATTTTCTCTTCGCTATAAATGCTCTCTTCGATATAAACTTTCTTTTCGATACAAATTTCCTTTTGGATCAATTATTTGTCCACTACGAAATTTGTACTGCAAGATAATATCTGTATGGAGAGGAAATTCGTATCGAAGAGTAAATTTGTATCAAAGAGGCAATTTGGACCGAAGACGGATAGATGGACGAAAAAATTGGCAACGAAAGAATAATTTTTATGAATAGACATTTTCTCTTTGGTACAACTTCCCTCTTCAGTACAAATGTTGTGCCAGGCATAATATTGGTCCAGAAAGCAAATTCCTACGAGAGAATATATGTCGGAGAGAAATTTCTATCGAAGGGAAAATTTGTCCCGTAGAGAAAATTTATACAGAAGAGAAAATTTTGTATGGAAGGGAGAAATTTTATTTGAAAAAAATCTCATCAAACAGGTAAGGTCTCGTGCACGGGAATTTTTTCTTTGAAAGAAATTTTGTGTTGGACATAAAGGTTCTCTTCCAGCCAAATGTTCGTTCCTAAAGAAAAAATGTCCTCGCATGAAAATTTTCTCTTCGATTCAAACTCTCTTGACCAGCCAAATTTTATTTTTGGTCTGAATTTTTTTGTTGGCACAAATTTTGTCGTCCAAACAATTTTTTTCTTTGGGACTTCTGTTCAATACAAATTTTCTTATCGATGCAAATTTTCTTGTCGATATAAATTTTCTCTTCGCTATAAATGTTCTCTTCGATACAAATTTTTTCTTGTCTACAAATTTTCTCTTCGATACAAATTTTCTCTTCGATACAAATTATCTCTTCACTACAAATTTTCTCTTCGCAACAAATTTTCTCTTCGCTTTAAATGTTCGCTTCGATACAAACTTTCTTTTCGATACAAATTTCCTTTTTGAACCAATTATTTGTCCCCTACGAAATTTGTACTGCAGAGAATATTTGTACCAAAGAGGATTTTTTTATCGAAAAGTAAATTTGTATGAAAGAGGAAATTTAGACCGAAGACGGATGGATGGATGGACGAGAAAATTTGCAACGAAAGAAAAATTTCCATGAATAGACATTTTCTCTTTGGTACAACTTCCCTCTTCAGTACGAATTTTGTGCCAGGCATAACATTGTTCCAGAAAGCTAATTCCTACCGAAGAGAGAATTTATATCGAAGAGAAAATTTGTATGAAAGAGAGAAATATGAAA
This sequence comes from Ophion costatus, assembly GCA_951751655.1. Lineage (NCBI taxonomy): Eukaryota > Metazoa > Arthropoda > Insecta > Hymenoptera > Ichneumonidae > Ophion > Ophion costatus. Next base: position 34,521,971 of record OX632360.1, read on the forward strand.
ATGTTCTCTTCGGTTCAAATGCTCAGGACTAGCCAAATTTTATTTTTGGGCTGAATTTTTTCGTTGGCACAAATTTTGTCTTTCAAACAAGTTTCTTCTTTAGGACTTCTGTTCAATACAAATTATCTCTCTAATTTTCTCATCGATACAAATTTTCTTGTCGATATAAATTTTCTCTTCGCTATAAATGTTCTCTTCGATACAAATTTTCTCTTCACTATAAATGTGCTCTTCCATACAAATTTTCTCTTCACTACAAATTTTCTCTTCGATACAAACTTTCTCTTCGCAACAAATTTTCTCTTTGCAAAAAATGTTCGCTTCGATATAAACTTTCTTTTCGATACAAATTTCGTTTTTGGACCAATTATTTGTCCACTACGAAATTCGTTCTGCAGAGAATGTTTGTACCAAAGAAGAACATTTTTATCGAAGAGTAAATTTGTATGAAAGAGGAAATTGACACCGAAGACGGATGGATGGACGAGAACATTTTCAACGATAGAAACATTTCTATGAATAGACATTTTCTCTTTGGTACAACTTACCTTTTCAGTATAAATTTCGTGCCAGGCATAAAATTGGTTCAGAAAGCAAATTCCTACCGAAGAGAGAATATTTATCCAAGCGAAAATTTGTATCGAAGAGAAAATTTGTATCGAAGGGAAAATTTGTGACGCAGAGAAAATTTATACCGAAGAGAAAAATTGTTCCAATCCAAACGTTTGTATGATAGAGAAATTTTTATTTAGAAACAAAATTTGTATGGAAGAAAGTAACTCGCATAGAGAATTACTGGGACGTGGAAGTTTCTGTCGCGCGTACATGATACATCAGCGAATTTGAGGTAAGACGTCGATTAGTTTTTAATATAAAAAAAAAAATTGAGCTAAAATAGCGCGATGCGCAAAAAAAGCGCTTTAGAGGGAACCTGACAGATGGCGCTAGTGGTCAGCCGGGTAAGGCAGTCATCCCATGTTCGTTATTTGGGTATTCGCCATCTCGGACCCGCGATGGGTCAAAATGTCGAACGGTCCGGATAACGAACTCTTGGGATCGAGTATTACGTTGCTTGCGCTTTAGCGGGAAGCTGACAGATGGCGCTAGTGGTCAGTCGGGTAAGGCACTCATCCCATGTTCGTTATTTGGGCATTCGTTATTTGGGACCATCGGTCATTTGTCTTTCTAAGATCTGCACATTCGAAGTTTGTACTCTCGATACATGGATTTTCGTTGAAGGCGGTATTAGGAACATTAGATACTCAGTGTTTTCTATTTCGGAGGTATGAATGCTCTAGATTTTTCGAATCTCTATTTGTTTGACTCAAACTATAAACGATCTGAATATATATTCTCGAATAAATGTGCTCTTGAATAAATAATCCTTTGTTGTAATGGTTATTCGATTTTGTCATCGATCGAAGGATAAAATTTCGAATAATTTAACCTTCGTTATTTTGAGAGTTCGAAATTCCGTCCTTTCGAAATATTTGCCGTTCTACACTTGACCATTCGTTATTTTGTCCCCCACCCGGCGGGGGTCTCGCCCAATAACGGCCTTCCATACATCAAGTCAACGGCGTCCTTTCGGTATCGACGAGCGACAACCGAAAGTCGCAGATTCCAAGGATCGGTCGCCGGCTCGAAGCCCCACTCCGAGCTGTCTGTCTCCCTCTACAGCCGGTCATCATCCCGATGAGTCCGTGACCCAATCAGGTACCGCAAGGGGAGCTTAAGGCAATTTTTACGTTCACTAATTATGAAAATGCGTACATTATCGGCAATGTCCACGCTGCAAAATCGAAAAGGCTGGGACTAGGCAAGGAGTGGGGGTCGGGGCCCAGGTCCGCGGAATGGCTTCTCGCGAAAATGTCATCACTTGAGTTCTGGTCTGGAGTGAGGAGAGGTGCACTTCCCAAGCCACAGCCGTTCCCGCCACCCAAGAAACCGACACCACCGGAAATATTGTAGATCGTTGCCGAGGTTTTACCGGATTGAGATCTTCAGAAACCGTAGCGGTGGGGCCGTCGTACCACTCGTTTTGAGACCCATTGTAATGCGCGCGCTGTGGCCCGTTGGGGTAATGTATTGAGAAATTTGGGACTTATTTGAAGTCACGGGGGATATTGTCGTGGCGGCGCGATCACGAACGGGAAGGATCAAGTCACCTTGCACGATTCCATCATTCGCGAAGACCTTGTTCAAATTAAATCAACGTAGAGCCGCCGAGAGGAGTTCACTTTTGAATCACCAGAATGGAAGTCATTTAGGATAAGTTAGGATTAGAATATTGTCTGTATGTTGTACTCGGAATTCGAGATCAAAATACGTTCGAGGAAGAGATCTGTACCGTTTTGAGAAATGAGAGGACCGCGAATTGCGCGTACCTCGAGCCGCTCCCACCGTATGCGAGAGTCGCGAGAAAATAAAAAAAAGTAATTATTGTTTTCACCAAATCTCGGAGTGTCGGCGTAACATCATTTTGCGCCGTTGTCACGGATTAACTCCGCCTCTCTACCAAATTCAGGGATGCTGCAGTCGGGTAAACTGCATCTCGCCGAAAATCCTGTCATAATACCAACTTTGGGAATGCCGGAAATGGCGGAGAGGATGGAAAATTGGCGAGAGTCTGAGCAATCGTAACTATCAGACCACAGAACCACAGACCACAGCGTACGCCCCCCTACACCTAGGCGGGCGTACGCAAATTTCGTAACGCAATTGCGTGGGGGGTCCAGTCGGGGGTCACGATCTAATTACGCGGGGGAGCGGGGGGGGGGGCGGTGAATGTTCGCGTTACGTGACGATTTTAGAACTGCCAGAAATAGCAACATTTCTGCATGTTCAAGTATTTAATTTACAACTCGCGCGCAATTCGACCGCGGAAAGTTGACTGCTATCCATACGAAACGTCAGTTAAGGAGGGAAGTCTATGTGCAAGGATTTGCATAGCAGCTTTTCCATTTTACCCAAGGAAAATTTGAATTTTTTTTTTTGTTTCTTATCGTTCTTGAAAGTACATAATTTCTAAGATATGTTGGCAACATTTTTATTCATAAGTCCGAAAATTGACGGAGTTCCAGTCACTTTAATGAGAACAGGTAGCGCGACCGGTTAGTGCCCTCAGTCCCTACACATGCGGCATCGTTCACAATAGATGAAGTGCAGGCTCTCATTATTTTGTGAAATATAATGAAGATGACGAACCGTCATATCGCCCGCGCTGGATAATTTAATGTGAGTATCAATATTCTAGAAAAAACATAACTTTATACCAAGAAAAGCGGAACGAACACTTTGAACGTGATTTTTTCTAAGCTACCTTTTTCATCCTTATCCCACCGAATACTCAAAAAGTTATCAGGCGATTATCAATTTTTTTACGTTTTCGTAGTCGCAGTGACTAAGGTGGTACGGAGCCGATATTTTAAATTTTGCTATTAATCTTTAAAGAATACTATTTTTAAAGATTGCCTGAATAAAAAACAACGACAAAACAATACTTCATATAATGAGTGTAAACCCGATCCTTTCATAATTACTAGGTGCGCAAGTAAGTTCCCGGGTTTCACACATGGATGGCGCTAGCGACACATGTAGTCGGCATACAGGTCTGAAATTGGGTGTCTGTATAGCTTGGGCATCTGTTAAGAATACCCAGTCGTAAAATAAACAAATATCGCAACACAACGACCTTTTGTCTAACCTCGGAAATGTCAAAGTTTGTGCCAAATAAACAGCAATTGCGGGAAGCGGGAAGCCACTTCCGAAATTTTGCGGCAGAACAGAAAGAGTTTCCTGCATCGAATTGTTACTGGCGATGAAAAATGGACATATTTCGAGAATCCCAAACGCAGAAAATCGTGGCTTTCACTTGGCGAAGCGTCAACGTCGACGGCACGGCCAAATCGCTTCGGAAAAAAGACGATGCTCTGCGTTTGGTGGGACCAGAAAGGAATCGTATACTATGAGCTGCTGAAACCGGGCGAAACTGTCAATGGGCATTGCTACCGACAACTAATCAATTTGAACCACGCATTGCTCGAAAAACGGCCAGAATGGGACATGAGACACGAACGTGTGATATGGCAGCACGACAACGCTTCGTGCCATCGCAGTTCCATCGTCCAGGACACCATAAAACACTGAAATGGGATCTGCTACCGCACCCGCTGTATTCCCCAGACCTGGCCCCTTCAGACTATCACATGTTCCGGTCGATGGCGCATGGCTTGGGTGGGCTACACTTGGCCAATTACGATGCAGTACAATATTTGGTGGACGAATGGTTACAGTCCAAAAACGCGTCTTTTTATCGTCGCGGTATTTATGTATTGCCAGAGAGATGGCAAAAATGTGAAAGTGATGGACAATACTTCAAATGAACCATTTTTTGTATTTGTCTTGAATTTTTCGATTTTTTATTGGTAAAAAAAACACGGAAACTTAGTTGCGCACCTAGTAGTTATGTCTATAAAAAAATCGTAATTATTGGCGATAAATCATCCATTACGTAACTGAATAGGAAGGGGTTTTTTGGCTAGGCTTTACGTTCCTGGTACATGGGGGAAGGGGGAGGGTGTAAAAATAGGGGAATTTGGCGCTATGTGATTTGTGTACGCCCCCTAGTTGAAATGTTTGGAAATAGCGATTTTTGGTTCGCGAGGGACTCTTGAAATATATTTAATATTTCAAAAATATTCTCTGTAAATGTCAAGTCGATCCGTTCAGGATTGACGGAGTTATGGGCGTTTCTCGGTGGGTGCCGTGAACCGGCGAACTGCAGAACAACGGCCATTTTTCACCGCCAACCAATGCTTTGGACCTTAGACTGCCGTCAATGTTTGCAAAAATCCAAATTTGATTAAATCCTTCGTTCAAGCATTAGATGATTTCATGCAAAAACTAAATACGTTTTTTTTTTTTTTATTTCGGATTATTCGTTTTTGACCAGCAGTGATCTCCGCGAAGGAAATTTTTCAAGCAACCTTCTGCACAAACCACGCGTATAAAAATTTGTAAACACAAAAAGTGTAAAAGGTACTTAAAAGCATATTCTTTAATGTAAACAAAATTGAAAACCAGCACACGGTTTTCCAACAAAATTCACGAAAATTCCTCTTTATCCGACCACGAGCTGTAAGCCGTTAATAATCATTACCACGAAACGAAAAAAAACGGTTTTAAAGGATGCAATTCACTTCTTGAAAATGGGAGGCCGCCGATATAAACGAACCCCACTTGGGCGGAAAAAAATAAAAAATTATTTGATGATGAGATAGTTGTTTATAATCACTGAAAATTAATGAAATGATTATTCTGACGTAATAGCCATACTGTGATTCATTTCTGAAATGATTCTATAAATTATAGAGGGTGCGGCAGCATAACTTCCTTTTTTCAAAACTTAATAAAACCCATTGTATGAATCAGAACATTTTTATTTGTTTTTTATCATGTAGGTGCATGCCTAACGTTTTGTTTTACACAGTTTTGAAGATGAAATCAGATAGGTGACGTTCCCCATTCTCCATACACTGAGTAAACCGATTTCTGCCGTTTGTCATGACTCTTGCCAGCATAGCAGGTGTTATGTTAGCAATTTCTTCCCGGATGTTGGTATTTAGCTCTTGTAGGGTCCTTGGACGGTTCACATAAACACGGGATTTCAAAAAACCCCATAGAAAAAAATCACAAGGGCCAAATCGGGAGAGCGGGCCGGCCACTCCAAATCGCCCGTAATTGAGACGAGGCGCTCTGGGAAGTGTTCCCTCAAAACAGCCGTCGATGCTCTTGATGTGTATGCCGTTGCACCGTCTTGTTGGAACCAAATGTCCCCTACGTCCAACTCAACTATCCGTGGGAAAAAAATCACTGTGACTTCATTTCCCTCAAAGAACCAGGGACCAACAATTCCAGCTGAGGAAATTGCTCTTGATGTGTATGCCGTTGCACCGTCTTGTTGGAACCAAATGTCCCCTACGTCCAACTCAACTATCCGTGGGAAAAAAATCACTGTGACTTCATTTCCCTCAAAGAACCAGGGACCAACAATTCCAGCTGAGGAAATTGCCCACCACACTGTGACTTTAGGTGAATGCAAAGGCTTATGATGCAATTCTCGAGGATTGGTGTCAGCCCAGTAGCGCATGTTTTGTTTGTTGACGGATCCACACAAATGAAAATGGGCTTGATCACTAAAAAAAACTATAGCATCCTCAGGAACGACTTCGAGAAGAACCTCACAGGCGTTGATCCAAGAATTGAAGTCACGTTCAAAAAGTTCCTGCACAATCGCCATTTTGTAAAGATGGAAATGAAGATCATCATGAAGAATTCTCCTCACAGAACGATCGGAAAGTCCAAGGGTAGACGCATGTTTGCGCGCAGAACGCCGTAGTGATCGCAACATTGAAGCTCTCACTGCCTCAATGTTATCAGATGATCTAATGAGCCGAGGAGCTCCAGTACTTCGTCTTGTCGCACTTGCAGTTTGTTCGAACGTAGTGACCCACGTAACAATTGATTTCCGGTCCGGGAAAGGGGCCAACGGGGCTAAATTAAAGCGATTCCGAAAGGTCACGCTGTGTTGCGAGCACAGAACATGAACTCGAAAAGTAGGCCTCAACGGCAACAGCACGCTCCTCACTGTTCTAACGCATGATGACGATTGAACTGTTTCGGGATAAAACTTTAGAGTGCCCCCTTTCGAACGAGACCACTAGCACTCTGTTACGACATCAACCGGCTGAATAGCGCGCATTTTAAAGAAAGGAAGTTATGTTGCCGCACCCTGTATTCGGGAGAAATTTGTCTGAATTTGCCAAATGTCTTAATAAAAAGCAAAAAGTTTGTGACTGAGGGTCTGAAAATGAGTCTGCAGTCCTATATGTAGACACAATCGAGTTGACGAAGGCCCAGGGACCTTTGCATAATTAGTTAAATCAGTTTAAAAGATTGTGACCATTAGTCGGAAGATTCATACGATCTATTTGTCTATAACCTTCACGAAATATTTTCGCGAAAATTGTTCCAGGCATGAGAATTTCACAACGATGTTCATTTTCGTGATAAAAAGCTTATCAAGAACGACTTAAAATAACTTCTACTCACTTTCCAAGTTGTAATAACCCCTTATACACAAATTACGTAACGCAAACTTTCCCAATTTGTTACCCCCTCCCCCACGTGACAGGACCGTAACGCCTTGCCCAAACCCTCCCCCCTTCTATTCCGCTACGTAATGGTTGCTTTGTCGTCAATAATTGCGTTTCAAAAGGAAATAACTAATTATGAAAGCATCGGGTTTATACTCATTTTATGAAGTATATATTCATCTAGTTTCATACCAATTTGTATGACATTTTTTAAAAATTGGTCGATATATAGGCCCTAGATTGGCAACGAAAAAAAAAATTCTTTTCATTGTCCCATCGATATTATTATGAAAGGTTATCTGTAAATAAAAAGTCAACAATTTATCGATATCTATACAAATGTAGCTATCGTTATACGTAGCCGATTTTTATTTTGTTTTTTTTACAAAATGCCGACAGTTTGCACATTTTTTTCTATTTTCAAGGCCCTTTTTTGTACTCAAGCAATCGCTAAAAATAGTAATGATAAAAATCCCAAAAATCGGCTACGTACAACCTCAGTCACTACGATTAAAAATATGTCAAGCAAGAAAAAATGAAAATTGATTGATAAGTTTTTGAGTATTCGCTGGGCCAACGTCAAAAAAAGTAGTTTCAAGAATATCGTGATCAAAGTTTTCGTTCCGTTTTTCTTTATATAAAGTTATGTTTTTTCCAGAATATTGATACTTACATTGAAGTATCTAGTCGCGGGCAATATGACGGTTTCTCATCTTCTTTATATTTCACAAAATAATAAGAACCTGCACTTCATGTATTCTGAATGATGCCACACCTGTCGGGACTGAGGACACTAACCGGTCGCGCTACCTGTTTTCACTAAAGTGACTAACTCCGTCAATTTTCGGACTTGTGAATAAAAATATTGCCAACATATTTTTCGATCATGTAGTTTCAGGAATTGTAAAAAACAAAAAAAAAAGTTTTTTTCCAATTTTGCTTGGGAAAAGTAGGAAAGCTACTGTGCAAGTTCTTGCGATGACTTCCCCCGTTTGTCACGTCGCGACCAAATGCGTACAATGTCTTTTTAAGCCTAATACGCACGATAGCGGAATTCTCATTTTTCGACGGATCTGAATATTTTCTTTAGAGTTAGGCCTACCACGGCGGAAACGTAGCCTATCCATAATAATATAACTAAGCGTTTCTCGTACCTTCCCACGCGAAAGTGTAGCGGTCTTAACGATATCGAGAACAAATATACAAGCGGGAAAATTTCGAACAGTCTCGTTGTAATCCGAACAGAGTCCGAGTACATCGCAGAGTGTCCTTAAGACCAAAAATACACAAAGGAAACCTTCGGGTTACAAGGATGACGAACACGTGAAGCGACACGCAAGAGATGCGTGATGATATTCATAAAGACGTAAATATATAACGACGCAACGATACCGAATGCTCACGATCATCCAAGAGCGGAAAAATGTCCAAATCCTTAAAAAAATATACACTCGCTAGGAGAAAATCCTCCGACCCAGGAAGTTGCCGCGGCCATACAACTGCCTTGATATTTCCCATGCGGACTCGCGGGCCTCGGTCGACAAGCCCTATCTCGAGCGTGCGTTCTTGGCGCCAACAAGGCCCCTTTTTCGTCTATATTTTTCCGCACTCCAGATAAAGAAGCGCAGCCCCTATTCCCGGAAATAGAGCGACGGTTGTGGCTATCGCAACCTACTCCTCGCTCCCACTCTCATTCCAACTTATACATATTTTCCACCAATCCAAAAGAATGCACCCCCAAATGTGCACCCTCCCAGGGGGCCAGTCTCCCACCACCTCAGCATCCCAATTTTTCCTACATCCTAGAAGAAAAAAATGACCAAGTCAGTCTTCCGGCAACCACGATCACACAAACTTCTTTTTATCGAGTCTCAATCCGAGACTCCAGTCAGAATCCAGCGAGCTCATATCTAGAGTTCCTTAACCGATATCCATCGCGTTGAATATTCATTTCCTTTCTTGTAAAGCGTACGTTGTCTTGCAACTCGAGTTTATACAAATCTTGTACTTCGAAAGTTCTCTAACAGTTACGCGATAATCTTAAGAATTTGACATTTGTATTACGCGCAATATTTCATTGAATTTTCCATTCTCGAACCGCGAAATCCACGAACACTAGAATCTGTGTCACCGAACATTTGCTGTATCCGTCACACACACACCCACACCATCTGCGAGCGTTCGGGCCATCGACGAAGGGCCCTTAGTTTTACGACCGTACCCGACACCCAAGCGACTGGGTCAACGCCGAGACGCATCAATGTAAGCGAACACATTTTCACCCTTTCGTCTTCAATTTGTATCTTTAAAATAATAGGATCAACCCATACGGCTGATTCTAATAAATTACGAGACAATCGAACACAAGTGTCACAACCGTTATTTTCAACGATTGGATCATCCACGAAATTCTTTAAAATTATCCTTTCCACCAGCACGTCCCCTTTTTAACCCTCATCCCGTGCTATTGCGCTAGGCGTAGGCAAGAAAGAGGGATACCACACATATATATGCCCACGTCCCCTCAGGACGTGACACGTTAACTGATATTTCGTATGGAAAGCTGTCAACTTCTGCGGTAAAATAGCGCGCGAGCTCAAAATAAAAAACTTAAACATGCAGAAATTTTGCTATTTCTGGCAGTTCTAAAACGTGACGTAACGCAAACCTCGCCTCCCCCACACGTACATAGAACGTTACGCCTGGCCGGAACTCCCCCTCCCCCTGAAAGTGCATTACGTAATTTGCGTACGGCCCTTAATTATCGGGGAACAGGGATGCTATATATTCTATCTCGAAAAAGAGACGCGATATACAATAATCGAGTTAATAATTGAACGGAGCATTGATTTATGAATTGATTGAATACTCATTTGAGGGTACTATTATACTTAATGGCTTATAAATGAAGAGCGAAATTACATTTTTTAGAATTCAGTTGTTTTAATAACGCGCGCGCGTTCGTATATGTGTATGTGCGTGTGCACTCCTTAACGGATGGTAGTGAACAAGCTGCAGGTTTGCCGCTTCGGCAATCTCCGATACTCCCAATGTTATACCATGCCGGTCGAGATCAACATTCGAATGGGGGACACTTAGCTTTGCAGTACCTTGCGCACTGGCCAATGAGTTACTGGGAGTGCCCGATGGTAACGCAACTGGAACTTGGAAAAATTGAGATGCCTGCATCGACCCCGCTTTTCATCACTCTCCCCGTGCCCGCGTGCAATTGCGATACGGTAGTGAATTAAGAAAGAGTCGCTATAGGCAGTACAATCTTGAGGGATAGAGATCTCACAGGAACTGGAAATAATGAAGTGAAAAAGGTGGGGCGAAAGTGAAAAGACTTTAAATAGGAAAGTTCGTAAGGGTATTCGTAGCAACGGTGCAAAAAATATACATCGGTTTTTTTCACGCGCCTGTCATCGTTCGCAAAAAATGGACAGAATAGAGATAAAAACGTTTACTCACTTCGGTATAGTCCTGCGTTGCTTTTGGATGTGTGAAAACGTACATGTAACTCTTCGGATTGGCACGAGCGTGCATATCAGCGACCATCATTAGAGGCGCTACGGTGCCGCCGTCCGAAAGTGCATCAAGTACAAGATCGCGGTTTTTGATCGTATACTCGCCCGTGTAACCTTCCCGGAAGTCGCCGTAATGGTCCAGAATTTTTGTGAGTGCGAGTTCCGGTTCGAGTTCGTGTGTTGCCTGATGCAAGCGTGAGAAAAAAGACCAGTATAATGAAATGCCATAGAACTTGTTTGAGTAACAATTCAAATGTTTAAAACAATGAAAAAATCGACACTGATGGATGGGTGGTGGGGATTCGGCTCTGACGGTACAAGTTAAGCAATGCTGTGCATGGCCAATACTTGGGCGGCGACCGCTTAGCAGTGCACCGGCTGGCGCATCGCCAGTGAGCGGAAGGCCCATACTTCTGACGCTTTGGTGTAGGTACTTGAGTAAAAAGTCTGTGCACCGGGGGCTCAATACAGTTCACGGGTGAGACTTCTCGCGCTTTCATCTCACGTGAATTTTGTCACCCTAATACGGATCAATCGGGCGAAAATTTAGATCACTAGGAACTTTCGGCTAGGGTTTTCACATTTTCAGGACGCCGTAGAAGGGGTATACTAGCACGTCAACAGAATTCAGCCCAAAACAAAGCGTGTGTGCATCACGGAGGACACGCATAACCTCTTTTTTTAAGATAAAAAACAAGTTAAAATATAAGTTAAAATTTGGATAATGAACATAACAGGAAGACAAAAAAAAAGTTTGATTTTATGAAAGAGCATGACGAAATGGCACGAGCTAGACTGCAGTACAGCATTTCGTATAAAGAAATACTGATAGGTTTTTTAGCATCTAAAAATATGAATTTCGTAGTAACTCGCGTTGTTATACTGCTTTAGATGTGTCGTCGCTGCTTTATTAGGTAGACGATCATGCACGCGCACTATGATTTTCGATACGGACTTTCATATCAAGTAAGCTCACGTGTCGCATTTTACGTAAAATACCGCAAGGGCTTACGTTGGAACTCAGGAATTATTATAGACCTCAATAATAAAAAATTAAAACAAAATATTAATATTAAAACAATGGAGATGTTTCGACTTGAAAATATGAGCGTAGTTCATTTATATACGTGTTCTTAATCTGTCTACTGCGACAAGAAAATTAACAGTTGCACTCCTTTGATGGCAACGCTCGACTCACCTCATTGGGCGTCTCCACAGTAATGAAAAGTATTATAACGTTTCCGTCAGTTCTAACCCCCGTGCCCAATTAGCTACTAATTAAATACGTTAGGTGAAGAATATCGAGGCTAGTCGGAGGTGATCGAGAAAAACTCGGTTCGGTGGTATGTTGTGAACTACTTAACGAACTCACAGGACACCTCCGAATCCTCATATCAAGTAAAAGGTTCCTTTAATTTAACACACTAGTGACCTCGTAAATCCCACTACTTTGTCGAATTACAATGTTGCAATTGTAGTACTATTGTAGTATCAATTGTAGTACCATTACTTATTAGGGGCTGTTCATTTATCACGTAAGAGAACTTTAAGCACCTTCTGCCCCCATCTCCGCTATGTAAGAAAGAATAAGATGGGTTGAACCCCCCCTAATCTTACGTAAGATCAGTAGCTACCAACAGTACAAAGAAATATAGTAGTAAAAATATAAAAATGTGTTGGTGCGTGTTATACAGGGTGAGGCACATGAAGCGTTACAGAGCAATAGCACTCAAACTATTGATCATATTCAAAAATGTTTCAGACAAAAATTTCAGTGTTCGAGAAGGCCGTCATACTGGATCACCCTGTTTTTTATCGGTGGAGGCGCTGAAGGTACGTCAAGGTAACTCCACTTTTTTTTAATCGAACCATGTTTTTTTTTCGATTACATTATTACCGATTTTAAGACGAATTCAGTGACCTACAACACATCGGTAATAATGTACTGGAAAAATATAGAGGTTCCATTTCAAAAAGTGTAGTTGACCTTGACGAAGCTTCAGCGCCTCCACCGACAAAAAATAGGGTGATCCAGTATGACGGCCCTTTCGAACACTGAAACATTTGTCTGAAACATTTTTGGATATGAACAATAGTTTGAGTGCTATTGCTCTGTAACACTTTATGTGCCTCAGCCTGTAGTAAAGTAATGTTTTAATATTTTTTTTATAACATTTTAATTTTGTGAATCAGTATCGGGGCTCAACAGCCAATCAGCAAGTGGATCAGCGACTGGAACGTGTCTGCTCTGTGTTGGATCCATTATCTCATTTATGACAATAATGTCGTCCACCGATTCCACGATGTCAATTTTGTTATGTTTCATGTGACACCTAACTTTATTCCGCCGTTTTGGATATGCGGCTGAAGCACGCTCTTTTTTAATTTTCGGATAAATGCCATGAACTTTTATTACCTTACGTAAGAGCTATCTAGACCGCCTCCCGCCCCATGTAAGAAAAACTAAGATTTCTTCAGAACCCCCCCCCCCCCCCCGTAAATCGTCTTACGTAATAAATAAACAGCCACTTAGTAGAATAAGAATGTAACCTAGTAGCCGAATCGGCAAATTACGGTTGAACGCGAGAAGAGAAGGGTTGCTCCTAGTTAACCGTTGCATCAAAAGTCTTCTGCGTATTGCATGAATTTGTCATGATCGAATTTTGTCATTCCTTTCCTGGGGTGCTTCAACTGAAACTACCCCGTGTTCGTCTCATGATTATTCTAATTCGAGGATTTAAATTTATTAAACGGTAGCATTGAAACCCGCAATAATTTTCTATGGTTTGTAATAATTCATTTTACAAAAACTTTTTGAGTTTCTTTCATGAAAATTCTTTCTCTCTGATGTTCCTACTTGCTTCGACCTCTCTTGCGAACTGTAAATTCTATGTGGAAAGCATACTATCAACCGGTATATCCAATTTCAGACTTACTCCCAAATACAGAAGCGTGTGTCTTTTAAGGGCTTATGCATCGACCAGAACAAGTCAATCATATGAAGCAAGGTTTGCAAAGTTCGCTGGATGAGGGACCTCTCATTCATGTTTCATCAATGTTTGTTGCACCACCAATACAACTCATGGCCGAGCGTTATAGTGAAGCAGTATCACTTTCCAGTAATTTGAAGCTTCAAACGGTCTTTTTTTAATTAAGTTATCGTTCAAACCCTCCAGCTGCTGATGGCAACATTCAGTAGTGACCGTTGCCTTGCACTTTACAAGCTCATCTAACACACTTTCTCCATATCCCACTAGGTACGCAGCATTGCGTTATGACCATGGGTATTAAGGTATTTTATTTTTTCTCAAGCTACCTAGTGTCCTGTCAGCCAAATACTCGACGGCCGTGGCAAGTGAAAAGGTTTCTTTACGAGAGCACATGCAAATGATAAAATTCTACCAAAAGAATAAAATCTGTTTTGATGCGCGTGCGGACACACACCCAGCACAGCACAGTGCACACAAATGTTGTATCTATATATACATTTTCATGACGTTCCTCAGTGCACAAACACTTTCATATATATAAAAGCGGTTATTATCCAGGCATAATTATTTATCTTTTTCATTACCTTGGCGTAGTCCCTGAGAACATTGTCGCGCTCTTGATCAAGCATACCGTGCAGAGCGTCTATCGGCGACAAAAGATGATATTTCTCCGATTCGGTGACACCGTACATCAGATCAAAACTGCCGATTGCGATGGATCGTTGCATCGGAAAATATGGAAAGGAAAGACAATTTGTAACAAAAAAAAAAACATTGAATATAAATACAGACAGTGCGACCTGTGCGCAGGTTTAGCGATGCCCTATAGTAGTAGGGCTAGGCGGGTTCTATCGCACTTGGGGGGCGGGGGTCCAGCGCAGGAAAGTCAAGTGCGGCGATACGGCGAAGGGAAAAGGGGTCGCCGGGCGCGTGTGATGTCACAGAGGGGGATGTCAGGGGTCTCTGTGGAGGGGGTAGGCATGTGGTTCCAAGAGCGACTCGCGCGAGGGGGAAGCCCGCGCGCGCGCGTGTGTGCGTGCGTGTGTGTGTGTGTGTGTGTGTGTGTGTGTGTGTGTGTGTGTGTGTGTCGTGTGACAACCATATATGGGTCGGAAATTTTTCGGTAATATGAAGACGCTAGGCGCCACATGGGAAGGGTGGTCTTTATTGATGACATGCAGCTGCGATGCCTTGCATCGATCCCGAAAGATAATGTCAAGATATTTCCATGTGTGTCCGCTTCGTCTCAAAGCTAGCCGACACTCGAAACAGGCCCTGACAGGTTCCTTGGAAAACCCTATAAACTTTAGCGATATATCGTCAAAGGCCTTTGGCGCCAATGGACCACTTGAGCTGCAGGACCCATAAAATCTTTTGACCTGATGCATCCCGACTTCCTGTTTTTGTCTAGCTTTCCTCGGGCAATCTGCGCCGACGCGTTATCGGAAAGCTCGTGTTTTTCGCGAGAAAGAGGGCCGTTTTTTTTCCGAAGAGAGAGCCTTTTTAATGATCCACTGCGTTCAAAACTGGCCGCACTTTGCATGAAGCAGTCAGTCGGTTATCATCGTGGAAGATTTTCGTACTCGTTAATACAAGAAGGAACAAATCTTGCATGACCAAGCCGTGCTTTTACGCTCGTTCGAAGATTTTGCTGCGTGGGAGCAACGATGTGTCGAGTTCATCGAAGGGCTGGAAACGCAGAGTCGGGTTAAGCGCCCGCAATTATTGATTGGACATCAACAGTCACTAATAGCCCAAATAGTGCATCTGGAAGGATTGAGAAATTCTGTGCGGAGCCGTTTTATACACAAGGGAGCAGGACATAGTGATCATGGGTTAATCTGGCACGAGATCGACACATCCTTCGAGAGTCGGACATTGACCGGTTCCATCATCAATCCCAGCCCCATCGAGCCGAAACAGTTTCTTAACGATGCTCGTGACCAAGTGCTTCAACATGTACAAAATATTATCAATAAGCACAACAGTATTAATGTTAATACAGTGTTCAATGGTGAATTCGCGAGTGGTGACAAACAAGCCAATAAAAGTGTCAACACGCGAAACTGTGCACTATTTAGCACAAGTGATTTGAATCTGGCTGGTCTCTGCGGAAAATACTTAACCTCACGATAAATGTAATTAGTATAATCCGATGCGTGCTGCGTGCTCCATATCATTGCCGCGGGAATCAATGATGAAGAGGGCTGTGATTGACGTCAAATCGAAGGATAGCGCATGTGTCGCATGAGCAGTTGTCGCTACTCTGTACCCAGCCGAACGAGACAATGATCGTGTCCGTCTCCTTGCCCCCATTATTCGACAGTACTGAATCTCCAGAGTATCGAGTTCCCGGTAACCATAGAGCAAATAAAAAAATTTGAACAGCAAAGTAATTTATCTATTAACGTGTATACCACCACCACCACCAAAAAAGACATTGTTCCAATACGCGTGACTCAACAGAAGAAGGAGAAGCATATCAATTTGATGTACATGCCAGACACTGAGGACAACAATGTGGGCATTTCGTATGGATCAACATGTCGTGACTCGTGATGGCGCAACTGAGCAAAAAGAAGCAAAATATATATATATATATATATATATATATATATATATATATATATGCGATCGGTGCGTAAATTTAACATTATTAATTCGTTTATATATATATATATATATATATATGAGGCATTCTACAGGTTTCCAGCAAGGTCAAAACCCTCACTATTTTTCAGTTCTGCATTTTTTTATTATCAAAAGGTACCTGCTAGGA
The DNA here is from genome assembly GCA_951751655.1 of Ophion costatus. NCBI lineage: Eukaryota > Metazoa > Arthropoda > Insecta > Hymenoptera > Ichneumonidae > Ophion > Ophion costatus. The sequence goes on from OX632360.1 coordinate 34,538,424, forward strand.
GTATCTGTGATTTTTTTCAGATTTTTTTTATGAGTCCTGTTCCAGATATCTCAATTTTTGAAAAATAAGAATCAGTTTTTAATTATATGTACCTTAAAAACTATGGCCCAGGCAAAAAAAAATTGTGGGACAAAATATTTTTAATTTTGAACGAACTTTTGACTTTAACAATTTTTTTTTTCGTATAAAAATTTTATAATAAATGAAAAAAATCGATTTTCAAAAAGTATGTCACGATTGATTTTGCTCTAAATTTTTCTGAATTTTCTGTTGTTAGTGTGGACATACAGAAAAAATTGGCATCATGGGCCGCGAGCTGGTTTAGAAGATATTGCATTTTTGTGTTGTTGTTATTCATCTTATCTTTAGTTATATCAGTCTGATTTGAATTAGTAGTGGACACAACTGAAAAATAACACTATAAGATGAAACTTCAAGCAGCTTTGGATGGTGTAATTGACGATTTCGAAATTTATTGCATTTCTAACTTTACATACTAGGTAAGAAAAAATACAATATTTATGACAAGTGAATGTTTTTTATTGCCCAGTATTAGCAAATCTTGTGAATTATAATATGTTTGTCATCCGTCGAATATAATTTCGAAGTGATCGTGCCGTCTGTTCCCGGAATGAAAGCATGTTGCTTCTGGGATTTCTTGAGGGGGAAGATTTTTTCGAACCTTCCGTCGAGCATGTTTTTTGAATCGGAATAAACCGATTCAAAGCCGAACTCAGTCGAAAACCTCACCCGCGCTGCTGGGAAATTGGTCGGTAGAGCTGCCCAATCAAATAACTCTGCCGGAGTTGATATTTGGCGAGTCACACCCAGCTGCAAGCTGGCTCTTGACACAAGGCGTTTAATGGTACCTCCGATACCATCGCATGGACCTTTGCCATGAACCGTTTAGAAAAAATGCCATTCCGCCGGCACACCAAAATCATCCTCGTCATAATAGAGGTTGGCGAAATTTTTGAAATTCTTGTACTGTTGAGGAGCCCCGTCCGAGAAATAAAAAATTCGCAACCGATGTTGTGAAGTCGATTTTATGAAATCGTTAATAATCCGGCTGAACGTATATACCGCAACCGCATCGTGTTTCAAACAGTCAGAAATGATGACAAGACTTCTGTGCATCAAATCTCCGTTTTGACGGAAGTATATAACGACAGGGTATATCGTGGTCTGATTATTATTCCAGTGGAATCCTGGGACCGCTTCTTGAACCACCAAAGCGTGGTTTTCGTCGAAATCGCTAATGGCGATGAACTGCCCTTCGTTCAAACTCGATTTTAAAGTTTTGAGATACTGAGATTGCCGTTTGGCGATAAAAGCATGGCGTTGCAAGCAAGCCGCTTTTTCGCAGAGCTCGTCTACAAAATCTGACGCATTTTGAATGAGTTTCAAGAGTCGTTCTAGGTTTAGACATCCACTGCTTGAATGTAATCGTTTCGATATCGTTTTCGTCAAAGAGTCGTACGAAAAATTCTCTTATCTGTTCGATTCCTGGACAGTTCGTACTAGTACGGAGATGGCAGTTAGTCTCAGGATTCGGACACATCATCATGTTCAGGCAGTCATCATAATTATTGATCGTAGGCATCATATTTTTTGTGAGTTGCGCCGTGTTGCAGCCTACCACAAAAAATATAATAGTATTGTGAATCCTAGGATCCCCAAAATGTGCTTATAGAATCTCAGTAGGAATTGTAATTACCCAATAACATCAATTTAACATTTTAATGAATGGCACAAACGCAACTGGTATGCGTGCCGCTTGCACCAGCTGATACACCATACCGAGGACGCAAAGATGCGAAGATAAAAAATCCAACGATGACACCTGGGTGATTTTTCTTAAAAAGCTCATATAGTTCTTTCAAATTAGCCAAAAGAAGACGTTTTTGATAGTGAACTCTTGAGCCATTTGCTTCTTTCACCTAGATATAATCTTTTTTTCCTGGCATAGTGGCACTCACTTCATCGTCTACATAGAACTTGCGAATTTTTTCCAACGTCTCGAGAGGTAAATAACCACCTAATATGAAAATGAAATAAAAACCTCTGTATTGTAATACACGATTAATGTCGAGGGAGTTCAAAATTTGCCGTTTTCGATTACGGTTAAAAATATTTTTATTAAAAAAAAATAATTACACTGTAAAAACTAATTAGTTCGTACAATGTTTTCGTTCCCGCGTAGATAGGATCCCTTCCATAGATTTCAGTGTCTTAGGTAACCTGATCAAATACACGGAACTCGTTGGAAACTTGGACTGGATCTTCGAAACTGACCAGCTGGTCGGCAGAAGCGTTAAAATTTGGATTTTTTCATTTTTTTTCATGTCTGTATTTTCAAATTTTTCTCACATATCCTGCAACATTTCCATCAACGCAACTTTGTCTGGATTTGGGTTTTCAGTCTCAACGTGTAAAGCTTGCTTCAATGCATTCGATGATTTATCGAGTTTTCCCGTGACCCACGATTGTATTTTCATTTTTTTCTGCGATTGGCGACTGCTCAAGAAGTTGGAGCGCAGCATTAACACGCACAAGCTGACACTCAGATGGTGTATCCGAACCTTGAGACGACGACTCCGTCGGAGCTTGCGAGAGTTCTAGGAACACAAGGTTTAATTACGTAAGCTTGGAGCTAAATTACGATGTTTTCATATAAGCTGACTAAAAAAATGTATAATAAGACTCGTTTTCTATGTACGTACTAATTGGTGTATAAATATTTGGAGAGTCGAGAAGGTGTCTTCTGCATTGCCGGAATAAGTAGGCGCTATTATCGATATTATTGAATCCTTTCGCCAACATTGGAACCGAAGGACGTCGTAAATCCTTTTTTCTAGCTGCACCGTCGTGTAAACGAAATGGGTTACAACAACGACCGAATTGATTCGTGCCTGAAGTCGATGCCATAATAAATAATAAAAAAAAAATTCTCCTTGATCAGAATTATTAGGCTGGTCAACGATTACACGCTTTTTCGTAAGCACTGAGTAATCACTTTGGTCAATAGATATTTGAATCGCCGATTAATTTAATCCGTCACTGATGGTTGGAATATTTATCGCGATTTCCGATGAACTTGCACTAGCATAACATACTTGCACCGTCAGAAGCCTAAAAGTGAAAATAAAGGTTATGAAATTTCACATACAATCATAACATCGAAACCGGCCAAGGAAATACGAGAACGTTTACTTACGACCTTGCCGCCGGTGTCGCGTCGTTTGGGCGGCAAATTTGAAAATTTGAAGAGAATCAATCCCATATATACAAAAAACTTTGATATATTTTTTTATGTGAAATTCAAAGTTTCTCCCAATTAATCATTCAATTCATATCAATATAAAAGATTTTTAAAAAATGCAAATCAGCCTGTATCTTCTATACCGGTTCGCGGCCCATCTTGTCAATTTTTTCTGTATGTCTACACTAACAACAGAAAATTTAGAAAAATTTAGAGCAAAATCAAACATGACATACTTTTTGAAAATCGATTTTTTTCATTTATTATAGAATTTTTGTACGAAAAAAAAATTTATTGTTAAAGTCAAAAGTTCATTCCAAATTAAAAATATTTTGTCCCCCTTTTTTTTTTGCCTGGGCCATAGTTTTTAAGGTATATATAGTTAAAAACTGATTCTCATTATTCAAAAATTGAGATATCTGGAGCAGGACTCAAAAAAAATTTGAACAAACTCACAGACACTACTAGTAGGTACTGTTTGATAATAAAAAAATTGCAGGACTCTGAAAAATAGTGAGGGTTTTGACCTTGCTGGAAACCTGTGGAATGCCTCATATATATAGTGAGTGACAAAAAGCACCTTTTTTGCAAGTGTTTGGATTACTTCGGATTCGAGGAAAAATTGAAATCGCTTGAGGTCGATTGTGGAGCAATAAACGTCTGCGCGATCCGTCTACCGAGTGACACCAATAAATGGCTCCAATTCGCCAACCTTAGCTGGAAAGAGCGCCATCCATTGATTGTGTATGCCGATTTGGAGTGTGTGATGGCAAAGACTGATGCAAAGAACCGAGCAAAAGATATGTATCAACACCATGAAGTGTTTAGTATAGGATATTACGTGCGTTGTTCGTATGGCGAATCGTTATATTCGTATGACTCGCGTCGCAGTGCTGATTGCATATCATGGTTTGTTGGAGAACTTAAAAATCTAGCAATGCGTATAAAATAAATTTTCTGCGACAACATGCCAAGGGTATATTTAACACCGAGTGAGTGAGCAAGTTTTCGAGCATGGACTCATTTCCACATATGTAGGAAACCATTTGCGCAAGAAGATGTACGCGCTCGAGATCACTACCATCTGACTGGATGTTATAGATGCCCGGCCCATTCCAACTGCAACTTAAATTATAAGCACCCATTTTTCATTCCCATAGTTTTCCACGATTTCCCCGTTTACGATGCGTATTTTACAATCAAGGCAGTAGCCACAGCGTTCGAAGGAAGAACCGATGTGCTTCCAATCACAAAGGAGAAATACATCTCCTTTACGAAGCATGTTGAAATTACAGACGATTCGAAACACAACATTCAATTACGCTTAATCAATTCCTACAAATTTCTCAACACCAGTCTCGACAAATTAGCCTCATTTTTGGCCAGGGACACTCAAAATTTCACGCAGGCAATTCCCAACGCTATTGACAGACGATTTCAATTTGCTAACGCGAAAAGGGGTTTTCCCTTATGCGTATATTGACATGACAAAATTGGACGACCCTTGCCTACAGCCACGTGATGCATTTCACAGTTCCCTGACAGATGCTAGAGTATCGGAGAGCGAGTATGCATATGCTGGGAACGTTAGGGAACGGTTCTCCATTCGAACGCTAGGTGAATACAGCGATCTGTACTTAAAGACAGATGTCTTTTTATTACGCGATATTTTTGAAAATTTTCGGGACACATGCATTGAGAGTTATGGGCTGGACCCTGCGTATTATTACACATTGCCCGGGAACACCTGGGATGCAATGCTAAAGCATACGAATGTCGAGTTTGAATTATTAACGGACATCGATATGGTTTTATTTGTTGAGCGGGGTATACGTGGAGGTCTTAGCTCAACCCGATATGTACATGCTAATAACAAGTACATGGAGTCGTTCGCATCGAAAGCATCGTCATACTTGATGTATTTCGATGTCAGCAATTTGTATGGATGGGCAATGTTTCAACCCTTGCCATACGCAGATTTTCGATGGGTCAACGACGTATCCAGCTTTGATCCATCATCCATCACGCTGGATTCACCTGTAGGCTACATCCTTGAGGTCGACTTCGAATATCCACAATCTCTACACAATGCGCACAAAGACCTGCCGTTTTATCCAATACATGAAAAACCGCCGGGTAAGCTGGGGGAAAAGTTACTAACAACCGTCTGTGATAAAAAGCGCTACATCATTCACTATCGAAATTTACAACAGTGTTTACGTCATGGACTTCGCCTTACGAAAATCTATAGAGATTTACAGTTTAAACAATCCCCATGGCTACGTTCATATATCGAGTTAAATACGCAATTTCGATCGCTGGCCAAAAACGATATCGAAAAGAATTTATTCAAATTTATGAACAATGCGGTGTTTGGCAAAACGATGTAGAATGTGCGCAATCATGTAGATGTATAGCTTTTGACAAAATGGGAGGGCAGATATAGAGCAGAGGCAATGATTGCGAAGCCAAACTTCCACATCCGAAGTGTTTTTTTCGGAAAACCTCATAGCCATAGAATTGCGCAATCTCGAGGTGAAATTCAACAAGCCGATATATGTGGGTATGTGCATACTCGACATATCCAAAACGTGCTTGTATGAATTCCATCACGAGTATATGGTACCTCTCTATCGCGATAAATGTAAAGTCATCTATACCGATACAGATAGCCTCAGACATGACATTGAGAGCGAAGATGTGTATGCGGACATGGAGCGCAACATTGTAAAATTTGATACGAGCGACTATTCAGCAGGTAATCGGTATGGTATGCCGCTTGTCAACAAGAAGATACCCGGTCTCATGAACGACGAAAGCAATGGTGCAATTATGACCGAGTTCATCGGACTTCGATCGAAGATGTATGCGACACGCGTCGAGGGGAAGAAGGAAACTAAACAAGTTAAAGGCGTCAACAGCAGTGTTGTAGCTACGACAATCACATTTGACGATTATACTCGATGGTTGAAGGAGGAAATCGAAATGAGCCGTAGACAAACGTGTATTCGATTGAAGTTGCACAAGGTCTACACTATTCGCGCGATGAAAATCACTCTGAGCCCTCATGATGATAAGCGATATGTCATACCTGGGACCTCTGAAACCCTACCATGGGGGCATTATAACACACCATCGTGAAAAATTATGAACATTTTTGTAAATATTAATTTGTTAAAACTGTGTATATTTTTTTAATAAATATTAACTCGATGTAAAACTTGTGAAAATTGTGTATATTTTTTGTTCACTCGATGTAAAGCTCATTGAAATTATATTTGGTGTAACTTTTTTTTGTAAAAACGGATTTCTGTCTATAAGTAAACGGTTTTTGTGATCCATGTGTACCCATTATTTTCCATCATACACTTTTTGGGAGTGGGGGAAAAGGGATTAGAGACCGTGGAGCGCCACGCGAAGACACGAAGCAGTAGTAAGTCATAAAAGTCGAAAAACATTTCGGTTACATTTTCTTTATTTCCGACTACAAATCTGATTTACTTATCTAACTATTGTAGCGATTGTCGAAACCTAGCCATTTTACAAACATTCGATTACCGCGCTTCTTCAATACAGCTTGAATGAGATAGATATCGGGGTGCTTGACACTGAGGAGCTCTTGTTTGTAGAAACCATCGGCAATCGGTTCATGTTTATGGTCCTCCAAGTTGTACGTCACCGGATGCGTTCTTTTCACACGGCATATGGTGAATATTTCCGTTGTCCAGTTTGGTGTGTAACCCTTTCCGAAGAGATTCTTAAATTAGCTGATTTTCACTTTATTACCAACGGCGAATTTCGGCTGTCTTTTCATTGGTGGTCGAGGCTTATTGAAAACCTGCTACGAGTGTTTCTCATTTTCCGCATCGACATTTATCGGCTTCATTTTAATGGTGCGGTGTACAGAATCATTATATTCGGCTACTAGATTATCAAGAATACCGATCTAATTATAATTACCAAGAATACTAAATTGCATCATCTTCTTCTTCAATGTACGATCGAAACACTAACAAATGGATGCCTTCAAGTTGCTATATGTTGAATACATGCGAATATTGTACTGTTTCACGAGGGCCTTAAAGTTACCATTGTAAAATTCTTTTCCCCGATCAACGTGTAAGTTCTGCGGTATGCGTCCCTTAACGAGGATTGACTTCATTGCGGCGGCTGCATCTTCACCACTCGTACTCAGCATTGGCACGGCGCAGGCGCATTTTGAGAAGGTATCGATGACGGTGAGGAGAAATCTGTATTTGGAGTTTTGACGCGTGTATGATGACATATCGACGAGATCAGCTTGCCAGGTCTCGTCCAAGCCACGGATGTCCCCCTGTCGACGCGGATAGTTTCGTCGAGCAGGTTTATCCAGCACGAGAGCGCCCCTTATTTAGTTCATTTTCCAGTCCATTCAATCGTGCATCCAATTCAGCAATGGTGTTTGAATTACGAATCATAAAATCTTGTAGAGTTTTGACAACGGCCTCCAAAGTCTTTGCAATGTCTCTTATCGTAGCTTCAAGTCCATTAGCCGACGACTGGCTACTCTCAGTCATTTCTTTGCGTATGTTCTTAATGATAATTCGGGATCTTTTGTGAAAAGTACTTAGAGTCATGGCGTCGTCTTCCCTTTCCGGATTAGCAATGTTACACAATCGTTTCTGCCTCACGTCATAATGGCTATCTGCGGTAGTTTTAAACCCAGTCCCAGGTCGGCCCGGAGGACCTTACTTACTGAGGATTCTAATCTTACGCAATTAGCAGCCAAACACATCGACACTCATGATAATCGATATAATTTCATTCACATGTGCCGAATTTCTTGCTGCTTGTGATGCGAAAAGTAAGCGAAGACGATCTACTAGCTCGTTTGGATTGTCCCAATAAATATAGTCCAATTGGGTGTTTTTTCTAGCTAGCTTATACTTTGGCATACCTTATCCCACATGATGGTCGACTATATTTGCGATATATGTGTTGAATTTGTGGCTCGTGTTATGTCATATAGCCTCACTAGGCTTATAAGATTTTTTGTGCGCATTCGTCGAGATGACAATCTTTTCATAGTTTTTCAAATCGACCGGTGTTAGAGTTTCGACATTGGGCACTTTGTTATAAGCAGCTCCGTTAATCCAACAGATTTTGCAGAACACCCATCTCCCACACGAATATGTTGAGAGTCGAAAATTATCGGAGTATTGCCAATCATTAATTTGTTATTTCCGAGATTCCGTTCATCATATATTACATCCAAGCTTGCCTTTCTATTGGCTTGTAATAGCAGGAGATATTCACTGATCAGATCATCGACATTTTTCGAATCATCATCATCATCATCATATATCAATTTAAACGAATCTTGGGTTTCACTCTTGAAGGAATCTTGGGTCTCATTTTGATGTTTCACACTATTGAACGCATCTTCTCCTTGTTCAGCATCATCATTCACTTTTTCATCCTTAATTTCCCCGCTTCGCCACCTCGCGATCTTTATATGACACCAATTTCTCCAATGGCCCCCCTATAGGTTTAAAGACATCTTGCGTTCTCCGCTCATCGCTATCTTTTCTAATTTTCATCATCCGATGTTTTCGTCAGATTGCATCTCTCGTCTTGGCAATTTCACGCAATACATCTTCTTTCGCAAGAGTTGTTCGCTCTTTATGTTTTCACTGTCAAGGCGTGCACAATACTGTCTTTTAAACCACCCGCGATGAGTCATTTTTCAATGGTTAGAAAATAATCAAATCCTTGTCTATATCGACCGTCATTAATATCGCTATCCGTATCAATCGTGACGTATCCATACTTGTCAGAATTCCAGCATTTAATGCTCATATTTTTAAAGCACGTATAAGTCAACCCGTATTAACATGATCGTTGTACACGTGTTTGAGATTCATATCATCCTGCTTGAAAAGCACCATGAAATTTGCATTATACCTCACGAGATGTTTGTGGTTATGAGTGTACGTCTGACAAAGATAACATCCGTCAACAACCTCATGTCTTCCCATGGAAAAGAAGGCCCGAACTATATCCTGCTTTTCACAGGCTATATCGTCAAAGATGAATATAGAGTTGGATCGTGCATCACTAGGCGCTATTACTTGTTCATGCGCCTCGTATGGATGATACGCTACTCCACTCATAGGTTCGAGTTATTGTTTGAGCAACTTATATTTTGGCTGCCGCAGCGATTTGGAATAGAAGTAAATGTTCTCAAAGCGTTGGTTTTTCCACAATTAGATGGACCGCAAAACAGTGCACGTATGCTATCCGGCAAAAAATGCCCATGACGTTTTTCTTTCCTCCCACCGTCTTCGACAAACTCGTCGTAATTTATCGCGGGAAGTCTGCCTCCAATAGTGTGGTTCTTGGACGTCATCTCACGCAAGACTCACTGTAAAATCATACATTAGGTTGATAAAATAGTGTTGTCGCAAAAATTTAAAAAAAATTTTTTTTTACGTATTGACGCAATCTGACATCGAGCTATGTCGAGAATATTCTAGAATGTTTTCTACTCTTCCGCGTGACAGGGTATAAAAGGACGAGCGCGCGTTCTAGTGGACAGAAATGGCTTCGATCTCGCAGGAGCAACTTCGAGCGATCATATTTTACGAGTGGCAGCGCGACACGAACGCAAGCACAACTGCTAAATATATTCAGGATACATTCAGCGAGAACGTAGTTTCTCATCGAACAGTCCAGCGTTGGTTCAATCCTTTTAAATCTGGAGACAAGCCTTGAAGATAAGGAACGTTCCGGACGACCGTCGACCATCGATGAAGACGCATTACTCCGCTGCATCAAAGAAAAACCGGAAGCAAGTACGCACGAGCTAGCGAGAGAACTTGGCTGCACCCAACCGTCAATAGTAAATCACTTGCACAACTTGAGATACAGGAAGCTTCTAGCTCAATGCATACCACACCGTCTCACCGATGCCAATAAGAACTGCCGCGTGACCATCTGCCAGTCTCTTCTGCTTCGCCGTCATCGCAAGGAGTTTTTAGAAGATCTTGTGACGGGAGATGAAAGCTGGGTCTTGTATGATAACAGAACGCGGCTAGTCTACTGGCTTCCTATCGGAGAAAAACCGCCACACCAACCGAAACCTGATCGTCACTCATAAAAGATTTTGTTGTGCTGTTTCTGGGACGCAAAGGGAATGCTGTTTCACAATTTTCTCCCTGTAGGCAAGACGATCTCCTTGACACGATATATCGAGAATCTCCAGGAATTGGCAAAAGCTATAAGAGAAAAACGGCCAAGACGCACGGCTGTGCACCTTCTCCACGACAGCGCACGACCCCATATCGCAAAGGAAACCCACAAAACAATCACTGAGCTTCACTGTAATATCGTTCGTCATCCACCATATTCTCCCGACATCGCGCCCTCTGACTACCATTTGTTCAGACATTTGAAGGCATATTTTAGGAACAAAACTTTCAAAAGCGTCGACGATCTCAGAAGGGATGGTTCAAATTTCTTTGAGTTTGTTTGGGAATAAATGAGTTGCCAACTAGATGCTCGAGTGTCATAGGAACCGATGGCGAATATAATGTTGATTAGAAATATTTTGTATAAGATATATAAATAAATAACTTATATTGAAATTATTGCGACAAAACTTTTTTATCAACCTAATAAATAGCATTCTTATAGGGATTATACATCAGTCGCATGTTGTCTTTAGACATGATCGTGCATCGCAAGAGTGGTAAGGGTTTGGTCAATCGCCTAATCAACAAACTCCCTGTTGAGCTACATCTGCCGGGGTCTTAGTATTGTGAACCAGGCACAAAGTTGACCAAGCCCCTTGGTCGTGGTGATCCGGACATTAAGGGGACCCGGTGGTCTAGAAATTTAAAAAAATCGATTTTTTTTCTCGATATTTCGAAAGTATTGTATCTTAAGTATATACTGTGAAATTTTCATGCAGAAATTCCCAATATTAAAGCATCTACAGCCCATTAACCAGGTAGAGAGCGGTCCGCGCGCTCCTAATGGGTCTAGTGCTCGGAGCACGGCAGTTGTCCCGACCCTTCTCCGAAAATATATACCTGTATATAGTATATACTATATACCTATATATACCCTTCCCCTCCCCGAAATATGTATACCTATTGTTGAACATTAGTACGGGTAACGGTCATTTGGCTTTCCCCTGACTTGATCAGTAAAACGTTTCGTCTTGACGAAGCAACATCGAGCAGTTTGAAATAAAACGTTAGAAAATATGGATAGAAAGCAAGGCGGCGACTCTTCTAGGTGACCATCTTTTATAGGGCGTAAGAGATCTTTCAAGGGCAATCGATTCACTATCGAAAATACGACTGATTTTACGAGCACGTCTGCGAAAAAATTAAAAGACAATGAGGAATTGGAAGTAAACGTTAATCCTACTTTCAATTATTGCATCATCGAATTCAGCAGAATTGACAGCAGAGAATTTATTGGAAAGGTGTATTCGCAGTAATACGCAGAACAATAACGAAAGTTTCAACGCCTGTGTGTGGCACCTTGCGCCGAAACATCTGTTTGCTGGCAAAAAAATCATCGATATTGCCACCTATATTTCCGTTTGCATATTCAACGAAGGATTCGCATCGTTATTAAAAATAATGGAGACCATGGGCATCACAATCGGGCCACAAGCGGAGCAACTCGCGCGAGACCGAGACGGGCGGCGAGAATCGAGCGCCAACCGTAGGATCACCGACAACTCCAAAGAGGCTCGTACAGCTCGAAAAAATAAAAGGAGTGAGCAAATCGAGGAATACGAACGTTCCGAAGGGACCCTACATGGTGCCGGCATCGCGGATTAACTGTAAGTATTCAAAATTTGCTCAATGTTTGAAAATATCTGTACTTCAAACTTTAAACTCATTTATCTCGAAACGACTTTTTTCGGCACGACGGTGGTGACAACAAAAAAACTATTCAAGCGAATCACTGGAAATTTGGATATGTTGTTCACATCATGTATGGCTATCGTCGAAACTAGAATCATAATTTTATTTAAATAATTTCCTATTGTTTACACTAAAAAACTAGAGAAAAAAGACCCGATTTTACGAACTTTTTTTCAAAAGCGCGCCATTTTGTCAATTTTTAATTTTTTCGATTTGTTCTAGTTCCGACCATAACTGCACTCTTTCTGAATAAGATTCTTCTTGAATTTCGTGTTTTAGATGAGTAGAAGTCGCGAAATCACCTACGCCGTCCGGGTCCGATTTTTCGAGAGGGTCATCTTCAGCGGCATTTTTATAATAATAAATATTGTTTATAGAATGAAAAAAAAAATTTTTTGTATGCTCAATAAATGTAGTAATACGCCCGAAAAGTCGAAACATCGTTTTTAAAATTTTTAATGGCAAAAAAAATCGTGAAAATAGGTGATATTTTCGTGCTCTAGACCACCGGGTCCCCTTAATCCATTGGAAACGGCTTGCAAACAACACAACATTGCGTATTCGAAAAATCCGGATAATCTTGAAGCGAGACATTTGGCGGATAAAGTGTTGGCTGGTCAGGCTAGGCAACGTGTTCCCGCGAGAGATGCTAGTATCGGTGAAAAAGCCAGTGCTTGGGGTGTGGCAAATATTATGAAGGCAAAAAGGAAATTTGGCATGGGGATGAAGGCCCGCAAGGGTGGCGTTTGTTTGAAAAAAATAATTGGTGCTGCGAAGAAGGCAATGATTCAAAGTGATGATCCACATAAGATTATTAAATCAGCTCCAAAGGGTGCTCGTGCAGCTGAAAAGATGCAAGGTGGTAAAGTACGCACACCTCGAGTTCTACCTGTACCCCATAAAATTGGTGGTTTATTACCGTTCCTCGTGCCCATTTTGCGGGTCTTAGCGCTGCGGGTGCTTTGTCAGGTGGTGCGGCTAGTATAGCTAAAGCTGTAAATGCTGCTTAAGGAGCTAAACGTGAATTGGATGAAAGTAAGGGTCATAGTCGAACAATTAATGTAATTCCATTAGGTAAGTGTCTGCATGTGATACCATATAAGCAGGGATTGGGCCTTCCTATCAAGCCAAAAAACTAGAAATAACGCTACCACACCGACCCGTCACCGACCACGACCTACTCAAATATGCAGAAATCCTAAAGATTCCACATTTTCGTGGCGTTTACATGCGTGAGAAATTGCCAGAGAGCGGACCCCGCAAATGTGAAGCAGCAATTGTAAATTTGGACAAAAATAACGGTCCTGGAACACACTGGGTCGCTTATAAAAATACTGGATGGAAAGTCGTGTACTTTGATAGTTACGGAAATCTTCCATCACCATCCGAACTCATAAGATATTTTCGTGTTGGTAGCGTTAATTATAATTATACTGGATATCAGGAATATGATACGATTGAATTTGGCCATTTTTGTCTCAAGATTCTTTGTCGGCAATTGAAGCACAAAGACAAATATACACTATATATATAGGGGGAAATGACGTGAGAATTCAGTTGTCAATTTATTAGCATCATGGTTCAAAGTTTAACGTTAACCATATCGGGCTCACCGTCCATACTCGAGGCGCAGTACTTTCCCCCCATCGAACTCTCGCCACACAAAATTTATACCCTCGGTCTCGTGGAATTGACAACGTTCAACTCGATTCCCAATATTGACGTTGACCACGATAAACTTTACGTGGGAGATGAGGTGTTGACGATACCTACGGGCAGTTATGAAATAGAGGATATTCAGGCGTTTGTACAAGCAGAGCTCTCGCGTAAAAACATCAAAATCAGCATTAAACCCAATAATAATATGCTATTCAGTGAGATCGAGTGTGATGATGATGTAAATGTTGAGCTGAAAGATTCTATTAGACATCTACTAGGCTTCACCGCACGCAAATTGGAAGCCAATAAGAGACACGAATCCGATCTTCCAGTAGCCATCTTCGAAGTGAACACCCTACGCGTTGAGTGCAACAGTACCGCTGGTGCCTATACTAACGGACAAAAAGTATGCACAATTCACGAATTCTTTCCATCTGTGCCAAAAGTTCTATGCTCGAGAACACTGGATGGCTCGATGTCGAAGCGACGAAGCAGATTGTAGATGTATCGGGAAACTATGACGTGTGCATACCGCTCAGCATGCTCCTCGGGTTTACCGAAGATTATCGTAAAATTGTCGTAAATGCCAAGCACGAGTTGATTCTCACGAGATCAAAGACCAATGATAATGCCATTGTACAAACAGTGGCCGAAGACTATAAACTCGTATTGCATAAAATAGAATGGCTCGTACCGTATGTAAGAGTCCCGAATCAGTGAAAAATTTAGCAGATAAAGTTTTTCGCCAAAGATGCACCAATCTCCATGAGTTTCCAAACATGGGAACTGTATGAATATCCATTGCTACCTGCCACCTCTAAGCACGTGGGGTCTATGAAAACTTCGAATCGACTGGAGAAGCCACGTTATATCATACTCACGTTACAGACGGGACGGAAAAATCAGAAACAAGGAAATGCGAGTCACTTTGATCATTGTGACATGGGCGATGTCAAACTATACCTCAACTCACAATGTTATCCAGATAGAAATTTGAATTTGAACATTGATCAAAATCAATATGCTGTACTCTACGAGATGTATGCAAACTTCCAACCGACCTATTACAACAAAGAGGCTGAACCACGGCGGAGCAGAATTGAATTTTTCGAAAAAGCCCCCATCGTTGTCATTGACTGCTCAAAACAAGACGATTCTCTCAAGACCGGCCCTGCTGACGTGCGTCGTGAGTTCGAATTGAAAAATAATATTCCGCCACAAACTTCAGCATACTGCATGATCCTCCATGATCGTATTATCGAGTACAATGCAATCAGTGGTGGGGTTTGAAAAATTGTATAAAATCATGCCAATGATTCGCGTCCATTTCAGCCAACATGGAGCTTATCGTCGATGTGCAGGGCTTCAAGAGACCCATCAACAAATTTGTCCTGAAGGCGATGTCCATCGTCAAACTCCGCGATGAGTATGCTGAACCGTTGACGCTCGTCCTCGACGCACCATTTGCATAGGGCTCTTTACCGGCCAAGCACATGACAAACAAGTGGTTGGAACGCAATTTCCATGGAATACGATGGGATCACAGCGGCACACCATACAAGACAGCTAGAAAGACAATTCGAGAACTCTTGCATGGAGCTCATACCATCTACGCAAAGGATTCGAGAAATGTGCATGGCTATCAAGATTCACGGATCTCGGAACAAACATCATCGACCTGGAGACTCTGGACTGTCCATCGCTGCATAAGTTGCCGATCATCACAAACTTCAAATGTCTTCATCATGCCTTCAACACGAAATACAATTGTGTCCATGCAAATGTAAAATCGGTGAAAAGCTGGTTGAGTGTATACGAATCGTTGTGTGAGGAAGGGATTTTTTTAAATGAATGATTTCGATGAAATGAAACATTTCGATGAAAATATATGTTATTTGGATTCTCTATTCTACGACGAAAATAGTTGGAACTTTTCCTCTTACATTTCGATAAAACAGTTTTTTTAAATACATTTTTACATAGTCAACACATAAAACGTTGAAAACGATGGCGAGTCGACTGTGATGCTGAGGGTTGTTCCACTCAACGATGCTGCTCCAACGGATTTGCTCTTTTCCACCAAGCTCAGAGACGCTGGAGCTTAACGCTGTTGTATTTTCCACAACTGCATGTAGAGATGAACATTCGTGCATCCGTTACAGCATGATCTCGATGATGCGGACAGCCCTTCGACGATGGTGTTCCAACGAATTTCGTCTTTTCCATCATGGGGTGCTCAGACTTGGAAAAAGTCCATGCTCTTGTATTTTCCACCTTTGTTTGTCATCCAGAGATGATAATCACGTGCTGCTTGCCGCATATTCTTGAACGTTTCCAAATCCTCGTCAAAGGACTTCACAAGTCGCGCTGGTAAGAAGACAGTGAACTCATCTGCGATGTCCGCGATGTAGCGCTTCTCAAATTTGGTTTGCACGGTCTTCATGTCGGAGATTCGATGATCCGAGTCAATTCGGAGTTCTGAGAGCTTCTTCGTTGGAAGGAATTCCGTCATCCGGCTGACTTTGTTGATACTCGTGAAATCCATTTTTCTACAATTTCAAAGTTCCTTTTTGGGAAAGATGTTGATGTTGTCGTGGAATAGTGTAGTCTGAGCGTGGACCACGAAATGATAAGCTTCTTCGTAACCACCCTCTCCAATTTTCAAACTACTCCCCACTTTTCCGATCGTGAAAAACAGGTTCAAACGCATTCGTAGATCCCAATACTTGGAGAATTTCCCCCCTCCCGACATTTTTTCACACTCCCATAAACTGGTTCAAGCACGTTCAAAGATCCCCGTACGTTCAAAGATCCCCGTACGTGGACAATTTTCCTCCTCACAGCATTTTTTACACTCCCCACGTTGAGGAGGGGGGCCATCGATGTGATCTTTCTTCTGTGGCGTATTATAATGCTCTATTAATGGGAGATATGATATGACTTCACTGGCGTTCCGATGATGTTCTGCCAAACGATCCCACAATATGCCAACATATTCTTCCGAATATTTTAGGAGCAAGACCTTTGGAACCTGTTCGAACTCATTTTTGGTCATGTCCAGGGGTGCTTAGCTGGATGCACTTTGCGTACATAGTCGCACATGTAAACATCTTGACGTTATATTTCGGAATGAAACCGAGACGTCGATGTATTGAGACTTTTTTTTTCAAAAGTGCAGCTGTGCTCAAGTGGTCCATCCGCAGTCGAAGCCTGCGGCAATAGATCGTTTATAGTTTTTCCAAGAATCCCTGACTTGTCAGGACGTGTCTGAAGTGTCGGCAAAATTCGTGAAGGGGTGTACTCACATGCAAACATCTTGACATTATCTTTCGGGATAGAAGCAAGGCATGGCAGCTGCATGTCATAAATAAACACCACGCTTCCCATGTGTCGCCTAGCGTTTGCATATTATCGAAAATTTTCCGACACATGCACACACACACATACACGCGCGCGTGCGCGCGGGCTTCCCCCTCGCGCCAGTCGCTCTTGGGACCACATGCCAACCCCCTCCACAGAGACCCCTGACATCCACCTCTGTGATGTCACACTCGCCCGGCGACGCTCTCCCCCGTCCACCGTACCGCCGCACTTGACTTTCCTGCGCTGGACCCCCTCCCCCCTAAGTGCATTAGAACCCGCCTAGCCGTACTGCTCCCTATGCTTTGCGCCGTTGATGGATCTATAGCGATCAGCAAGTACTGATACTTGATGATCACTTGACCACATACTAGTTTGCCCACCGACTACTGAGCGAAAGATATTCATCCAGTATCTGATGGTAACGTAACTAAACCTTCATAAGATATAGCCACCTATATCAGTACACGGTTTTCACTTTCGCTGTGCCAACATTGAAAAATGACACAGTAGTGCATTTAAACAAAGTAGCAGTGGGCAAATTTCTGACGGGATTCTGAGCTGACAGGATTGCGATCATAAAACCTAGAAGCGTATACGAAGGTTCAATTCGAAGTAATAGAATGGACACAAAAAATATTATATGCAATCAGTAAAAGTATATGGATCATGCACAACGAACCTCCCAAAGAGTGGCGAGTTCTGCATTAGCGCAAGCGGCTTTCGCGGCAAAACCGCAAGATCGATCAGGGGTGCGTAAGCCGGCACGTATCGTGGCTTTGCGATCTTCACGTTAAGCAGAACATCGAGATCGCGATTACGAAGACAGAGGGCCAGATCGTTGTCGTTCTTGGTCGGGCAGTTTAACGCGTGAGCGACCTTTCGGCATTGGATGACGGTGAAAGGTGCAACAAAAAAAAACAAAAGACGACGATTTGTATTTTGCACAGTACGAGGCGATGTAAATCGGTCGATTCAAATTGCGGGAACTATTTTCTAGGCTTGCCTTCGATAGGAAAGGCTCCAAAGAATCTGAAGAGATGGGAAGACGCTACCCAAATGGTGCTTTCGATTGTTACATAGTCATTCCGATGGGAGTGAACTAGCTTTGCTTTGTTTTTTATCCAAAATGAATGCATTAAATTGAAAAACCTGTCAAATGTAATTTACAAAAAAAATCACACAACGTGCCATTCATTTCCTTCTTTCCATAATTTTCTTCGTTCCATGATAATTCTTGGATACACTTTTTTCTAAATACACCGCCCGAGCGATAGTCGTTTTTTTCTTTAATTCGCTAGTGTTGCAAAAAAAAACAAGAATAGTATACAATGCATTAAAGGAAATGCAATTATAAATTTATTCTATGGCGTCAATAATATAATTAAGAAAATATTTACCTTATTGTTTAATATCAACTTTTCGAGTAGAATGGTCAGTCACATACACTCACCTGTTTGGTGATCTGAAGAGGAGCTTTACCGATGGCGTCCGAGCTCAAAGCAGATCCTGACATCAGTATGGCTCGTTTGAACAGGCCTGTATATAAGAAAGCGAAAGGTAGACAAACAGTAGAAAAAAATGAAAGCGTATACGGACCGTGCCGAGCATACAAAATAATGTGAGGGAAAGAGATGCACGAAAAAGAAAAAATATGGACTAAAACTTGGAAAGAATTAGCGAGCCGGTGTGGGTAAACATATTTAATCATTTGTATCAGACCATTTTGTTGGGAAGCTACATTGTTTAGACCCGCCATCCTTAAAGCGTGCTCCGCGGAGCCCTTGGGATCTGCAAGGCCTCTGCTTGGGCTCCGCCGAAAAAAAAACAACTTCATACCTCCCAATAAATGGTAACGGTTTCCCCAATTTACAGTGAAATTAATACATCGTTATGTAAAGTACTTATTTGTGTAGGATTTTCATGAAAAAAAAAAACATAAAACCGGGTTTTGCTTATTTTAGGGCTCTGTAAAATATTTAGTGTTTCAAAAGGGTTCCGTCGCCAAAAAAGTTTGAAAACCGCTGGTTTACAGGATGGCTCATAAAATCTGATTTCATGTAGTTTTCGTCATTCGGGTATTGCTATCGGTTCACCAGTGCGAACGTGTTTGTGTGTCAAGAGGGGCGGCAGCGTCTTGACGCCATGTAATAAAAAAATATGAGCACCATTGTCATAAAAAAAGATGAGCGCCACTGTCACGGACGATGAACATGCCGCGACTCTTTATACAGTAAGGTAGGCTCTAGCAGACGACTTTTGAACTTAGAATTGACATAAGGCGAAAACCCGTCGACGAATCGAAAATGTCATGACATTTTATCAACGAAATTTATTTTTTTTTCTTCCGATTCCGTTTGGGTCATTTTTCGATGCGATGAGGAATAAAATGATTCGGTCGCATCGTAAGCATTACTATATACATCCATTTAGGGAAAGCCTTACGCGGGTAACAGTCAGCTTTACGCGGTGAAGTGCGCCGTTTTTCGACTCACTCTGTGCATCCTCGCGTCGCACCATGGAATAGAATCCCAAAATGCTGGCAAAAACCAAGGTTTTATTTCGGGTTTTTTTGTCGCAGAATGTGAAGTAGGAGTATCGAGGGTCCCCAAACAACCGTTCTCTAGGGGCATGTATAGTTCTTGTCCCTGCAGGATCAATTCGAATGTGACCGTTACACGAGTCTCATCGAACCTCCGAACTTGGATAGACGTAACTTCCTCGCTCGTCCTTTGGAATATTTTTTATTGAATTGCTTCTATCCTAACAAAAAAAAAGCGCGTTCTGCGAACTTGCGCATTTTGCGTGAACGGCGATATGATTCTTTTTCTCAAGCCGTGCAAATTCGACGTGGTATTTTGGTATAAGGGGGTTTTCGGGGCCGCTCACTTACATATTATTTCTTAACTTCTTTCATTATTGATTATTTGTTAAGGATGGATAAACATATCTCTTCAATAAATTATTGTGTACATCGAATAAAACATACTAAAATATGTCACACTATAATAGTAGTGTCACAATATAGTGAGATATTTTGTTTCGCTCGCTGTTGATTCTATTCACGGGCTAGTTTCGGCTCCGAGGGACGTAATCCCATATTATCCACTGACTTCAGGAAATGCAGACATTAGAGAAGCACAGCAATTAACAAGGAAAAAGATATTCCGTATAATTAAGAATACGCTAGCATCGCGAACTGTGGACGATGCAGCTCTCATTCTTGAAGCGCACGTCGCGTGCCAGTTGGGCCATGCATTCTTTATGACTGAAGAAGTGAAAAAAAATTCTCTTATATATTCTACAAAGTACATGATATGTGGAAAAAGGCCTCCCGGAAGGAAGAGAGGTTACTCGAGAAAAATGCGCAATGGTTAAGCATTTAATTCATCTTATCTCAGGACGGATCTTCTCAAAGTACTTCGGAGCCGAAAGCGATCGATGGTCAACCTTCTACAACTTTTTCGGATAGTAGTGGCAGATCAAAGCGGCGAAAAACGGAAAAACTGCTCGAAGAATATACGAGGGTCGTTTGATAAGTCCGTGCAAAAGTGTAAACTACTTCATTTTTTGGGATAAACCTTTTTTATTATTTAACATATTCTCTTTTTAGGCTTATACACTTCATCCAACGCTGCTGCAGTTTCAGGAACAAATAATAGTCCGAGGGAGCCAAATCTAGATACTAGGGGGATGTGAAACGAGTCGGAACCGTATTTCCATTAACCCTATAACTACAAACCGGGGTAGATATCTACCCCAGGCGAATGTAGTTTAAAGGGAGACCAAAATGAGTTTGTGGTTCTAGGGTTAATTTTACGGCAACAACCGCTGACGCGTGAGCTGGTGCGTTGTCGTGATGAAAAAGGACTTTTTTGTGGGCCAATCGTGGCCGTTTTTCTTGCAGCTCGGTTTTCAAATGGTCCAATAACGATGAATAATATGCATCTGTAATAGTTTTTACCCTTTTCCAGATAGTCGATGAGGATTATTCCATGCGAATCCCAAAAGATGATCGCCATGACCGTCCCGGCCAAGGAAACGGTCTTCGCCTTTTTTAGTGCTGATTCCCCCTTGCCAACCCATTGTTTAAATTGTTCTTTGGTCTCAGGAGTGTAGTGATGTAACCATGTTTCATCCACAGTGACGAAACGACACTTAAAGTGCTGCGGATTCCTTTGGAACAGCTGCAAACCGTCCTTGTAACACTTGACACGATTTCGTTTTTGGTCAATCGTGAGCAATCGCGGCACCCATCTTGTGGATAGCTTTTCCATGTCCAAATGTTGATGCAAAATATTATGTACCCGTTCATTCGAGATGGCCACAGCATTAGCAACCGCACGCACCTTCACTCTCCTGTCATCCATCACCATATCATGCATTTTATCAATGATTTCTGGAGTAGTGACCTCAACAGGGCATCCAGAACGTTCAGCGTCGCTTGTGCCCATATGGCCACCCCGAAAATGTTTTAACTACTTATAAACTATTCTAATCGAAGGTGCACAGTCACCATAAGTTTTATCAAGCTTCTTTTTGGTGTCCTGAGGCCTTTTGCCTTTCATAAAGTAATATTTAATCAACACACGAAATTCTTTTTCGTCCATTTTTATTAAATCGCTCGACTTTCTCGGTTCAAACGAATTCCAAACACATAGAAATACACCGATTTAGCTGAAACTTGGTATGTTTTCTTCCAAAAGATGCTACTAACTAAAAATAACCTGGATACGCACCAGTAGTGCCATCTCTCTGACTTTGCACGGACTTTTAAAATGACCCTCTTAGTTCAGAGGAACTCGCCTTTGCTACGCAGATGAGCCTCCGTGTAAGCGGCAAGGTTCACGCTGTACAGGTATTGAAGAACGTTAGGATGGAGAGTCTCTCCAAATCATCATCTTACCTGTCGTCTTCGTACACCGGTAGAGAAAGAAAAATGACGTCTGAAGAAGCACTATTGGTTGTTGTAGAAGGTAGATTTTCGAACAGTCAATATTTAGTGGTAAAAGCAGGCTGTAAATTAGTTAATAGTCGAGCTTTTACGGCGTATAACGTACTTCGAGAAGCTACAAATTCTTGTTATCCACCGATAAAACAATAACATATACAGAGAAACGAGCAGGCATAGAACTTCAAGCATTACTAGACCTTACGGTGTAACGAATCGTTCTAGCGAAAGAAAGTGCCATTCAAAATATATCAAACGAACATTTGGGTAAAATTACTTTTATTTGTAAGTGGGGTTGTAATGGAACTTCATGTCAGAGTGATAATAAGCAAAAAATCATCGGTGATGATGGCACATTTACAGACGCGAGTATTTTCTTTACGTCATTAGTTCCACTGCAACTTTCAAGTATAAATGAACAAAACGAAAAATATGTTGTCTGGAAAAGCCCTGTGCCGTCATCTCCGCGATACTGTAGACCAATTATAATAGAATTTCTGAAAGAAACTGCGCATACAACAAAAGCCGAATCTCAATATGTACAAGATCACGTTAAAAATCTTGTTCCATTTTCAGACATAGTTGAGGGAAAATGTACAAAAGTAAATTATAAACGTATCTTGACCATGGTAGACGGGAAAGTGTGTAGTGCAGTGGCGGACAATGCAGAGACTCAACGCTGCTATCTTTGCAAAGCTACATCGAAAGATTTTAATGAACTCGAGAAAATGTTGAAGCACGAAGTTATCGATGATTATTTCAACTTAGGTATTTCTTCATTGCATTTATGAATACGCTGCTTTGGATGTTGTTTACCCTTATCTTATAAACTAGATATTACAAAATGGCAAGCGCGAACTGCGGAAGGAAAAACGATTGTTAAGAATCGAATAAAAGGCCACTCAGGAATCTTTCAAGAAAAATTTAGGCCTTATTGTTGACCAGCCGAAGCCAGGCTTTGGGAGCACGAATGATAGCAACACTGGTCGTCGCTTTTTCGAAAACGCTACAATTTCAGCTGAAATCACTGGAGTAGACATTTGTTTAATCACAAGGTTCCACTCTATTTTACAAGCGATTTCGTCAGTCGTATAATTGATACCCCGAGATTTAGACATTATGCTTGGGAAACTGCGGAATTATTTATTGAACTGTACTCATGGTTCTGCATGTCACCATCGATCCATAAACTTTACTGCCAAACGGTCAGATGTCTTAGGAAGCACAGGAAACGTGCGACAAATATATTGAAAAATTTCGCCAGGATTTCGCGCGCAAAAGCAGCCGTTCTTTCAAAATGCAAGATGTATTTTGCCGTCTGTTAATTAGCTCCGATCCATCCATTTCAAGTGTACGAAAAGTACCGAAAAAAAAAAAAAAACAAATGTCGCTTGAAGCACTACATTTAACTGTACCCGATGACATGGACACTGAAGACGACACTGACGTGTCCACTATACATACCGATAGTTAATATAATGATAGTGAATGTGAGTAAATTCATCCAAACTACTTGAAGTGTAGAAACTTTAAAAAAAACTATTATCTTATCTAATTTTCATGTTCAATTCATTTGTATCTAGTTCCCTGCCGCAATCTTTCTGATTCTTATACATTTCCGATGCAATTACGATTAAAATATTTTGTCTATTTGAAAACAAACATCTTATTCGTAATTAGCGCAATGTAAAACCCCAGATACAAAATTTCACCGAAAAATAAGAATTTTATAATATACTCAGTCGCCATATTGGATCCGCCTTTTTTTACCCAAATTAATATTGGATTCGGTATCAGCGACCCGGAAAACCCCCGAGTAGAAAATTTCAAAACCGTTAGGCAACGTTTTGAGGTTTGGGCCAGCGTTTTGGGATTCTGTCCCACTGTGCATCGTTACTCGGCTCACGCTGCTCCAAACAAACGAAGGCACGCTATAAACGTAAAAAATCGGGTACTTGAAGCCTACGGCGTTTGCCGGCTCTAACCTCCAAGTAGGGTCAGAGCGCAAACTGTAATACCAAAGTGGAATACCAAAGTGAAACAAGTTTACCCTCACTCCCGGCGTTTCCGGCGTTTTGGCTTCTTGAAGTTATGGGTTGTTGAGGTTGGCGCAGGTGGGTACATAGCGAAGAAAAACGCGAGAACGCACGATGCTAACGAGCGGTAACCGTACGAGCCTCGTCGCAATGACGATTACTGCGACTACGGTGATGGCAGTGATGATCTCGGCACGCCTGCCTCTACTAACGGGGTCTTCTTCTGTCAGATCAACGGTCACGTGTCTTTCTACTTGCCCTCGAGCCGTGTTAACAGCGGCGTTTGCGACCGCTGCGACCTGAGCGACGAGCATGCCGCGAAAGGTGAGTGCCGCGAGTTGAGCAGAGAGGCGAGGAAGGACGCGAAGAAGGCGGCCGAGCTGATGAGAGGGCATCAAAATCAGCCTGGAAATGACAGAGGCCGGCAAGTGTCTCAAGAGCGTCGGCCGAGAGTCCAGCCGGACTGGTCAAACTGAGAGCCAACTACGAGAACGTCGCCCAGGAGAGGGAGAGCGTAGTGATTGAAAAACACAAACTGGACGAACCGGAGAAAGCCGCCCAACGCGCCACCATTAAGCTGCAGGATTTGGTCAAATTGTTGGATTCGGAAGGCGACGGCGTTCTCATCGTCTGCGAGCTCAAGACAAGAGCAACTTTTGACACGGATCGCTACGGCAAAGTCACCGAGGAGGAGGCGCTGTTCTTTTTCAACAACAAATGGGAAGTCGGCGAGCAAGAATTCGTCAAGTCGTCTTGGTCTCTTGTCAAACTATTCATCGTAAAGAAACAAGATTGGAAGGAATTTTCGATTTTTATATGGATGGATTCGGTTCTGTTTGGCGGGTAGCCGATTCACCAGTACCTCAGGATTAATCATGATGATTTTCATTCGGTATTATAATCTCAGGGAATGAAGTAGAAAAATATAAAATTTGCTGTATCCCTATAGGGTTGAAGTTTACATCATTGGAATGTAATGAAATGAATTTTTTTTCATACTACCCATTTTTTCCACGACATGAAAGCTACAAAAATCATTGAAATATTTTTGAACGGCCTTTTCAGGGATCCACAATCTAAGTCAGAAGAAAAAGACGTTTATATTTTATAGAATATGCACGAAATAAAAAATATAGATGAACTTTCGTTTCATTCCAACGTTGCAAACTCCCGCATGATGATATCCCTAGCCCCCAATATCAACCGAGCCACACTTTTCCCGACATTACTCAAAAGCCTGACTAACACTAACGCTTCTCTGTCTCGAAGGATACGTCAAGGTGTCGAACTGCAGAGATTCGAAGGTTCGAAGAGAAAATCGAGTGGGATTACGGGCCCGACGTGGAATTATCGTCCCTCGACGGCGAATGTTTCTAGTATGACGATCGCGAATACATTTATTCGATGTGTCCGTTCGGCAGGAGACCCAGCGTGTCGATTTAGACTGAGCCATTCAGACTCGAGTTCGTTTGGTTGATGGTTCGGTCTCATACGGATTTGGAGCCTGCGGTAGGACCCAAATGTAGGAAAGATTTGGAATTGCAGAAATCGCGAGAGACGGAAGATAAAAAAAAAATTCCTTTGCAGCACAACGATGCCTACTTCAACGCTGTTAACAATTCTTCACCCGCTCACCCCACTTATGATATTGTTGGTGTACCATCATTCCCCGAAAACGATGAAGAGAAATGTTTGTGTCAATACGGTCGATAATGCTCACTTTATACATATGTGAAACATTAACACAGCCAATAATTGTGGCACCACAGTACCGCGAACAATCAATGTTGGTATCGTTAAATGTTTTTCTTCGGATATACAGAGTGATCCAGAATAGGTATAATAGCGGGAAAGCCTCCATTCGGCGGGTTACCCCAAAGATTTCTACTTAGCCATTTTGTTTTTTGCGACTGCATCATTAAATGGTAAGCATTAGAAAAGAGGCCCGAATTCGCCATGATAAACGATCGGAAAGGGTAGCTAGTTGAGTAGGTGAAGGGCCACGTAGGCATAGCTGACGTCAGGAACCCTCTGCGAAAACGCAGCGTCTGAAAGAGGACGTCGTGCAGGATCTGACGGCTTGCGAATCATTCGCTACAGTTGCCTGTCAACCAATTCGGTTCGAGCCTCGTGCCAAGCCGCACAATTTGACGTTCCACCTGTCGTCCGCTATCGCTCGGCGTATTGCATGCCACAGTGTGAAGCACGCCGTAATTCATGAGATTTACGAATTGTACAGTGATTATCCATTGAAAGTGCCTGTTCATTATGTTTTCTCAAGAAATACAAATTTCAATGGCCCTCGAATTTCGATATACCGATTTTTTTGCGTATTAAAACAAATCAATACGTAAACA
The DNA here is from genome assembly GCA_951751655.1 of Ophion costatus. Classification (NCBI taxonomy): domain Eukaryota; kingdom Metazoa; phylum Arthropoda; class Insecta; order Hymenoptera; family Ichneumonidae; genus Ophion; species Ophion costatus. The sequence continues at coordinate 34,564,973 of OX632360.1, forward strand.
CTTGTTACCAACGATTTTTCACGCCCTGACACGGATTGATTCCGGAAATCCAAAAGCGTTGCGCCTTTGTTTGTGGGTCCTCTTGAGAATACTAGAATACCAGCATAGTCTAAAACGTCGAAATTTGCGCAATTTTATCAACTTTATCAAATTTTATTTATTTATTCATTTTATTTGTGATCAAAGCGAGTGGACAATTTGGGCGGTGCTGCAAGCTACGAGTACGACGCATTGTTTACGTGATTGTGGACGACTTTCATTTTCGATCAAGGAATGATTCTGGAGAAAGGTGTGGTGCATCGTTCGAACTCGGCTTGAGCGACTAATTGTAAGAGGTGGTACCCGCGAGTAAATATGAAATCGATGCTCCGAATACTTTTTGGAGCCTCAATCGGACATCCCTCAAATTATTCACCCAAATTCATCATCAATTCCAACTCATTTCCGGTGAGAGCAAGAGATGAAGTCGCCCGGTGGTACAAGCTGCGATTACGATGACACGATCATTATTTACGTGATAAAGATAGAATCACCTATACGCTTGACTTATCCGCTCGACATTCAACGTCGTTCGACCGTACCCGTCATAGAAGTCATCGATTTCATCTTGAATACAGCAAACTTTTCCCAAGAATTGCATGGTGCGTCGTTGAAACGCAGCTCGAGCGATACCAGGTCCCAAGCGAGCAAAGATGAAATCGTTGCTCTGGGTGTTTTTGGAGCCTCAATCAGAAATCTTTGGAGTGATTCGACCAAATTCGTTCTCGATTTCATTTTATTTCCAGTCAGAGCGAGTGGATAACTTTTCCACGAGAGCACCTCACGACTTCTCCGTTCGCTTTCACCGGAAATAAGATGAAATCGAGAACGAATTTGCGTGAACAATTTCGGGAATTTCCGATAGAGGCTCGGATTTCGAGCTAGAGGGAGCTGCAAGCACCGCCCGACTTGTCCACTCGCTCTGACAGGAAATAAAATAGCATCGAGCACAAATTTGGGTAAATAATTTCAGGGGTGTCCGATTGAGGCTCCAAAAAGCATTTGGAGCATCGATTTGATCTTTGCTCGCTTGGTTCCAGCTGGCAGTCAATTGAGTTGCGTTTCAACGACGCACCATGCCCTGCTCGGGATTAGTTTGTTTGAGCGGAGATGGAATCGAGGAGTACCACGATGGGGACGGTCAACCGGCGTTATGAGTCGAGCGGAAACGTCAAGCATATCGTTGATGTCATGTTCATCTCTTAAATAATGATCCTATCGTCGTATTGGCAGCTTGCACTACGACACGACTTTTCGGCTCACTCTATCCGGAAATAAGATGAAATAGAGAACGAATTTGAGTGGATAATTTTAGGGATGTCCGATTGAGGTCCCAAAAACCATTCGAGGCATCGATTTCACCTCTAATCGCTTGGTGCGAGCTGGTAGTCGCTCGAGCTGCGTCTGAACGACACACCATGTCCTTTTCCGGAATCGGTTGCTTGTTTGGAGATGAAATCGACGACTGCCATGAAAAGGACGGTTGGTAGGCATTCAAAACCACGCGAAAACGTCAAACACAATGTCGATTTCATTCTTATCGCGTGACCAACGATCCTCTCGTCATACTGGCAGTTTGCAGCACTGCACGACTTGTTCATGAAGTCGAGAACGAATTTGGGTGAATCAATTCACAGATGTCCGATTGAAATTCCATAAACTATTCGCAACATCGATTTCATATTTCATTGCTCGGTGCGAGCTCGTAGTCGCTCAAACTCCGGTTTGTTGACATACCTTGCCCTTTTCTGGAATCGTTAGCTGGATCGAAAATGACATCGACGACTGCCACGACGGGCACGAACGATGGACGTTGAAAGTCGCGCAAATTGACAAGGGCAAAGTTGATTTCATATTTGGCGTAAACATTGTGTCGTACTCATAGCTTGCAGCACCGCCCGAATTGTACACTCACTTTGACCACAAGTAAAATGAATAAATAAATAAAAATCTCTGATGACGTTGCGCAAGTTTCGACATTTTAGACTACGCTGGTACTCTAGTAATCTCAAGAGGAACCACAAAGTCGTAACGCTTTTGGTTTTCCGGAATCAATCCGTATCGGGACGTGAATAATTATATCTAAGACGGTGCGGATTTTCTTATCATATTGAAATCCTCAAAAAATGTCGGATCAATTTTCACTTTCCCGTACCGACTGACTCTCCGAGGGAGGAAATGCAAAGCCTCATGTTTCCTAACCTAGCTCGGACATACTTTTCCTTGATATTCCTTGAGGAAAATTAATTATTGGAGATAAATCCGACTGAGATACAAGACGGCGTAGTCGAATGAGAAATAAAATCCAAAAAACAACCAATCCTCGAAAATTTTGCCTCAAGTTATTGAGAGTTTGGTGATAAAAATTCACGTATTGAATTTTTCCGAATACGCAAAAAAAATCGTTCTGTATATCGAAATTTACGGACCATTGAGAATTTTCTGGCTTTGGTAATTTTCATTTCTTAATACAACTAAAAGAACAGGCTCTCTCAATAGATAATCATGGTAAAATTCGTAATCTCATGAATTGCGGCGTGCTTCATACTTCGGCACGCAATACGCCGAGCGATAGCAGACGATAGGTGAAACGTCAAATCGTGCGCTTTGTCACGAGTCTCAAACCGAATTGATTGACAGGCAGCTGTAGCTAATGATTCGCAGAACTGCAGATCACGCGCGCCGTCATCTCTCAATCGCTGTGTTTTCGCAGAACCTTTCTGACGTCAGCTACGGCTACGTGACGCTTCGCCTACTCTTCCACTCTTTCTGACCGTCCATCGTGGCAGATTGGAGCGGTCTTTTCCGGAATCGAATGCCCATTTTCTAATGCTTCTCTTTTAATGAGAAACGTTCCGAAGCCGGGATTTCCCGCTGCTACACCTATTCTTGTTCACCGTGTATGCAGGACTGCTGGATATTGGTCACGATCCCGTACAAGGGTTGTAGGGCATGTTTTCTACTATCAAATAACCCAGTAATGCTTTATGCAAAAGTGAACCATTTTCGGGATATTTTTTTTAATTGAGGGGTACGCAAGCTTAAAAATTAATTAAAAAAAACTGTTGTATGGAATCAACGTTTTTTTTATTCATTGTAGTTTGAGGACACAGTAATAAAGAATTATCAACAATCAAGTAAGGATAATTATCAGACTTGCAGAGTTTTGAACCACTAATACAAACATTTTTGCAGATTATTCTTATTTTATTGTTAATAATTCTTTGTGACTGTGTCCTCAAACTACAATTAATAACGAAGTTTGATTCCATACAACAGTACTTTTTTGATGATTTTTAACGTTGCTTCCCGCTCACTTTCAAAAGATTATAAAAATAATATCTCAAAAATGATTCACTTTTGCATAAAACATTACTGGGTTATTTGATAGCGGAAAACGTGTCTTAGAACCCTTTCAAGGGAACGTAGCTATGATATTTCCTTATTCTGTTTCAAGAAGATATGAAATCTCCCAAAAAACTTCAACAAGTTAAACAAACCTAAGTAATGAAAAGATTCCTTGAAAACATTGCCGGTTGTTTCACTACCTACAAAACCCAAACAAACGTGCAAAAGAAGTCAAATCCTAAAAATAATATTTTTCGCAATTTTTTATATATGAAAAAAACATTTTACTGTTATAATAAACAAAATCGAATCACTATTATATAGAAGTACAACGTATGTATCACAACAAGTACACTGGAAATGCCGTGCAACGACTTATGGGTAAGATAAACAGCTCGACGAAGGATGTCGTTTTCTCAATAACTTGACTATCAGGCGCAGAAGACATAATCTGACGCAATTTATTATGTAAGTGCAAACCAAGTTTCGGATTCCGCAAAGTATAAATCAAACCAGTGATGTACCCCTAGACCACACGGCTCTTGAAATCTCATTGGATTTGCATAAGTAGTCCGCTGGAGCGGTTCTAAGCCCGGCATCTCAGGGGGGAGCGGTGCGGGGTTGTCCAGCGCGGCGAAGCCAAGTGCGGAGGTACGACGGAGGGGGGTGAGGGTCGCCGGGCGCGTGTGACGTCACAGAGGGGGATGTCAGGGGTCTCTGTGGAGGGGGTAGCCATGCAGTCCCAAGAGCGACTGGCGGGAGGGGGAAGCCGCCGTCGATGAGTGTTTTGTGTGCGTGAGTGCGTGTGTGCGTGTGTGCGTGCGTGCGTGCGTGTGTGCGTCTGACAGGATTCTTGGACAAATTATAAACTTTAGGAATCTATTATCAAAGACTGTGACCGCGGATGGACAACTTCAGCACAGCTGGACTCTTGAAAAAAAAGTCTCAATACATCGAGGTCTCGGTTTCATATCGAAATATAACGTCAAGATGTTCGCATGTGTGAGTATGTATGCAGCGCATCCGGCCAAGCATCCCTTCGACTTGACAAAAAACGGGCTCAAACAGGTTCCAAAGGTCTTGCTCCTAAAATATTGGGGTAAATATGATGGGTTATTGGGGGATCGTTTGCCTGAACATCATCGGAACGATAGTGAAGTGATATCATATCTTTCATGCATCGAGCATTATGATACGCCACAGATGGAAGATCACATCGATGGCCCCTTTTCTTAACATCGGTAATGTAAAAAATGCTGTGAGGAGGAAAATTGTCCACGTACGGGGTTCTTTGAACGTGTTTGAACCAGTTCTATGGGAGTATGAAAAAATGTCGGGAGGGGGGAAATTCTCCACGTATGGGGATCTTCGAACGTGTTTGAACATGTCTTCCATGATTGGAAAAGCGGGGGCAAGTTTGAAAATTTGAGGGGGAGGGTTACGAGGGAGCTAATCATTTCGTAGACCAACCACAGACTGCACTATTTCACCGCACCATCATCATCTTTCCAAAAGGATCTTTGAACAGTGTGGAAAATGGATTTCACGAGTATCAATAATGTCGGCCGGATGGTAGCATTCCTTCCAACGAAGAAACTGTCAGAATTCCCCGTTCACGCCGATCATCGAATCACCGACTTAAGGGCCGTACACACCAAGTTTGGGAAACGCTACATCGCGGACATTGCGGATGAGTTCACTGTCTTCTTACCAGCGCGACTTGTGAAGGCCTTAGACGAAGATTTGGAAACGTTCAAGCGTATGCGGCAAGCGGCAAACGAGAATTATCTCGTCATGCCATACATCGGTGGAGAATACAACAGCATCGACGTCTTCTGACTCTGATCACACCATGGTGGAAAAGATATAATTCGATGGGGACAGAATCGTCGAGTAGCTGTCCGCATCACAGTCGTCTCGTCGTCCTATTCGTTATGACGGCTATGTAAAAATGTATACAATTTTTTCAACAAGTGGTAAATGATGGAGAAACTGTTTTCGCCATAGAATAAATGAAGAATACAAATTATATATATATATATATATATATATATTCATCAAAATGTTTTTTATTCATTAAAAAAATCGCTCGCACACACCACGCTTCGTATCACTCAACCAGCGAATTGAAGGATAAAACACTGAAAGGTAATGCTATCAGCTTTCTAATGTAATCAATCGAAGATAAAGACGTCAAAATATTTTTCTCTAAGTTGCGAAACTGTTTTTTTCGTCGTGTGAGCGCTCGCGCCCTATACCTTCACGCAGTGTTGCTGCCTTGGCACAATTGTACCACTTTTGGTACTTTTCGGAATACGTTGGTACGCAAGTACGAAGTTGAAATTCCTGGTACTTTTTTAAATATCTAGTACTGTTTGGTACTTCATGTTTTATTCTATCTATTTAGCATCCTTATTATTTCTATTCTTTCAATTGTTTTAAAATCAGTATTGAATAATAAAACGAACCACGAAACTCATCCAACAAAACAGAAAAGTAAAAAAATTGATTAGTAAGAGGATTTTAAATAGATTTCAAAATTTTTAAAAGAATTCGTCCCTCTCTATTATACGCATACCCGAACCATAAACTCTACTCCTAACACCAATATTCTAAAGCCCAAACTCAAACAGGCCATGCCTAGACAACCTCAACCCAAAATAGAAAGAACCTCATAAAACCCAATCCCGAGCAAACACATGATTTCAATTAAATAAAAATATAAATTTTAGATAAATTCGAATTTGAAAAATAAAGAACCAAGCAAAATACTGCTATCTGCAAACGCACGCCAACGAACGCAGCAAATAAAGAAATATACTAACAATCAAATATATAAACTACAAGCATTATTTTATTTTGAAAAAAATAAACAAATGCACCGCTAAAAACCATAGACGAAGAAAAAAACCGTAACCAACAAATAAACGTACAATCAGATGTTTAATTTTAAAACTTTTTACACTTTTGAAATTGAAAAATACAAACAAACTAATAAACAAACTGGGAAAATATCCGACTCTGTTCAGGCCTCACCTCTACCGAAAATATGATTTTTTTAAATACGGAACTTATTTTAAATAAATGCTATCTCCTGTTCTTATTTACCGATGTTTCGCACAATTTTTAAATCACCGCCTCAATTTCACGTATGTTGTGGCTGTGACCGGTCGGTAGGGTAGAAGTGTCGGCAGTACAATTGGTATCTGAGGTAAGTTGGCATCGATTGCCGAGTACTTCACTGTACTGTACTACGCGAGTCGGCACCACTTCTTTCGTGTTCGCATTCACGAAATCCCGCTGTTTCATCTTCATCTGCTAGCGATTAAAACCTAACTCGACTCTTTAGATCTTACTTTCTAAATACTGACATGAAACGGTAAGTATATGAATAGATTATCTTTAGTTTTTAAGAATTCAATTAAGTCTATCGATCGTTTTTATTGTTTTCGACAGAAAACTTGCTGAATTGATACATTGTCATAGCCGATGTGATCGTTCACAGGTCGGCCTTGATATCTTTCTTTTTACGATAGCCCTGTTGTTGTGCCGTCTTCGTAACTTCATAATTATTTAGCAGTAGATCGTAAATGTTGTTGTAATTGTGCAAAGAAAAATGTATATTGGATTATTGACGTAGGTTTCTAAAACCGCTAAAAAATCCTGTCAACGAAGTCGAGGCTGTCGAACAACACCCGAATACGTCGGGCATGAACGCGAAACCAGCTCTCCATTCCAACAATCAAAAAGATGTTGCTCCAATCATGACCGGAAATGAAAAACGGTAGTGTATTGAATCGGCGTAATTTGCTTCATCGAGGTGCATTAAGGCCTTAGGCCACAGTAACAGGTATAAAATCATGTGCGAATTTAATTTTTTTTCGTATGAAAAAGTAATTCACTCATAAAATTAATTACACATCTATTTAGTATGAATATCAAGCTGTTAGAAAATATTTTTTTGTTTTTTTTTTCGATGTACAAAATGGCCGACTACTAATACTTTCTTTTGTTATCTTTTTTTAGGCGCTCCGTGGCATGTCATTTAGCATCCACAATTTTTTACCTAGAATAAAAAACAAAAATTCTCGTTAATCTACATTAGAATACCTAGAGAAGTACGTACGGAATTAAAAAAAATATTGTTTTTTTTTTCAAAAGTTGTAGGTATTTGAACTTAAGAAATGAATTTTCAGTGAAAAATTTCGTTATAACTGCTGATAAACTGCTCATAAAATGAAAAGTTTTCGATTAATCAGAAATTCCGTACGTACTTCTCTGCGAAATGCAAATATTAGGAACATCAATTTTTTATTTGAAGTAATTCGAGTGAAAATTGTTGAAGTTATTTCTCACGACAATTGGAAAAAAGCTGTTTCGAGAAGTTTCGAGTAGTCGGCCATTTTGTACATTAAAACAATGTTTTTTCTAATTGCTTGATATTCATATTAAATAGATGTGTAATTAATTTTATGAGTGTATCACTTTTTCATACGAAAAAAATTGTCAAATTCGCACATGATTTTATACCCGTTACTGGGGCCTAAGGCCTTAAAACATGAATCGGTTTCTAAAGCTAAAAGTTTCATAATTTCATATATAGTCTCACAGAGAACTGTATATTCTTTCATCGTGGATAAAAGACGGGTGATTTTATTATTTTCTTTAAGTACAGGGGTAGATGGCGCTTTTCTCTTAATGGAAATTTTGATTGCTTGCTTGGCTTGGGGCGAAATGGGCAAAATAGAAAAATAGATTTTAAGTGCATCGCACTGATGTTAACTGTGTCGCGTATTGCGATTTTTCTCTTGCACCATACAGAGATACGGCACATCATGCTTGTGCCGAGAGTCTGAATCTGAAGATCCAAAATCTCATGAAGCTAATATTATGGGAAATAGTTCGTGTACTGTATCTGTACTGTAAAATAAGCACGGATACTGAATTTCCTTTAATCAAATAGATGCAGCTGTGAATGTCTGTAATAAAATGTGATAAAAAGAATACTTATTAGACGAAACGTTCACTTCTAGCTGTGTTAAGCGAAAGCTCCCGGGCGAAAAATCCAACCACACTGAGAGTGATGGCGATATGTCCGGTCCTGACCAGGATCCTGACACGGCGAATACCGGTCGATCGGCATCACCAATGACGAAAAAAAAAAGGAAAAGCCAAAAAGAGAAACGAGTGTTCCGTAGTGTTTGGGGAAAAGATTTTCCGTGGATCAGCAATCGCAACAACAAGCCTTTCTGTACGGCCTGCCAAAAATCTCTGCCAGGAGGATACTCCCACCTTCAGCGACACGAGAAAACGGATTTTCACCGAAAAATGGTGGCTACTACTAAAGGCTGCAAACGAAGCAAAATGTTCAGCTCTGAAATTAGCGATGCACATAGCAGAGCACAATTTGCCCTTCAAGCTACTCGAACACTTGACAAAGCTATTGCCTTCACTTTGTCCGGATTCCGAAATTGCAAGGCAGATTTCTTGTACCCGAACGAAGGGACGGGGTCTGATCATGGATATTCTTGGCCCGAAAAGTCTTAAAGAAGCAGCTATCAAACTGCGTTCCGCGAAATTTTCGCTTATTATCGACGAGACGACCGACATCAGCACGAGTAAATGCCTAGTTATTGTTGCTCGATATTTTAACGACGACACGAACGAGCTAAGAGATCGCTGCTTGGGGCTTTTGGAAGTACCCTGTTGTACAGCCGCAGCGTTGCACTCGACCATAACCAACTGTTAGACGCTACATCATATTCCCCTGAAAAATATGATCGGATTTGCAGCCGACAATGCCTCGGTCGTGATGGGGAATTTGAATGGAGTGCAGGCGAAATTCAAAGAGTCTCTGCCAAATTTATTTGCGATGGGTTGTGTTTGTCACTCCTTTCATCTCTGCGCATCGGCAGCCTGCTTAAAATTACCGCGGACAATCGAGGATCTGGCCCGAGACGTATACTCGTATTTCTCACACAGTACGAAACGTTTGACAGAATTCGCTGGATGCCAAGAGATCGCTAACCTGGTCCCCCATCGACTGTTGCGGCCGAGTCAAACTCGATGGCTATCGTTAAAAGCTGTCGTTAGTCGCATTTTGGAGCAGTGGCCAGCGCTGATACAATTTTTTGAAATTGCCGTGATGGAGGATTATTTGCAGGCTGCGAGTACGATATTAAATGCGCTGAAAAATCCGATTTACATGCTGTATTTTAGCTTTCTGACCTACGTTCTCGGATTGATAAATCGACTCAATCTCAAGTTTCAAAGTCGAGACTCACTTCTCTACTCTTTATTGAATCAAGTCACAGAGGTGTATCGAACCTTGCTGAAAAGTTATTTCAAAAGTGATTACATCACAAAGACGCCCACGCAGTCGATTGATCCCGGCAATGCTCGTGAATACAAACCCATTGAAGAACTCTATGTCGGAGCTCGGGTACAAGCTATCCTGAAAAGTACCCAAGTACATGCTGATGAAGTTCGCGATTTCAAGCTGCGAGCTCTTGCTTTTTATGTCGAGCTATGTCGAGAAATAAGGCGTCGAATCAAATTCGACGACCCGGTTCTCTCCGCTTTATCCGTCTTAAATCCAAAAATCGCTGTATCTGGAACTGTCGCCTCAATTGTTCGGTTAGCACTGCTATTCCCGAATCTGATAAAGGAAGATGCGCTAGAAGACCTCAACTCTGAATGGAGATTACTGCCTGAGGTAGCGGAGCTTTCAAACGGCAACTTGAGCCTAATTAACTTTATTAATAGAATCGGTACGATAAAGAATCAAGCTGAAGGTCCGATGTTTCCAACATTACATCCCTTTATGAAAGCACTTGCATGTCTGCCTCACAGTAGCGCTGCGGCAGAAAGGATTTTTTCTCAATTGAACTTGATCAAGACCAAAACTCGAAATAAACTTAAGGTGACCACAAGCAATGCCTTGCTTTTAACGAAAGAGCTACTTCACACACAAACGTGCTATGAATGGAAACCGGAGAGCAAGCTACTTGCTGAAAGTGCAAGGGACATAGACTCGGACAGTGATAGATGATGGCAGTGAAAAATAAGGCGTAGTGGGGATACAAGCCATCATCTTCGTTTCACGCTTACGGGGGGACCGCTATTAAATTTTGAAACGCTAGAGCCTTTTTTAAATTTCGGTCCTACTATAACGAGTTATTTTTCCTGTCTAAAAGGAAGAAATAACAGCGGGAACCCCACCACCGACATTTCTGGTTCAAAACGAAAATGATCCTACTGTTGTGTTTTTGTTGTTGCAAGTTACAGATATTTTCACACATTTATTTGAGCATTGTCTACCAAAATGAGCGTCGGTTTTATCATTGAATATTTTTATGCAAAAATATATAAATTATTCCTCGATTCATCGACTTATTTTGTACAAGAATTGCATGAAAAAAAACGTAAATAAATCGAAGAAAAGTTATTGTATTTCTGCGGAAAATTATTGAATGATAACACCGACGCTTATTTTTTTCGTAGATAATATTTATATGCATGTGGAAAAAATATGCTCGACTTGCAGCGATAAAAACATAGATAGTTAGAATCATTTTTCGTTTTTTAGTGACATCTAAGATAGTTTCGAAGTCAAATATCTTTAACATTTTTTTATGCTTAATAATAAATATTTACGTTCGTTCATGTTAACTTTAAATTAAAATAAAAAATATTAACTTTTAAGTCGAATAAAGAAATGTTACGCTCATTCATATTGTTATCTTTGTAATTTAAAACTTTTACGTAAACAAATAAACAAAAAATCTCTACAAATTCCATTCTGCTGGATTACGATCAATTTTATTCATTTTTTATTTTAATTATCTGTTTTCAAACTTCGTGCCAGAGGATCTCATCGATTAAGATTAAATTCACGTACGCACGGTATTTTCCTTTGCATGGCGTTGTCTAGGATTTGTCAATTAACTTGTGGTTTGTGTTTTGATAGTAACCTCGGATTTAACGATATTTTGGAAGAACTTTGATTCCTTAGATTTAGTTTAGAAAAGGTGATATTACTTTTGCTTTGTGCCCCCACCCATAAATCGCTCTCGCTTCTGGACACATTTTCCTATCATACCGGCTGTCATGTAATAGGAACAAAGCAATGTTAGCCGAAGTTGGACAAAATTGTTTTTTTTCGTGGCCGCGAATAGTTTTCTTATTCTCTTATTACACGAAGGTTGACCGAAAACTGACGACAATATATCGTTAAAAAAATAGTTTATTTCTTTATGTACGCAGCTGACTTCACTTTTGTACTTTTGATTCGGAAGTGGTACGCTTTTGGGGGAATTGGCGTACGCTCCGAATTGACCATGCGGCAACACTGCCTTCACGACCTATCGCTTTACATATGCATCATGAGCGTGATCGTTATGTACGCTCAGACTTGAAAGCCAATAAAAAAATTACAGAACCATAGTATGAAGATTATGATCCGAAAAAATGCGGATTTTTTTAAAATTCTACCGAGATCCAGTTTGCATCCCTGAATGATAACATATATATACATCGCCACATGTTCCAGGATGTATGGAGTCCAGCCTATCACGAATCATAGGGCTCTTCGCAGAGGAACATCAAGCCTATTGAAGTGACACTTGAGGCCATACAGTTCTTACCAAATCAGCCACATGGTTGAGGCATTTTTTTTCTTCATTGACGTTCAAAGCCAACCTCCGAGCATAGGGAACATTTTCTTAAATTACATTCGGCTAAAGTAATGCCTTGAATATCCGAAACACATATACGAAAACGGAATATTTATTACAAAAACTATCAACTTTAGGGATCTATGGGCGGAGCTTTTTATAGGATTCGACCACTGATCCCGCTGCATGCACTATTTGAGCATAGATGTGGATAAAGTTCCGAAAAGCCCATATGTCGGATCGACTTGAAATGTAGTACACTTACGTTTTTTAGCCTCCTGAGCACGAATATGAAAATGAAAATTGGCGCAAATTTGATCTTCAAGGTCGAAACTCAAACAAGTCGATTTTTGAGCGGTTTTTCTAGGTTATTTCAACAACTATTGATCTGAGATAAACATATTTTAAACAAAAGTTGTAGATTATGCGTAAATGTACGTTTTATGTTCTATACATTTTTTTCCTAAAACCATTTTTGTTCGAGAAAAACAGGATAATGCCCAACTCAAATCCAAAAAAAAGCCAAGGAACCCCAAAACCGCAAACCCGAAAAATCCCAAACCTCCAAACATCCCAAACCCAAACAAACGCGAAAAATCCCAAACTCCCAAACCCCCCAAACCCAACACACACACGCACACATACGCACACGCACACGAATACTCAGAATCAAACAATCGCAATCACATACCAAACTGACACACCAATACTCATAATCGAACAATCGACATCATACAAACGAGACCAACACAACGAAAGAACTCAACACTTATCACAAACCCAAACAAATACTCTGAATCAAGCATTCAACACCACTCATACCAAACAAACACACAAATACTTAGAGTCAAACAATCAACATCACACATACGAGACCAACATACAAATACACTCATCGGATAAATTGAAGAGACAAATCCAAACACAAACACACAAGTACTGAGAATCAAGCAAACAAACCACTTATACCAAACTGATGCACAAGTACTTATCGAACAATCAACATCACACAACCCAAAGAAACACACCTAACGACCGAAGTAACACGCTGAACACATCGACATTCGCAAAAACGTTTTTGGGAAGGAGAGCCTTGAAAGAACAATTTAATTAAAATGGACCGGACTTTCAATTTTTATACATTGAGCCCTATTTTGCAAGACCGCGCCAGAATGCTGCAGTGGTTACGCGACGTCGGATTGATACCAAGCACGCGATACTGTTCGAAGCACAAGAAGTCGATAACCCTGCATGAGTCACGATTGACATGTGGCGAATTCATATGCCAAAAGTATGGCAAATATAATCATAGCGCTACCGTGGCTGAAGACACCTGGTTCGAGAGATGCCACGTATCTGCAGCAGTGTGTATGCTTATTACGTACAGCTTTGCGATAAATTTGACCTTCGAGCAAACTATTCGCGAGAGCAGTGTTGTCGAAGGGCAACAAATCTCACGAGAAACCGTAATGGATCGGTTTTCGTTCTGTCGAGAAGTGTGCATGATATCTCTCGACGAACAATTTGAAAGCGAAGGCAAAATCGGAGGCCCTGGTGAGATCGTGGAAATCGACGAATGTAAAATTGGGCGGCGAAAGTATGAAAGGGAACGTGTCGTAGAAGGTTCGTGGATCTTGGGCATGATTCACAGGGGACATCCAGAAGTGTATCGTCTGGAAATTTGCCCCGAAAACAAAAGAGACGAAGGCACCTTGCTCTCTTTGATCCAGAAACACGTCGCCATTGGAACCGAAATCCAAACGGATTGCTGGAAAGGGTATAAAAACCTGAGTGCTCACGGTTATAGCCACAAAAGTGTGAACCACTCCAAAGAATTCGTGAATGAAGAAACCGGGGCACACACCCAAAATATCGAATCATCGTGGCGGTGGATGCGTCACTCTCTATCGCGGGGAGGAGTTCACAAAGACAAGCTGGCTGATCGTCTTTGCGAATTCTTGTGGCGACGCCGGGTAAAGAAGCTGAACGCTGACCCATTCTCCCAACTTCTCAGGGACATCAAGTCTGTCTATCCTGGTAGAGGAAACTAAGTTTTTTATTTCGTCACTTTCCGAACCTCTTTCATTGATGAATCAAATCACAAAAACCCAAAAAAATAAAAAATTAGAAAAAAAACCAAAAAAAAAACTAAAAAACCCAAAAACAAAAAAATAATAAAAAAATAAAATACAAAAAAAAGCATTTTAAAGACCAAACTCCGACCTTCACGTGGTAATGTGCGTCAGTAAGCTATGCTATGCCGAAGCCAATGGAGTTCTGGCAAATAAAGATCGGCGGTAAAAACCAAATAAAACAAACACAAACATCAATCAAAACAAACCCAAACAAACTCGGGTATGTTGAATCGTGGGGTGCGTGCCCTGCGTGAGGTGCCCTGCGCCCACTGGGGTGGGCGCAGGGCACCTCGGATGGGTACGTGAAATCGCGGGGTGCGTAGGACACTGGGGTGGGTTTGTTGGGCACCTTGGATGGGTGCGTGGAATCGTGGGGTTCGTAGAACCCTGAAGTGGGCGGCGGGCACCTCGGATGGGTGCGTGGAATCGTGAGGTGCGTAGAACACTGGGGTGGGCGCAGGGCACCTTGGATCGGTGCGTGGGATCGTCGGGTTCATAGAACACTGGGATGGGCGGCAGGCACCTCGGATGGGTGCGTGGAATCGTGGGGTGCGTAGAACACTGGGGTCGGCGGAGGGCACCTCGGATGGGTGGGTAGAATTGTGGGGTTCGTTGAACACTGGGGTGGGCGGCGGGCACCTTGGATGGGTGCTTACAAAGATCATAATCAGGACAAACGAAGGGAAGGGAGTTGGGTTGGGTTTGGGGGGTTTGAGGGTTTGGGATGTTTGGAGGCTTGTGATTTTTCGGGTTTGCAGTTTTGGGGTACTCTTGGCTTTTTTTGGGTTTGAGTTGGGCATTATCCTGTTTTTCTCGAACAAAAATGGTTTTAGAAAAAAAATGTATAGAACATAAAACATGCATTTTCACATAATCTACAACTTTGGTTTGAAATATTTTTGTTTCAGATCAATAGTTGTTGAAATAACCTAGAAAAACCGCTCAAAAATCTACTTTTTTGAGTTTTGACCTTGAAGATCAAATTTGCGCCAATTTTCATTTTTATATTCGCGCTCAGAAGGCCAAAAAACGTAAATGTACCAAATTTGAAGTCGATCCGGCATATGGGCTTTTCGGAACTGTACCCAAATCATTTTAAAGCATGTTTAAATGTAAAATTTGTAAGAAACATGGTCATGGGACTGCTATGGGGTGAACATAATGTTCAAGAAGACCATCGCGTTCGTAAGAAAAAATCACGTGAAATGAAAAAAAAAAATGTTATACGGCCGTTTTTAAGTAAGTTATTATATTTGTTACCTAAGCCGCTCGCGCCAGGCTGCAGAGTGAGTGGGGGTATCCCTACCGCGGCGCCCGGCCGAGCGGTCGACGCCGCGCGCTCGGCGGTGAGCCGTCGACCCTAATACATCGATAACTGTGATGGCATAATTGCTCGTAAAGGGAATAATTTTATTGAACCCCATGGCCGGAAGCGTAGGGATTGCTGAGGAACTCGAATTTTGCAAAAATCTTTATTACAAAAATAGAAAATTGAACAAACGTAAAAACATTCATATCTCGGGCGGTAATCTAAATATTGAAAATGTTTTTCTTTCAATTGCTCGTTTTCTAAAAACGCGTTAGATGGTCCAAACATTTTTCAGATATCTTTGCAACTTTGGTCAGAATTGGTATTTGTTTATGTCACGTCCTGAGGGGACGTGGGCATATGTTTTATCGCGGTTCCCTCTTTTTAGCCTACGCCTAGCGCAATAGCTCGGGATGAGGGTGAAAAAGGGAAAGGTGCATGCAAAGATGGGAGTGACGCAGTGACTCGATTAAGAAATGAATTGATCTATACAGATAATTAACAATTTGGGATTTATTGAAATTAACCAATTTAGTTAATTCCGTCAACGTGAAAATACATAGAGGTTCGCTTACATTTATGATGCGCCGTGGATACGATAATCGGTTTACAGCGGTTGGGTTCGGGCCTCCGCAGATAGGTCGGACCCCTCGGTTGCGCACGCTCGGTGACAATGTTGAAATTACACGTTGATACAAATGTTTACACATGCGAGTTTCACACATACACATTCAACGTAGACAGTTAAATGGTTTCTTACAGTTCGCGTTTTTATGAGGAACAATTTCGAAGTTCAAGTTTCGCGTTTTTATGAGGAACAATTTCGAAGTTCAAGTTCGCGTTTGCTGTCAGGAGACAGATGTTCTACTTATTCCGATGAAAGTTGTTGGGAGACTGTTCTCTACGAGAGGTGATGGAACACACTGACTTGATGATTTCCTTCTTCTAGGATGTAGGAAAAATTGGGATACTGAGGTGGTGGGAGACTTGCCCCCTGGGAGAGTGCACATTTGGGGGTGCATTCTTTTGGATTGGTGGAAAATATGTATAAGTTGAAATGAGAGTGGGAGCGAGGAGTAGGTTGCGATAGCCACAACCGTCGCTCTATTTCCGGGAATTGGAGCTGCGCTTCTTTATCTGGAGCGCGGAAAAATATAGACGAAAAAGGGGCCTTGTCGGCGCCAAGAACGCACGCTCGAGATAGGGCTTGTTGACCGAGGCCCGCGAGTCCGCATGGGAAATATCAACGCAGTTTTATGACCGCGGCAACTTCCTGGGTCGGAGAATTTTCTCCTAGCGAGTGTATATTTAAAGGATTTTGACATTTTCCGCTCTTGGCTGGTCGTTATAATTCGGTATCGTTGCGTCGTTATGTATTTACGTTTTTACGAATATCATCACGCATTTCTTGCGTGTCGCTTCACGTGTTCGTCATCCTTGTAACCCGAAGGTTTCCTTTGTGTATTTTTGGTCTTAAGGACACTCTGCGATGTACTCGGACTCTGTTCGGATTACAACGAGACTGTTCGAAATTTTCCCGCTTGTATAGTTGTTCTCGATATCGTTAAGACCGCTACGATTTCGCGTGGGAAGGTATGAGCAACGCTTAGTTATATTATTATGGATAGGCTACGTTTCCGCCGTGGTAGGCCTAACTCTAAAGAAAATATTCAGGTCCGTCGAAAAATGAGAATTCCGCTATCGTGCGTATTAGGCTTAAAAAGACATTGTACGCATTTGGTCGCGACGTGACATTTATAAGCAAAAAATCTAAAATCGGCAAAAAACAGTATCTATTTTCAACAAAACGTATTTTTTTTCCAAATCGCTTGTGCATGATGACACGAAGCTCCTCAATTTTTTTCCCCCCTGTGGGCCTTCGTCGGGAAATTCTATTGAAGGGTAAAGATTTTTTGATGATCGCAGATTGGTGCTAAACTATATCTCGCAGATCGATAAATCTTGCACGATTCTCTTGTGGTTTGGCTCCTTTACATCATGTACGAGTTTCAAACCGATATGTTGATAGACACCCGATTGCGGTTGCAAAAACCCAATGGAGAATTTTCATTTTCATTTGCCATTAACCGCTTAATTAACAATGTTAGCACTTTTTTCAGGACCTTTTTTACAGAGGACGCGTTCCAAAAAAATTATCTCAAAAATATCCATTTTTTAATTAACAATAATTTTTTATTGCTAAAATATACCTCCGAAATGTCCGAAAACTCAGGACTATATTCTTGTAGTTCCAAACAACCTTTAAAAAAATTGGCCAGAGGGTGGGCCTCTTGAATAGGTCTTATGCTAAGGTGACTGGACTATAGAGGGACCTACCCTGAGTACCTGAGTAAAGGGATTTTATACAACGCTCGTTAGTTTTCGAGAAAAGACTTTTGAAAGTTTAGCTCGTAGCTACGATACCGGTACGGTTGCACCTTTGTGGAACTAGCGGGCGTGGCCCAGTGGGCAACGTTCCCGGCTCTGACGCTCGAGGTCCAGGGTTCGTGTCCCGTGATGGCGTTTTTTTCACCAAATATAAATAAATTCGATAGATGATGCAAAACCGTGTAATTATTTATTATCATGTTATTTATTTATTTATTTAATTTTAAAAATTTTTTACTGTCCATTTTTTTTAAATTATTTTAAATTATTTTATTTTTCACGCAGAAAAAAAGAGAGGATGAAATCATAACATCTTTCACAAGAAACTGCAGTTTATTATTTTTCATTACAATATACAGGTTTTTCATACTCGCTATCACTGTGGTCGCTGGTTGCATCAGAACAATATT
The DNA here is from genome assembly GCA_951751655.1 of Ophion costatus. Classification (NCBI taxonomy): domain Eukaryota; kingdom Metazoa; phylum Arthropoda; class Insecta; order Hymenoptera; family Ichneumonidae; genus Ophion; species Ophion costatus. The sequence continues at coordinate 34,583,277 of OX632360.1, forward strand.
GCGGGTGGTATTTGTCGTAAAAGCAAGCAAAACATAAGACCAAAGAGCAACGCGCACATTGTATAAAAGCTATGGCCTTGCAGGTGCACGGAGTTTTGCGCAGCGATATTGGAAAACATACTTGACTGACATTTAAAAACAGCAGTCTTTTCTCAATTAACTTCGATGCAAACCACGCATATTTAATCATCGGCGCGAAAGCAGGTGCGCTTAATTGATGAAGAATCAAATAATGAATTTGTATGGCATCTTCCCTTGATGCAATTTGTCTGTTATTTTTTAACAAATCGGGAGCATTTTGTATTTTTTTCTGAAAATGGTCACTTAGCGGTAAAAATATACATCGCACGGTTAGCAAATCGGCGTGCACTTGGGCGGTATAACTTTAATACGCATGTACATGCCTTCTTCTCGTCTACAAAGTTGTGATCGTAAAGCGTTAGGGATACGGTACAAGTGGGGATGAGGAACGCAGGTAGCGAACTCGGCTGAAATACTTGAAATAACGGCCTGACCATTTTAAAATTCATATTGTCATGAAAAATAATAAACTGCAGTTTCTTGTGAAAGATGTTATAATTTCTTTCTCTCTTTCTTTTTTGCGTGAAAAATAAAATAATAATAAATACTTTTAAAAAATGGACAGTAAAAAGTTTAAAAAATGGATACATTTTTTTTTAATAAATAAATAAAATAATAATAAATAATTAGACGGTTTTGCATCATCCATCGAATTTATTTATATTTTGTGAAAAAAGAACGCCATCACGGGACTCGAACCCTGGACCTCGAACGTCAGAGCCGGGAACCTTGCCCACTAGGCCACGCCCGCTGGTTCAACAACGGTGCAACCGTACCGGTATCATAGCTACGAGCTAAACTTTCGAACATTTTTTCTCGAAAACTAAAGAGCGTTGTATAAATTCCGTTTACCCAGGTACTCAGGGTAGGTCCCACTACAACATATCTGAGTCTTATCAAAATCCGTGAGTGACAGCCTGTAAAATTCCCTTGTTAGAACCGCTCCAGCCCTACTACTTGCATACTTTGAAAAGTTATGTCGAAGTATTTACTTTCTATTCTATTGAAGAAGCACCATGCATCCCATGAAATCTATTGGGTCGTATACATTGTGGTGTAATGGGCATAGTTTTGGCAAGCTGAAGGTTTAAATTATGGTGCGCCCGCTTTCTGGTGGAAAAGGAATATCTATATTACTCTCAACACCTATCGCTCCATTTTCGATGGTCTGTCCAAGTACAGTCGAACATCTCATTCCTAATAATCCCGATATACCTGATACGATAACTAATGCGAAGATACAATTTGAAATAATCTAAGTAGATAAATTGTTACAAAAGTTGCGTATGCAAGCGGTGGGAACGGTTCTGTAAGAAAATTGTGTATCTTCCCGAACTTTTTTCTTAACCATGCACGCCAAGTTGTTGCACAGAATTTCCAGTGTACTTGTTTCATATGTTGTGCTTTTATATAATTGTGATTCGATTTTTTAACTTAATAATATGGTTTTTATTAGATCAAATATTCAGAAAAATATTATTTGTAGGATTTGACAATGTTGTGCCCATTTCTAAAAACTTGCTTGGCTTTTTTATAAAAAGTTATTTCACTCATTTTGTACGCCTAAATTAAAAGAGTAATAATCTAAAAAAACCGATGTTTGAAATAGAATAAAAAACATTTCGAGTTTGATTCGAATTTTGTAGATAGTGAAACAACCGAAATTTTGTTCAAGGGAACTTTTTAATACGAGGCTTTTTTTACTTGTTGAGGGGCCAGTCCACTTTGAAAATTTCAAAAACTCGATTTTTTTTACCGTTTTCGAAAGTACATACATTCAGAAATTTTGGATTTCGTACGGTGCAGGAATTGCCGGATGAGTTTAGGTAAGAGTTTTTCATAGTATAAACTTTAAACGCGTTTTTCTCGAAGCAACGTTTTCAAAATCTAGCTCCATCATATCTCTAAAATTAATAAACCGATTCTCTTGAAATTTGAACCACATATTGTAAACATGATTCGCAACGAGATGACCCTCGATGATTTTAAAATTTTTATTTTTACCCTTTTTTTGCGAAAAACTCCGAAAAAACGCATTTTTTTTACTTTATTCGTTTTTCATGTGCCATTTTTTTATTTTTTGATAAAACTTTATATCCGAGGTACATTTTGTAGCTAGTGTCATTCTGAATCTAATGGATTTTGATTTTTCTGTTTCAGACAAGCCGTTGCCGAATTGTGATGGAGCTACCTAGCCCACCTATTTTTGACGCGTTACGTTAAACTATAGTTTTTGTACTTAAAAATGAATTAAAATGAATTAAAATTATTTTTTAAATGTATTTCAAGACTTTATTCATCAAGCCCAACAACTTTTATATTCATATCTTTTATAAGGTCCACAAAAAAAATCGCGAAAATAGCCTTTTTTCGTGACTCCAAAGTGGACTGGCCCCTTAAAGTTTTTAGGGAGTATATGTATATGCGCGCTAGTGTATATGCGAAAAAACTTCGAGACATCGCGCTTAAACACGTCAGCTCTGCTACCTCGTTGACTGGTAAGCTTACCTCTGTCACATCTCGCGACGATTCCCAAAACACAAGACTTTTCTTTTCCAAACCAGCCGATGCCCTCTCGTAAATTCCGAAAGTGTAGAGCGAAATATTTAACACTCGAAAAATAGTATGAGAGCATTTCAAAGCTATGCAGAGGCTTACCGCCGTAAGTCCTAATAAGTATAGATGACAGATTTTTTTTTCATAACACACGAGACGGCTCCGATGAATTCTTACTAGGAAAAAATACGACATCCGGTCTCGCGGCGTAGTCCGATATATAAACTTCTTGATATGAAAACTCACCATAGCCATAAATTGACACTACCCAAACCATGCGCATGATTACGCCTCAGATATCGAACTCTGTATTCCACGCGGTTGGACGCCGAAACACGGGACAAAGATCCCCTGACCTCGATGCGTGCAATTCCATATAAGGAATGATCGAGATCGAATCTGCGCAGCATGAAAATCGCGACTAATCACGCTAAACCCTACAGTTTCTTCTCCCACTACATAACTCCTCCTAATTTTCATATCAAGAAAGACTTCCTTCCTGAAGTGACTTCAGGAAGGAAGTCATTCTTGATATGAAAATTCAAGTGAAGTCAGTCTTCCTACAATTTCCATCGAGTTCAGATCAAGTCTGCCGTCCACTTCCATCGAACCAAGTTCTTCTATCAAGTGTCAATCCCAGTCTCCCGACAATCTTCATCAAGTTCAATCCCAGTATTCCTACAATTTCCATCGCGTTCAGATCAAGTCTCCCGTCAACTTCCATCGAACCAAGTTCTTCTATCGAGTCTCAATCTCAGTCTCCCGACAATCTTCATCAAGTTCAATCCCAGTCTTCCTACAATTTCCATCGCGTTCAGATCAAGTCTCCCGTCAACTTCCTTCGAACCGAGTTCTTCTATCGAGTCTCAATCCCAGTCTCCCAACAATCTTCATCAAGTTCGATCCCAGTCTTCCTGCAACATTTTTCAAATCCAGCACTCAGTCTCCCGACATTCGCCACCGAGTCTTTTACCAAGTCTTAATTTTTTATTCGCGTACTAGCAGCCTTATTACAGCCATTTTCCTTCGAGTCTTATATATATATATATATATATATATATATAACTTCGACTCTCAGACCGAGTAGAAAGGTCAAGAATTCGTGTATCTCTTCGTGCGTTTGTATAGAGTCTCAAGTGCTTCTCGCCGTGTATGCATAAACGCATACATCTCCAAACAACCGAAAATCTCGTGCAAGTGCTACGAGCAACTTGACCAGCGAGCGCACCAGCGCACGAGCGAGAGCCCTTCGCCTTACGAGCGTCAACCGATATCTATACGAGCGAGCGTACACGACCCTACGAGCGAGCCCACACAACCTTACGAGCGAGCGTATACACGGAAACCAACACCAACAACCGTAAGCGAAACACATCATTCTGTCATTTTTCTGTATCATTCCTTTACTTTTCCATTATTGTCAATTCACACAAAAATCCGACTATCCATATATATATAATAAAACGTCGGTTAAAATTACATGAGCTTGTCGAGTTATTCCTCAACGTTAAAATATTACGTCAAATCCTTAACCCTATTCTCTTCCACGCACTACCCCTTTTTACCCTCATCCCGTGCTATTGCGTTAGGCGTAGGAAAGAAAAAGGGAAACGAAAATATTATGTTCTCATCCCTTCCGGATGTGACATAAATGTATGGGGGCTCGTCCGGGATATTAAAAAGGAAATGTGCTAATTAACCCATCGTCCATGATTGATTCGGAAATTGATATATCGGATTTGTTACCTGGTTTGGAACGTCCTAAACGATCGATACAAAAATTACAAAAATCCTCAAAAATCAAAAAACAAACCCACAAAAACAATGACGACGTTAGGAACAAACCAGTTAATAGCCCTAAGTGACGCCATAATCTGCGTCCCTGAATTCGACGGACAAAATATCCCTTTATCAGAATTCATAACTGGGTGCGAGGATACAAAATATATGCTCCCTCCTGAATCCGAAAAATATTTAGCAAAATTAGTTAGAAACAAATTGAAAAATCAAGCTAGAGAAGCAATCCACGGGACGAAATTCGAAACTATAGAGGCACTAAACAAATTCCTAAAAAAATATATACACCAAATAAATCCGTAATACAATAATTAGGAGAACTCGATAACATCTTTTAAACGGCCAACGACAGTATCATAGATTTTCCGCAAAAATCAGGAAAAAGGCAAGGGATACAATCGAGGCGCGAGACTTATCGAATGATGGGGCGGACGACCCCGTATTCAGAATAACGGTAGACGACTACTTCCTGACGTGTTTTAAACGTGAGTTGAAGGGGGAAATTGAACAACGACTCCCTCCATGTGCTAACATCGAAAACAGTTGCACTCGCCCTCCATTGAACCCGTTCCGATCAAGTCAGTCAAGATCTGTAATATTTGCAAAAAGGATAATCATCCGACCGAAGCTTGCCGATTCGCAATTCATACATGCCAAATTTGCAAAGGTCAAGACCACAGTGCCATCGAGTGCAGAAAAAAACCAAACGAGCAATGCTCGGTCATTTGCCAAATTTGCAAAAAACTCGGTCACACCGCCGATAGGTGTTACACCGATCAGAACTCCCGCGCCACAACGTGTCAATTGTGTAAAAATTTAGGGCACACAGCCGATAAATGTCCTTCGCAAGGCATGGCCGTTCGAACGAACAAACGAACTCGACGAGATAGTGAAAACCCCGCGCGTTCGAAACCTCTTTCCACATGGGAGTCGCAAGCCGCACGTTAAAGGAACGGTACATCCCGCCTTTAAAAATCCGTAAGGATGTTTACGCCGACGACTGCCTGGTAACAAACATCCACGGAAAGGCTCATATGAAGGAATCCAATCCTACATATGACGCCGTACGACCGATCGTGCCGGTCATAAAACTACAGGAATTCGACATCGTGGAAAACCACACAAAAAACAAAATCAGATTGCACGAAAATCTGCGATTCTAATTCAGTTCCTCAAGATTCTAATCCTAATTCGGAGGTAGATTGCGACAACTGCGCCGATCCAGAGTCCAGTGGTGGCCAATACAAAAAAACGTCAAAATAAAACTTTGTCAACGCTCCAGTGAGAGCGATGATGAAGAAAAACCAAACCAAAACAAAAACAAAACAAACTCAGATGGCACGACAATCTGTGTTTCCAACCCAGTTCCTCGCGATGCTAACCGAAGTTCTCGCGATCATACTAATCTGAAATCAGATTGCAGTTCAATCTCAAATTCCAGACAAATTCCTCGTGATCCTTCTCATTCAATCGTAGATTGCATGACAACTACGCTAATCCAGAGTTATGTCGAAGAAAATTATGTCGAATTATGACATAATTATGTCCAGAATTATGTCGAAGAAAAACCTTGCCTTCACTCCGACGAGAGCGACGAGCAAGCAAAACAAAATAAAAAGCTCAGTAGCGAGGAAAAATCAAAAACAAAAACAAACGGAAAGGAAAAAATTGAACAAAAACCAAAACAAACCCAAAGCGAAAAAATTAAAACAAAACCAAATCAAAATCGAAACTGGGAAGAAAAAACAAAATCAAAAACGAGTGAAACCCAAAACGAAAAAGAAAAATCCAAAACAACTCAAGATCAAAACGAAAAAAAAAACCCAAAACGAAAAAGAAAAATCCAAAACAACTCAAAATCAAAACGAAAAAAAAAACCCAAAATTAAACAAAATCAAAAACAAAAAGAAAAAACCAAAACAATTCAAAATCAAAACGAAAAAGAAAAACCCAAAATAAAACAGAATCAAAACGAAAGAGGACAATCTAAACCAATTCAAAAACATAAATCGAACAAAAGTCAAATCACAAAAGCAAATGAAAAATTAAAAAACGCTGAAAATCAAAATCGAAATCAAAACGTAAATTTCATCGCCATTGCCGAATCAACATCGCGTATAATCGAAAATTCGAAAATCACGTTTCAAGATTTGGCACGGCAACTAGACCAGACTAGCGATAGCAATGTCGGAAACAAAAATCCAACGATCTTTACTATACGAGCAGATGTCCACCCCGCCCTGCGTGAGAAAAATATAAACATCGTCACTCGCTCTCAAGCGAAGAGCCCTATAGAACGAGTACACGAATCATGTAGCGACTACGTTAGCGTCAATGCCAACGCGCCTGCAGCCGAACGCGTAGACGCGCTCTCCAAAACTCGACACCTTACGCATCGAATTTGTGAACTCATAAATTACACAGAGAGTAGCGACGGCGAGACGAAGATCGAAATAGTAAGACCCATACGCACCGGTCGACCCGCGGAGGGCATTGCCCCGAAATCAGCTGAGGGCCCTGACAAGCGCAAAGCACTTCCGATCCATCCCTCCAAACACTCCACCGATCCTAATTCCGATAATTCGACAAATTCAGATTCCAACTCTCTCGATTCAAAACCCTCCGAAGACAAAGATCCTCCAGCTGAGGAAAGAAAAATATCAGAATCGTTAGATAATCCGGTTTATTTCACCACCTCAACAGGTAAGCCGTATGACCCTGGAGGACAACAAATTATTAGAGTCAAACACGCTTCCTTTCTGGAAAGATGTTTCAGTAGGCCAGGCCTACAATAAAAAGGGTCGAAAAAAATACCACCTTGCATTGGTTATCCGTGCCAAAGAAGCCGAACCGTTATCTTCAATATCTAAAAACGTTAATAAAAGCGTAAAAGAACTAAAAGAAAACATTTGTTGCGAAACTCTCAAAGTGCAGTCAATCAGGCTTTGTCTCTATCAACATGTCGAACATTTGACTTAGGCAGATGTAATTAGTAGCATGAACGAAGGATTCAAGAACAATCAAATTAAAAAAAAAATTATTTGGGAACTCTGCAATATGTACCGACTGAACAACGCAATTCAATTTTCTATAAAACGCATAAATCACCAAACGGAGAACACAAGGGTGTCTCAAAACCCAATTTTGATCCTAATCAAATAAATAATCATAATAACTACCCTGTTTTTCAGATGGCCGTTATCAATCTACTCTGTAACGTTTAACGATATCACCTTTGTACCCGGAGAAACAGTTCAAATTTTTAATTACAGTATCCTCAGTACAGAACGTCCGAACTTGTTGATGTTCAAAACTCACCGAACTAGCTATTTCACAATTCAAGAGAGATTTCCCGTCGCAAACCTAGATATAATTGCCTACATGCATTTGTATTTCATATACGTAGTAATTATATTACGTTAGAAAATCATTATATTACGATATTCCTACGCAACGGTGAAAAAAATTGCGCCGTATGCTCCAAAATAATGTGTTATCAGCGATTAAAACCTCGAACAAATAAGGTACAATTTAGCAAAGAAACCGAGTTATGTAGCAGTATTTTCTGGCAAAAGAGTACACGTTATTTAATGTATAAGAATACAAGAAAATCTGAGCAGATTGAAAGAATTTTACGATCAACTGCCTGTCACTCGTGGGAACGAACAATATCTCCTTACTCCTCGAACTCACATATAACCAATTACCAAACTAGAAACTCAAATCAACCTGCAATCCTTACTTCCCTCATATTACCTTTTCAGAGACACTTGGTACAAGTTCATCCCTGATCTGGTCAAAGCCACACCACCTGCAAACATGAATCTATCGACGAAATCTACTTGACGATACATCAACCCAACATCATCAGCGTCCTATGCAATGTACTCCAAAGAAGATATCGACAACGTACGAGATCGCGTAATGTTTCCCGTAGAAAAACCGGCTGTCGTAAACAATATGGCACCGCAATATGGCATCAGTGGTCAGAACACTACCAATCCGGAGGACAAGTTGTTAAATCTCCTGGATAACGACAATCTATAACACCAAGCGGACTCCATCTGGAATCGCATCTGGAAAAAAAATCCACTCAATTCGGTACAGCAAGCACTGGTTTCACCCGAACATCACTCGTCGTGCGAGCGATCAAGCTCCTCATAGATACGGTGATCCATGCAAACCGCCGACAACCTGTGTACAGCTGGTCGATCTATCTCGTTGGTGCAGTATGGGTCTCGGTTACGTACCTCCTGATGCAACTGCCTAAACAACCCAAGGAGAAAACGTCAACGGATGCAGTGACTGGGCAAGAACTTCATCACCTCGTGTCGGCCCCTCCAGCTGAACCAGAGGGCCAATATCAACGCTGCAACACATGATCTGTACCCTGTCATCTCCGATCATCCAGCAAACAACCGATCCTCCAAACCGCGTTCCTTCCTTTAAATTCGCACGAGGAAACTTACGATAATTCTGATCATGCTAATCATTAATTTTTTATCATCGTTCTTTTAGCCTTGTCAAGTATGAGATAGGGTAAAATAAATAAATAAGCATCTATGCATGTGGAAAAAGAAAAAGGTGAAAACGCGTACACATATATTTCAGCGCAAAATAAAAAATATATTTATGTTTATTTATAATTATTTTTAAAAAACTGACAAGAAAGACAAACTTTCTCATACAAAGATCTACAATAACAATACTATCAACTATAACAAAACTATAAAAGATACTATAATACTACACACATACTTTCCTCTTTCGATAGTCTACATAATACTCTAATCCAAAGTTGTACCTACCAAAACCGCAACCACTCAATAATAGGCTGATGACGATATTGAGATAACCTTCGGAACGTTCATAATAATTGAGCGGGACGCTCAATCTTAAACCGGGGAGATTTTGCATCCTAGCGAATGGGCCTTCTCTCGGTTGTTCCCAATATCCTCATTTGCCGTCATAAGCGTATTAAATGTATACATGTAAGAATAAGACGCGTAACAGCATTAAACGGAACTTGCGTACGTTCCGCGAGCATATTCAAATCACACCGATATATACACGATAGCCGCACCACACCGCTTACCCGTATTGTGCGGGACGCCCAATCCTAAAGGTGTCACATCTCGCGACAATTCCCAAAACACAAGACTTTTCTTTTCCAGCCCAGCCGATGCCCTCTCGTAAATTCCGAAAGTGTGGAGCGAAATATTTAACACTCGAAAAATAGTATGAGAGCATTTCAAAGCTATGCAGAGTCTTACCGCCGTAAATCTTTATAAGTATTGATGACAGAATGTTTAAATATAACAGACTATAAACGGTTCCGTGAATTTTTACTAGGAAAAAATACGACATCCAGTCTCGCGGCGTAGTCCGATATATAAACTTCTTGATATGAAAACTCACCATAGCCATAAATTGACACTACCCAAACCATGCGCATGATTATGTCTCACAATCAGATATCAAACTCTGTACTCCACGCGGTTGGACACCAAAACACGGGACAAAGGTCCCCTGACCTCGATGCGTGCAATTCCATATAAGGAATGATCGAGATCGATTCTGCGAAGCATGAATATCGCGAACAATCACGCTAAACCCTAAAGTTTCTTTTCCCACTACCGAACTCCTCCTGATTCTCATATCAAGAAAGACTTCCTTCCTGAAGTTAGTCTTCCTACAATTTCCATCGCGTTCAGATTAAGTCTCCCGTCAACTTCCATCGAACCAAGTTCGTCTATCGAGTGTCAATCCCAGTCTCCCGACAATCTTCTTTAAGTTCAATCCCAGTCTTCCTACAATTTCCATCGCGTTCAGATCAAGTCTCCCGTCAACTTCCATCGATCCAAGTTCTTCTATCGAGTCCCAATCCCACTCTCCCGACAGTCTTCCTCAAGTTCAATCCCAGTCTTCCTGCTATCTTCTTCAAATTCAGAGCTCAGTCTTCCGACATTCGCCACCAAGTCTTTTACCAAGTCTTAATTTTTTATCCGCGTACTAGCACCCTTATTACAGGCATTTTTCTTCGAGTCTTATATATATATATATAACTTCGACTCTCAGACTGAGTAGAAAAGTCAGGAATTCGTGTATCTCTTCGTGCGTTTGTATAGAGTCTCAAGTGCTTCTCGCCGTGCACGCATAAACGCATACATCTCCGAGCGACCGAAAATGTCGTGGAAGTGCTACGAGCAACTTGACCAGCGAGCGCACCAGCGCACTAGCGAGGGCCCTTCGCGTTACGAGCATCAACCGATATCTTTACGAGCGAGCGTACACGACCACACAACCTTACGAGCGAGCGTATACACGCAAACCAACACCAGAAAATGTAAGCGAAACACATCGTTCTGTCTATCTTTCTGTATCTTTCCTTTACTTTTCCGTTATTGTCAATTCACACAAAAATCCGAATATCCATATATATTGGGTTGATAAAAAAGTTTTGTCGCAATAATTTCAATATAATTTATTTATTTATATATCTTATACAAAACATTTCTAATAAACAATCTATTCGCCATCGGTTCCTATAACAATCGACCATCTAGTTGGCAACTCATTTATTCCCTTTGCCCAAAACTACGGCGGCTAGGACTCAAAGAAATTTGAAACATCCCTTCTGAGATCGTCGACGTTTTTGAAAGTTTTGTTCCTCAAATATGCCTTCAAATGTCTGAACAAATGGTAGTCAGATGGCGCGATGTCGGGAGAGTATGGTGGATGAGGAACGGTATGCCAGTGAAACTCAGTGATTGTTTTGTGGGTTTCCTTTGCGATATGGGGTCTCGCGTTGTCGTGGAGAAGGTGCACAGTCGCGCGTCTTGGCTGTTTTTCTCTTATAGCTTTTGCCAATTCCTGGAGATTCTCGATGGATCGTGTAGAGGAGATCGTCTTGCCTACAGGGAGAAAATTTTGAAACAGCATTCCCTTTGCGTCCCAGAAATAGCACAACCAAATCTTTTGTAAGTGACGATCAGGTTTCGGTTGGTGTGGCCGTTTTTCTCCGACAGGAAGCCAGTAGGCTAGACGCGTTCTGTTATCATACAAGCCCCAGCTTTCATCTCCCGTCACAGGATCTTCTAAAAACTCCTTGCGATGATGGCGAAGCAGGAGAGACTGGCAGATGGTCAGGCGGCAGTTCTTATTGGCGTCGGTGAGATGGTGTGATCTCCATTGAGCTAGAACCTTCCTGTATCCCAAGTTGTGTAAGGGATTTACTATTGACGGTTGGTGCAGCCAAGTTCTCTCGCTACCTCGTACGTACTTGTTTCCGGTTTTTCTTTGATGCAGCGGAGTAATGCGTCTTCATCGATGGTCGACGGTCGGCCGGAACGTTCCTTATCTTCAAGGCTTGTGTCTCCAGATTTAAAACGATTGAACCAATGCTGGACTGTTCGATGAGAAACTTCGTTCTTGCCGAATGCATCCTGAATATTTTTAGCAGTTGTGCTTGCGTTCGTGTCGCGCTGCCACTCGTAAAATATGATCGCTCGAAGTTGCTCCTGCGAGATCGAAGCCATTTCTGTCCACTAGAACGCGCTCTCGTCCTATTATACCGTGTCACGCGGAAGAGTAGAAAAAATTCTAGAATATTCTCGACATAGCTTGATGTCATATTGCGTCAATACGTAAAAAACATTTAAAAAATTTTTGCGACAACACTTTTTTATCAACCTAATATAATAAAACGTCGGTTAAAATTACATGAGCTTGTCGAGTTATTCCTCAACGTTGAAATATAACGTCAATTCCTCAACCCTATTCTCTTCCCCGCACTACCCCTATTTACCCTCGTCCGGTGATATTGCGCTAGGCGTAGGCAAGAAAGAGGGAACCGAAAATATTATGTTCTCATCCCTTCCGGATGTGACACCTCTGTTCTAGTCGTCCTATCAATGAATCATGTCTTGAACAATGGTCAACCTATACTTGTATTGGTGCACAGCAATTTGAAATCAAACCCTATATTCGTCGAACACTCTTCCCCTCAGTCCCTGCAGGCGCCTCAGGCAATCTGTAGTAGAACCGACATAGTTCTACGACGACTTATTTTTGGTATACTGAATTTAGACACCATCTCTGAAGGGCTGCGATTTTTTTAACAGCTTTGAATTTTTACATAACGTCGTAAGCGTTGTGCCGTTTCCAAACGGCATACTGGCTGTAAACTGGTTTCCATACTGGCCGTTCTTTCAGACAAAAATAGGGTATGAAGAAGGCATGGGTTATAAAGAAAGAACTGAGTGATTTAAAATTCGGCATACGGCTCCCTTATTATATTATTTCGTTTAAAATGCTTGTTATATGAGAATACTGTAATTGAAACAGTGATTTGGTCGTAGGGGAAACTTTATGAAAAATGAAATAAGATTATTAGAAATCACTGCGCATGTGCCCGATTTGCCCAATTTGTCTGCCCTTCTTCCCTCTTTTCCCATGTCTTCTCTGTCTTTATTTTTTAAACTCTTTTTGGTCTGTGTTTTATTTACTAACCTTTATTATTGGCAACGGGACTAATGAGCAATAAATTCGCGAATATCGCTCCCGTTCCATGTCCAACGAGAGTCATGCTGTCTGGATCGCCACCGAAAAAGGCTATATTGTCGCGTAGCCATACCAATGCTGCAGTTTGATCCAGCAGGCCGAAATTACTTGCAACATCGCTGCTCGTACCCGGTCGCAAAAAACCTGCAACGGATTAAAGTGAACAATTCATGAAATCTCTTCATGATGCCCCATAATAAAATTGGCTTTCATGGTATTCATCTACATGACCTAAGCACTGTTGAACGTTTCTGGTAACTTTTGTTTTCAATCTATACGGACATCTAACCGATGTTTAATACCATTTACGATAACTGAATTTTATCGACATAATAATCGGGTGAAAAAGCAAAAATACTTTTTCATGTTCAAGATCGCCGCGTTTATTCCTGTTGGTTGAGGGTGGGGTGTTTCTAGTACAAAACAAAAGAAAATCGTATTCATTTATAAAGGTAATGCAACGCTCATTAACGTCATTCAGAGATCCATCGATGGAATTCAAGTGAATGATCTAATGTGTGTTCACATTGTGCAATGAAGCTTTATTTTGCACCGCGCTAAAATGCTGGGATAAAAATTATTGGTCGAAGAACAGAGAAGGAAGGTAAGAGGAAGGCATATACTGTGCGAAAGCTTTGTTGAAACATTATTCTATGAACAAGTTCAAAAACTTGTTAAAACGTAATAGAAAAATTGGTATTCATCCAGTTTGTAGTCTCGCCTTAGCTTGTCGCACTAGCTTGTCTATCTTACATTTATTTGCATGCTACTCATTTTCCTTTAAGCATAATGTTTTTGACGAGTTTTAAGAAAAAAGAATTGCACCGCCCATATTATCCGAACTTCAATGTAAAAAAAGCATTAGAGGTATTAATAATATTTCAATTTACGATGAAGTCGTTCAAAAAGTATAAAAGACCGACCGTTCCTTTTTATCTCCCGTTATGATTTTTTTATATTTCGTAGACTTCGAGGCATAGAAAACGTTGTATTTCAACTGAACTTACCTAATATTCCGAGACGGAAGTTTATCGTGACAAATACGATGTTTCCATAAGCCGATATGACTGTACCGTCGTACGGGTTTCCGCTATTCCACTCGAAGCTCTCGCCTTGTATGAAAACCATAACTGGATACCGCCTTGGATTTCCTGGGCCTGGTAAGAAGAATGCGCAGAAATAATTAACGTCAATCTCTGAATAATTATTTTTTATGAGTGAAGTTATGAATAAATGGACAGAAATGGACATGCGGTCAGTTTGCGGCTGGGGCTGTTTCCCATGTCAAGTACAGATAGCCTGGGCCAATACTTGAATTCTATGAAAATATTGCCGATTATCACAATATGGTCGATGTTTGAACGGTGCCGGTCAACCGATCGTTTGTGCCCAACATTGGCCCCAACCCTGGACCTATGATAATTGCTACTACTTGACCTATAATTTGGATTGAACACTGCCACCGAACCATCTACCAATTTAGGGCCAATGTTGGTGTGCAGTGGTGACCGACCGATAGTAACCGATATTTGTCCCAGTGCTGCGCCCGACGCTGTTTGCCCTTGCCGAGCCTACGTTCGGATTCAGCATTAGCAAGTAGCGAAACTCTAATGCTGGACTAATATCGGCTTTTGAACAGCAACCGATCGTTCGAGTTCATAATGTATGCCGATACCAAAGCGGTACTGTTGACCATGGTCGAGCCGACGTTCGGATGCAGAATCGGCAAGCAGCAAAATGTGCACTGGATCCACATCGGCTTCTGAACGGCAACCGATCGTTAGCGGCCATGATTAGTCACGATCTTAGGCCGATACTATTTCTTATGGTCGATCCAAACATCAATTCGAACATCGACATGTAATAAATTGCCGATCCTGGGCCGACATTAGCGTTTAAATGGCTTCTGACAGTTGGTGTTCAACGGTTGTCTCGTACGCGGTCCAATTCTAATCACGCTTATATCGCCTGTTTCGTCGAACCTTAACCGCAATGAATCTCTCATCACTGACTAATTTAAATGTTGAAAAATACATTGCTAATTTAAATGTCCGAAAATAAGAACTACAAAATATCAGTGTTACCTATTTGTCTATGGGTGCAGTTTCATGTAATAATAATATAGTAATTGGGCGTTCCTCAGTATTCGGGATGACTCTTATTCAGTTATTTTTTAGCGTTTTTCTATTTCTCAACGGAACTCTGTGCAACAATGTTGTGCAAAGAATCGCAATATTGTTGGGCCCCGATGCTTGCCCAGTGTGCGCCCGATCTACACTTTTTAGACGCTTTTCGCGGCTCCGGCGAGAGGATATTTAGAGGGAGTATACGCATTGGTGATGCTTTAGAGTCACACGAGTCACGAAATAGATATGTTTCTCTGTTCGGCCGCACAAGTGATTGGCGCTTTTTTCCGTCATGCTACAAAAAGTTTTGCTTAATTAAGAATTGCCCTTCAAGCGAAGTAAATAAAGAGCAACTGTAGTTTCCGGAAATATCTTTTACGGATTGTCATGTCGTACTGTTTCACATCGTGTAAAAAGTGAGGAACTATAATTTCCCGGAATATCTTTTAAGGATTCTCATGTACCCATCGTGGCCGACTTTTTGTCTCTTCGACGGATAAGAGTGAAGTGTCTTATCCCGTCGCGAGCTCGTTTGATTGGTCTCGTCAGATGATACCGATCGAGTTCATTTGCACACCGATTCAGTGCCCAACAAGAGTTTCGCCCGAATTTATTTAAATTGACTTAAATGTAACATATGGTACCTGAGGGATTGCATCAGATTGTGACGTCCAGGATGATGAACTATTTTCTCTCCCGTTACATAATGCATATCACTTTTATCCACATTGTGATACAGTGATATACTATACTATACTATACATACAGTATACATACAGATATAATATACAGTGATACTGGATCACTGTATCACAATGTGGATAAAAGTGATATGCATTATCCAACCGGAGAGAAAATAGTTCATCATCCTCGACGTCACAATATGATGCAACCCCTCAGGTACCGTATTGCATGTTACATTCAAGTCATTTTAAAGCAAATCGGGCGAAACTCTTGTTGGGCGCTGAATCGGTATGCAAATGAACTCGATCGGTATCATCTGACGAGACCAATCAAACGAGCTCGCGACGGGATAGGACACTTCACTCTTATCCGTCGAAGAGGCGAGAAGTCGGCCACGAGGGGTTTCGCGTCATTAGACCTAAGATCCTTGTGTATAGTAATTCATTGTAATTCAAGGAATAGTCCAAAATTGCTGTTGCGCACTATTTATAAAGCGTCATTGTGAGAGTATACTCTCAAATAAAGATAAAGTTAAGGCACCACACCACGGTAAACAAAAATATTTTCTGAGAGATATATTTGTTAAGAATCTTCTCACTAAACTTTTTAAAGAAATTTGGCAAATTGGCGGAGATACAGCACTTTATGTGAAACCGTTCGAAGCGCACGACCGCGCCGAACGGCACATGTGCGGCTGTCGAACAGGTCTGCTACCTGCCGACGCTCTGTTGGCCTTTATGAGCCCTAATTATTGGAATATATTTCGATTAAGGTATTGTATTTGCTAGTAGTGGCGAGGTGGGAAATTCCCGGGCAAGATTACGATTTCCGGGGCGCCAAGATCTAACGACTGATTCAATTGCACTTTGATGAAAGAAATCGAAAGTGCAGAATAAAATTTTTCGATATCTCGCTTGGTTTTCGAGATATCGATATACAGGGCGAGGCATTAACTGGTGCCACCTTGAATATCTCTGTAATTATCGACGCCACGGAAAATGTTTGAAACAAAAGTTGTACCGTACGAAAGGGGTCATCAAATGCGACCATTTTTTTTTATCTCAGTGGAGGCGCTGTCGCACAGTAAAGGTCACATCCACTTTTTCAAATGGGACGGTACATTTTTTTTCAACTATCTTGTAGAGCATCGAAAACTGCATAAAAAACATTTAGTTGTTCAAGGTCATGTAAGATCAAAAAGTTACATCGACTTTATTTTTATGTGAAATTGGGGATAGAATCATAGGCCCTTATTTCATCGAAGGGAATCTTAATGGTAGGAAGTACACCACATTCCTTCAAGAAACATTAGGTCCGTCATTGGAAGAAATACCTTTAGAAACAAGAAACACAATGTGGTATCAACACGATGGGTGCCCGGCACATTTTTCGCTGATAGCTAGAAATGCATTGCAAAAGAGATTTCCAAATCGTCGGATTGGATGCAGAGGAGCTGTATCATGGCCGGCTCGCTCGCCAGACTTGACGCCTCTGGACTTTTTCTTGTGGGGATACTTGAAAGGCCTTGTTTATAAAGAACGTCCTACTATGCCGGATGATATGCGTGAGAGAATTCTTCGAGCCTGTGATTCGATAAGTGCCTAAGTGATAAGAAATTCTACACAATCCGTGATGAGAAGATTGCAATACTGCATTGATTCCAATGGCAATCACTTTGGACATCTACTGTGAATAAAGGTAATTTCACATAAAAATAAAGTTCATGTCACTTTTACCATACTCCTGTTGTGCTCACAATTAGCACCGGGATCATATCTAGGCAAATAACACTATTCTTGCATAATAAAAAAAATGATTGGGAAGCATTCAGGGAAAACATAGACAGCGACATCAACCTGAACCTCTCTCTAAAAAGAAGCGACGAAATAGACGCTGCCGCTGAGTACTTTACCGAATTAATCCAAGCAACCGCTCGGGCAGCCACTCCTCAAATAGAAACGAAGGACACGGACATCTTCGACCCCAAGGAAATAATTGACAAAATAGCTGATAAAAGAAGACTGAGGAAAAGATGGCAGCTAACGAAAAATCCTACGCATAAAACTAATTTCAACAGAGCCATTCGAGAACTGAAAAAACTTATCGGAGATTACCAAAATGAATCGATCCAACAGAGCTTAGAAAACTTAACAAACACATCGGCCACGGAATACTCTCTATGGAAGGTAACAAAGCGACTTAAACAACCACAGCAACAAAGTCCCCCAATGAAAAACGTCGGCAACACCTGGGCTAGAAGCGACGCAGAAAAAGCAGAGGCTTTCGCTAACCACTTAGCCAACGTCTTCAAACCTTTCCCATCCAACGTAGATAACACCGAATTACTGGAGTTCTTAGAGAGCCCGCTACCAATGACGTTACCAATCCAGCATATTTCTCCAGCCGAAGTCCAAGGAACGATAGCTAAAGAACTAAAAACAAGGAAAGCACCCGGATATGACCTCATCGACGGCAAAATTCTCAAAGAGCTACTAAGAAAAGCTATTGTTCTCATAACATCTCTATTCAACGCAATAATCCGAAAATCACATATTCCTAAGCATTGGAAAGTAGCTCGAATAATCCTCTTCCTAAAACTGGGCAAACTCCCCAACGAGGTCACGTCATACAGACCGATAAGTCTCCTACCAACCCTGTCAAAAGTATTTGAAAAATGACTGCCCAAGAGAATGAAAACCATAATACATGACGAGCAACTAATCCCACAACATCAATTCGGATTTAGAAGCAACCACTCGACCATCGAACAAGTGAATAGAATATCCAATGAAATCTCGAACTCGATAGAAGAAAAAAAATATTGCTCAGCCGTCTTTTTAGACGTGAAGCAGGCTTTCGACAAGGTTTGGCATCAGGGGCTACTATACAAAATAAAACGAAAATTACCTCAGTACTTCCTACTCCTCAAATCATACCTCAACAACAGGCAATTCCAAGTACGACAGGGCCAAGACTTATCCCAATCCTTCCCAATCCGGTCAGGCGTTCCACAAGGAAGTGTACTAGGACCTGTGCTGTACACCATCTATACAGCAGACCTACCATCCAGCAGAAATACAACCATAGCAACGTTCGCTGATGACACAGCCATACTAGCAGTCCATGAAAACCCTGCAACTGCAAGCATCATACTACAAAGACATCTAAACACCATCGAGCAGTGGCTGGACAAATGGCGAATACGAGCTAGTGAAACCAAATCAGTCCATATTACGTTCGCCACCAGGAAAGGTAACTGCCCCAACGTCTCGCTTTACAACCAACAGTTGCCGAACGTAGAAGAGGTCAAATACCTTGGAATGCACCTGGACAGGGGATTAACATGGGCCAAGCACATCAAAACCAAAAGAAGAGAACTAAACCTGAGGACAAGGAAAATGTACTGGCTTATCGGCATAAACTCAAAACTATCGCTTCAAAACAAATTAACTATTTACAATACAATAATTAAACCAATATGGACCTATGGCATACAGCTATGGGGCACAGCCAGCAACTCAAATATTGAACTAATACAGAGGATGCAATCAAAAACCCTACGGATAATAACTAGTGCGCCCTGATATGTGACAAATAACAACATACACAGAGACCTCAAAATCATCACGGTCAAAAAAGAAATATAACGCTTCAGTCAATTCTACGAAACGAGGATCGAAAACCATCCCAATGAATCTGCCTCAGGTCTACTGAACGAAAACGCAACAACAAGAAGACTGAAGAGATACAAACCGCGGGACCTACAAAATCGGTTCCTAATGTAAAAAAAAAAAAAAAAAGTACAATCAACATTCATCCATTAACCTCGCGAGAGAGCATCGCTGGATACTCACCACGACCTCTCGAATCTGTGTCATATCAAACCAATTGCTGAGTGTTATTCAATAACAGATTGCAATAAAACAGATAATAATAAAAAATAAATAAAAAAATGTCACTTTTTTATCTTAAATGACCTTGAATGACTTTGACCCCTAAATATTTCTTATGCAGTTTTCGATGCTCTACAAGATAGGTGAAAAAAATGTACCGTCACGTTTAAAAAAATGGAGGTGACCTTTACTGTGCGACAGCGCCTCCACTGAGATTAAAAAAATGTTCGCATTTGATGACCGCTTTCGTACGGTACAATTTTTGTTTTAAATATTTTTTTGTGACGTCCATAATTACAGAGATTGTCAAGGTGGCAACAGTTAGTGCCTCACCCTGTATATTGACTTTTTTCATTTTTTTAAATATCTCGGTAAATATGCAGTTGTCGGAAAAATAATAAGAGACACGTTATGTAGAAAATTAAATTTCCTGCAAAAAAGGTCCCACACAAAATTTTAAATAACACACACACACACAGACACACACACACACACACACACACACACACACACACACACACACACACACACACACACACACACACACACACACACACACACACACACATGCACGCGCGCACGCACGCACGCACACACGCACGCACGCACACACGCACGCACGCACGCAGGCACGCACACACACACACACAAACACTTTCTTCTCGACGCTAAGAAAGTATTGTGACGAGTCCCTGTCCACTACCTATTTTTTTTCCATCTCCTTTGCTCTCTGTGCCTCTGACTCACGGGCCTGCGTGCCTAATTTATCGCTTCCTGTCCCGCGGCTCCGCTCGACCCCGCGCACCATTCTCCCGAGTCCCAAAGTGCATTTATTATCGCCTGCATGGTAATCCCGCCAGCTGCGTGGCCTACGTGACTTTCCCCAAATTCCTTTCCCGCGACCCTTTTTATCGCTAGTTTCCCATGCACTCTGCACCTAACCAAACAACCGCCTTTCCCGGAATGCAGTCACACAACTCCGAAGTCCATCCTCCGCCGAAGGTTCCAGAGTCCTCTTCTAATCGCCCCGCCTAATCAGCCGCCTGCCTTTCCTGGAACTTAGTCACCCGTGTGCCTATTTTCCCGCCGAACTTTCCAGACCCTTCCCAAATTCTTTCCCACCACGATCATTTTCCCACCGTTCGACCCTTTAAAAACACCTCCCGTGATACACTCGCGGCATTTTCAATTCGTGACTCTGTCCCAGTGAAGACCTGTTAACCTCGTTGTTCAATTTCTGGTGTCAACCGCGTCTCTCGAGCCACGACCGCGCTTCGAAGCCGGACTGGCAGACTGTTTTGTAAACCGTGAAATAAAAAGGTTACCACAATTAAAACTCGTGCCATTTCTCGACATTACAAACTGGTGCTAAGTGTGGGGTATGCCGGCCCAAAGTGTTAAAAGCTTGGACCGACCGACAACACCAAGAAGCAACAAGGACTCCAACAGCTCTGGACCACCAAGATAAAAAATGGGTGAGTAACCAATTTACTCAATATCGCCTACCTATCGAAATCGTGACGGACTCTGATACAAGCTCCGTAAACACCATGTCGCTCTCAAATGTAAACGAGACGCTCAAAAACGCGATAGGCAAAGTTTTCGACCGGCCGGGTGACAAGAACGGAGAAGTGCGTGAAGAAACGGGACAATTTTCGCGACCGCCGAGTGTTTTATCGGACGAACAATTCGAGGAAATCACGCCTAAGGAGGCAATAGAACTAATAAAAGAATCGGATGGAAAAAATATCGGTGTCGAGGCGTTTATAGCATCAATCGAGGACGCGCGACCACAAGTGACGCGACAAGATTATCTCCGTCGGTTGATAATCGCGAAAAAAATCGTGGGTGACGCGGCGCGTGAAATTCAAGAGTACGTGGTCGACACGTACGACCGACTGTACGAGGGACTCCGCATCCTATTCGGGAATTTGCAATCGGTCAGCATCTTCCGCGATAAACGCTCGCGTACGTTCCAAGAGAGGAACGAAACCGTATCGAAATTCACGAACCGATTTCTGGAGGTCCAGAATCAAGTCTTGGCCGTGCTCGCAAACTCTACGCCAAATGAGAGTAAGCGGAAACTCATAATAGAATATGAGAGAGAGCAGGGCCTCGAACAGTACCTGCTAAGCCTGCGGAAAGAAATTTCCACCGAAGTGCGCGCACAGCGACCGGACAACATCCGAGCCGCCATCGCCAAGGCTCAAGCCGCAGAGGCTTATGACTACACGCGGGAAATGATGACCCGCAGCCTCAACATCTCCGACCGAAATCCCGGCAGCGCCCCACGTCGACCGATGCCCCCGACTCCGAGACCAGGACCCTCACACTCATCCGGGACACCTCACCCACAGATTTCCTGCAACTACTGCAGAAGAATCGGGCACGTTGAACGGGATTGCCGCACCAAGATGCGTGACCTCCAAAATAGAGGCAACTCCGCCACCCAACAGTCGGGTTTTCGACGGGACCTGCCGCCACCTCGGCCCCCTCTGCGAGTCAACCACTTACCTCCAGAGGAAACGACAGAAGCCGAAACGTCGGAGGGATCCCTCGCGTTAACACCGTTGGATGCGCGAAACGAGTTGTCAAACTCGCCATGCGGGACATCCGAGGACCAGGGAGATTTCTACTAGACACCAGAGCCGCCATCAGCCTCATCAAATTAGGAAGCCTCAAAGGTACGTCCCTGGTCGACAAAAATGTGAACACAGAGTTCAAGATGGGCAACGATCTACACAGATCGTTGTTCGTAACGCAACAAGAATTCGGGGGCCGAAAGCAAATATTCCACGTCGTCCCTGATGATTTCCCGTTGGAAGAGGACGGTCTGATTGGCATCCCTTTCATGGAGAAATATCAGACGTACGTCGGCATCAGGAACGACAATTTTCTGCAATTTGACGGAAAACGACTGAATTTCAAACCTCTATCCGACACGGTCCCGGCGAGATCCATCCACTTTATCTCCGTGCCAACAAACATCGCGAATGGACCAGCGATAACCAGCGAAGAAAATTCAGAATCCATAGTGCCTTGCGTGTTCGAAGCCAAGGACTATGAAGCCCGAGTGCCCATAATAAACGACTCGGAAGAACCGAAACGGCTTATCGTGGATCTACTGCGTGGGCTACCTTTCGAGGAACCTACCCCTTCATCGGCGGAGACGCGCCAAGACGCACCGGCGGACGCATTGAGGATCCACTACATCCAAGAGCACAATTCGGCAGATAGAATCCGAACGCTCAAAGAAAACGTGCGACTACAGCACGTGCCACTCGAGCTAGCGGAACCGGTGTGGGACATCGTATCGTCCTTCCGCGACGTGTTCGCGTTACCTGGCGACCCACTGCCAGGTACGAAAGCGGTCAAACACCGCATTATAACCAGCGATGACGTTCCGATAAACGGGAAGCAGTACCGATACCCTCCGGCACACAAAGAGGAAATTGACCGTCGAGTCAACGACATACTCGAACAGAAACTGATCGAGCCCAGCGACTCACCATACAACGCCCCACTCTGGGTAGTACCAAAAAAATCTGACGCATCCGGGAAAAAGAAGTGGAGGATCGTCATCGATTTCAGGAAGCTAAATGAAAATACTTCTCACGACGCCTACCCACTTCCGTGTATCGACGAAATCCTGGATCAACTGGGGCGAGCCAAATACTTCTCCGCCTTCGATCTCGCATCCGGATTTCACCAAATACCGATGGACGAACGAGATAAGCAAAAGACAGCCTTCTCGACGCCATCAGGACATTTTCATTACAACCGGATGCCTTTCGGTCTCAAAAACGCACCTGCAACGTTCCAACGGATGATGAACAACTCACTGCGTGGACTGATTAGCAACACGTATTTGTTTATCTCGATGACATAATAATCTACGGCAACACATTGGAGGATCACAACAGGAAAACTACTGGATGTGTTGAAGCGCCTGCGAGAAGCAGACTTAAAACTGCAACCGGACAAGTGCGAATTCCTCCGACCAGAACTGGAATTTTTGGGACACGTGATATCTGAAGAAGGGGTAAAGCCAAATCCAAAGAAAATCGAGGCCGTGACGAATTTCCCAACACCGAAAGAGCCGAAACATATAAATAGTTTCTTGGACTCGCGGGGTATTATCGCAAGTTCATTAAGGATTTTAGTAGGATTGCGAAATCCTTAACCGAGTTGTTGAAAAAAGATGCACCGTGGAACTGGAGTGAAAAGCAGGAACAGGCTTTTCAACTCCTACGTACCGCTCTGACGACCGCACCCATCCTGCAATACCCGGATTTCACGAAAGAATTCGTACTGACCACCGACGCTAGCAAGCACGCAATCGGTGCCGTCCTATCACAGGGACCGATCGGGAAGGACCGACCGGTTGCCTATGCCTCGCGTACTGTCAACAAGACAGAGCAGCGCTACTCCACCACCGAGAGAGAGATGCTCGCAATTACCTGGGCAACAAAGCATTTCCGCCAGTACCTGTACGGAAAACAATTTAAAATCGTAACCGACCACAAGCCGCTGATTTGGATATTGAAGGCAACTGACCCTCCAACCAACAGCCGACTGATGCTTCTACGGATGAAAGTCGAAGAATACGAGTATGAGCCAATTTATTAAAAAGGCTCTCTCAATACGAACGCAGACGCTCTCTCTCGCATTTACGCCGTGACCACCCGAAGTCAACAGCGATCTCAAACGGAAGACAACACAGACGAAAAAGAAAACGTGGAGCGCACGAACGACAACAATGACAATCCAGCGGAGGAGGAACAAGAAGAAGACTCAACAAGTGATCCACCGCTGTACATCGAGTTCGAGCTGACCGAAAACGTTCCGGTAGTCCTAGAAATCAGTGAGGACGTTCCACCGAAGGACGTTCCCGCCATAAAAATAGTGGACGCCCCAAGCGACGCCGAGGATCAACTTTTCATCAATTTCTCCGAGGACGAAATCGACTGGTTCAACCGAATCACAGCCGCCTTAATAAAAGTGAAGACGACCACGAAAATTTACCTCGGTTGTGATCACCTCCGCGCCCATCCGGGAATAAAGAACCGGATTAAACTGATGATTAATTTCATCTGGTCAACCAGAGAGGATCGCCCATTATTATACCTGTACTACAAGGATCTCCACGAGCCAGGTACAGAGGAAGAACGTCAACGCATTATTAAAGAACATCATGGGACGAAAGCCACCGGACACTTCGGGATCCTGTCACGAGTCTCGCTAACACTGTAGACAGGTTTCGACAAGTCAGGATTTCTTGGAAAAACTATAAACTTTAGGGATCGATCGTCAAAGGCGGTGACCGCGGATGGACCACTTGAGCACAGCTGCAGTCTTGAAAAAAGAAGTCCCATCAAGGTCTCGGTTTTATTTCGAAATATAACATCAAGATGTCCATATGTGCGAGTATGTATGCAGTGCATCCAGCCAAGCAAGTGTTCTTCGAACGTGGTTGAACTCGTTTTTCTCTGATTGGAGAAGTGGGGAGAATTTTGAAAAATTGAGTGGGGGTTACGATGATCTATCGCCAAAGGCGTTGACTGCGGATGGACCACTTGAGCAAAGCTGCACTCTTGAAAAAAAGTCTCAATACATCGAGGTCTCGGTTGCATTTGGATATATAACGTCGAGATGTTCGCATGTGCAAATATGTACGCGGTGCATCCAGCCAAGCACTCCCTGGACTTGACCAAAAACGAGCTCGAACAGGTTCCAAAGGCCTTGCTCCTTAGATATTGGGGCAAGTAAGTAGGCTTATTGTGGGATCGTTTGCCAGAACATCATCGGATGGACAGTGAAGTATTATCATATCTTCCATGCATGGAACATTATAATACGCCGCAGATGAAAGATCATGTCGGTGCCCCCCCACCGAAACGTCAGGAGTGTAATAAA
The DNA here is from genome assembly GCA_951751655.1 of Ophion costatus. NCBI lineage: Eukaryota > Metazoa > Arthropoda > Insecta > Hymenoptera > Ichneumonidae > Ophion > Ophion costatus. Next base: position 34,608,892 of record OX632360.1, read on the forward strand.
TGCTGTAAAATTTCTCCAAGTACGGGGTTCTCCGAACGTGCTTGAACCTGTTTTTCAGGTGCGTCAAAAAATGTTGGGGAGCAAATTCTCCACGGTTATTCGAACGTGCTCGAACGTGTTTTTCACGATTGGAAAAGAGGGGAGCAGTTGGAAAATTTGATTGGGAGGCTTACGAGGGAGCGTATAATATTGTGGACGAAGCTCAGACTGCACTATTCCACTGCACCATCAAGATCTCTCCAAAAAAGAACTTTGAAAGTGTGAGGAAAAATGGATCTCTCGAGTATCAACAAAGTCAGCCGGATGGTGGAATTCCTTCCAAGGAAGAAGCTGTCAGAACTCCCCTCTCATCCGGATCATCGAATCTCCGACATGAGGGCCGTACAAACCAAGTTTGGGAAATGTTACATCGCCGACATTGCGGATGAGTTCTCTGTTTTCTTACCGGCACGACTTGTGAAAACCTTCGACGAAAGATACGACAATGTTCGAGAGAATGCTGCAAGTGGCACGCGATGGTCAACTCTGCATGCAGTATATTGGTGGAAAATACAACAGTGTCGAGTTCCGTCGTCTATGAACATAGTGGACGGGAAAACAATTCGGTGGAACACCATTGTCGAACGGCTGTCCGTATCATCGAGGGAATGCTGCAACTGGCCCGCAAATGGCTACATGTAGTTGTGGCAAATACAACAACGTTCTATCGTCTCTGAGGCGGAAAAAAAGATCAAATTCGTTGGGACACCATCGTTGAACTGTTCGCATCACAGTCATCTCGCCATCGTTTTCGACGCGTAGTGTTGACTATGTAAAAATGTATCAAATATGTTTTATCGAAATGTAGATGAAGGAGAAATTCAATGTGGTTTCGTCGGAGAATAAATAAAGAATACAAATGATATATATTTTCCTCGAAATGTTTTTTATTCACTTAAAAAAAATCCCTCGCTTACACAACGCTTCGTATACACTCAAACAACTTTTCAGCGATTTTACATTGTCATGGGCACAGTTGTATTTCGTGTTGAAGGGATGAAGCGGACATTTGGAGTTTGTGATTTTCGGTAATTTCTGCAGCAATGGAGAGTCCCGAGTCTTCAAGTCGATGATCGTTGTTACGGCATTCGTGAATCTTTATAACCATGCGCATTTCTCGAATCCCTTCGCATAGATGGTGGGAGCTCTTTTCAAGATTTTTCGAATTGTATTTCTAGCAGCCTCGTATGGTATGCCGCTGTGATCCCATCCTATTCCATGGAAAATGCGTTCCAGCCACTTGTTTGTCATTTTGTACTTGGCCGGTAAAGAATCCCATGCAAATGGTGTGTCGAAGGCGAGCGTCAACGGGTCAGCATCCTTGTTGCGGAGTTTGACGATGGACATCTCCTTTAGGACAAATTTGTTGATGGGTTTTTTGAAGCCCTGCACATCGACGCTAAGCTCCATGTTGACTGATGCGGGTGCGAATCATTAGCATGATTTTATACCAATTTGTTAACCCCATGACTGATTTGATTGTACTCGATAATACGATCATGAAGGATCATGCAGTTTGCCGAAGTTTGTGGCAGAATATTGTTTTTCAATTCAAATTCAAGACGCACGTCAACAGGGCCGGACTTGAGCGAATTGTTTTGTTTTGCGCAGTCAATGCCAACGAGGGAGGCTTTGTCGAAAAATTCCACCCTGCTCAGCAACGGTTCAGGCTCTTTGTTGTAATAGGTCGGTTGAAAGTTTGCATACATCTCGTAGAGTAGAGCATATTGATTTTGATCAATGTTCAAATTCAAATTTCCATACGGATAACATTGTGAGTTGAGGTATAGTTTGACATCGCTCATCTTACAATGATCAAAGAGGCTCGCATTGTGTTGTTTCTTATTTTCCCGTCACGTCTGCAGCGCGAGTATGACATATCATGGTTTCTCCAGCTGATTCGAGGTTGTGACAGACCACACGTGCTTTGAGGCGGCAGGCAGCAATGGATATTCATACAGTTCCCATGTTCGAAAACTGATAGAGATTGGTGCGTCTTTGGCACGGAACTTCAACGGTTGAACTTTTTGCTGATCCGCAACTGTTATATACGGTGCGAGCCTTCCTATTTTACGCAACACGAGTTTGGAGTCTTCGCTCTAGGGATCCATAGGAGTATCCACAGATACACAACACAACGAAATATTCATGATCGCACAAGCTGCCATCCCAGCTAGAGAAACCAAAATATGTCATTTTTTGCGGCACAGACTGGTGAAAAGAATTATATGGGAAAGGACATTTCATTATTCGTCGACTGCGAACTCGCCAGAGTTAAACTTTATCTCAATTCGGAATCCTATCCTCACGATGAATCGAATTTGCACTTCGACTAAAAAGTAAAGTTTCGCCATTTTGTTCAACATGTACTCTCGATTTCGTAAATATCATTACGACTGTAATAGTAAGCGTTCTTTGCTAACAATCGCGAAGTTTCAATGTAGCGGCCATCTTACGGTTGATTATTGATCGCATCAGAATGAGCGTGTAAACAAATGCTACTGTAGAAGCATAAATAGAGTTCGAATGCAAGGAAGATTGCGGTAGGAAGGAAGATTGCGAAGTGCAGTACTTCGTTATGTCAGCATAATCTGATATCGGTTTGTGCAACTGAATACAATATTTTTTTTCGAATGTTTTTTGTATGGAATTTGATTGAAAATAAAATAATCGCACAATGATTATCGAAGACATTCATCTGTGTCTTCGACAGATGTTCGAGAGCCGTTCGTTGGCAGTTTGCGAGGCGTTCAAAAACATTCATAAGCCGTTTGAAGACATTCATGAGGGTTTCAAAGAGTTTCAAGAGACTTTTTACGACATTCATGAGAAGTTTGAAGATGTTCGTGAGACGTTCAAAAGACTTTCGAAAGCGTTCATAGGACGTTTGAATACATTAACGAGAGGTTCGAAGATGTTCAGAAACATTCGAAGACGTTCAAGAGATCTTTGACGATATTCATAATATGTTTGAAGAAATCGATGAGGGGTTCGAAGACGTTTAAGAGGCTTTCAAGAACATTCACGAGGGGCTTCAAGCCATGCAAGAAAATGTGAATACGTTTAAGAGACCTGCTACGACGTTCATGAGGCATTTGAAGATGTTCGCGACACGTTCAAGAGAATTTCGAAAACGTTCACGAGATTTTCGACGACATTCATAATACGTTTGAAGACATTTATTAGGGGTTCGAAGACGCTTAAGAGACTTTCAAAGATATGCGCAAGAGGATTGAAGACGCTCAAGAGGCTTTCGAGTTTATAATGCGATCTTCGACTACATCGATAAACCGAAGGTTTTCATGACATTTGAGTTTTGCTGGAATTATGTGGGTTTGTTCGGGATTTTCACCCAAACAAACCCACACAATTCCAGCAAAAGTCAAATGTAATCAAAATCTTCGGTTTTGCTGGATTTGTGTGGGTTTCTTCGGGATTTTCACCGAATCAAACCCACACAATTCCACGCAAAACTCAAATGCCATGAAAATCTTCGGTTTATGGATGTAGTCGAAGATCGCATTATAATCTCGAAAGCCTCTTGAGCGGCTTCAAACCTCTTGCGCATATCTTTGAAAGTGTCTTAAACGTCTTCAAACCTCTCATGAATGTCTGCAAACTTCTTATGAATGTCGTTGAAAATCTCGTGAACGTTTTCGAAAGTCTCGTGAACGTCTCGCGAAAATCTTCAAACGTCTCATGAACGTCGCGGCAGGTCTATTGAAACTCTTCGAACCCCTCGTGAATGTCTTTGAAAGTCTCTCTTAAGCGTCTTCGAACGCCTCATGAATGTCGTCAAACGTATTATGAATGCCGTTGAAAGTCTCTTGAACGTGTTCGAACGTTTCTTGGACGTCAACAAACCCTTCGTCAATATCTTTGAAAGTATCTCAAGCGTCTTAGAATCCCTCATGAATATCTTCAAACTTATTATATATGTCGTCGAAAGTCTCGTGAGCGTAATCGAAAGTTTCTTGGACGTCGTCAAACACCTCGCCAATGTCTTTGGAAGTCTCTTAAACGTCTTCAAACCTCTTCTGAATGCCTTCAAACGTCTTATGACCGTTTTCGAAAGTTTCTTGAACGTCTCACGAACATCTTCAAACGTATTATGAATATCCTCAAAGATCTTTTGCACCCTTCGAAAGTTTCTGAACTTCTTCGAACCTCGCGTAAATGTCTTCAAGCGTCTTATGAACGTTTTCGAAGATCCCTTGAATGTCTAACGAACATCTTCAAACGTTTCATGAACGTCGATGAAAGTCTCTTGAAACTCTTCGAATCCCTCGTGAATGTCTTTGAAAGTCTCTCTTAAGAGTCTTCAAGCCCCTCATGAATATCGTCAATCGTATTATGAATGTCGTTGAGAGTCTCTTGAACGTGTTCGAAAGTGTCTTGGATGTCGACAAACCCCTCGTGAATATCTTTGAAAGTCCCTTAAGCGTTTTCAAATCTCTGATGAATGCCTTCAAACGTATTATGAATGTCGTCGAAAGTCTCGTGAACGTTTTCGAAAGAATCTTAAACGTCTCATGAACGCCGTAGAAAGCCTTGAACGGATTCAACAGTTTCTTGCATGCCTTGAAGCCCCTCGTGAATGGCTTTGAAAGTCTCTTAAACGTCTTCGAACCCCTCATCGATGTCTTCAAACATATTATGAATATCGCCAAAGATCTCTTGATCGTCTTCGAAAGTCTCTGAACGGCTTCGAATCACTCATGAACGTCTACAAACGTATTATGAATGTCGTCAAAGATCTCTTGATTGTCTTCGAAAGTCGCTGAACGTCTTCGGACCTCTCGTCAATGTCTTCAAACGTTCTATGAACGTTTTCAAAAGTCTCTTGAACGTCTCACGACCATCTTCAAACTTCTTATGAACGTCGTAAAAAGTCTCTTGAAACTCTTTGAACCTCTCATGCATGTATTCAAATGGCTTATGAATGTCTTTGAATGCCTCGCAAACTTCCAACAAACGGCTCTCGACCATCTGTCGAACATACACTGATGAATGTCTTCGACCATCATTGTGCGATTATATTAATTTATTTTCAATCAATTTCGATACAAAAAACATTCGAAAAAAAAAATATTGTATTCAGTTGCACAAACCGATATCAGATTATGCTGACATAACGAAGTACTGCACTTCGCAATCTTCCTTCCTACTGCAATGTTCCTTGCATTCGAACTCTATTCACGCATTCACAGTCGCTCTTGTTCACAGGCTCATTCTGATGCGATCAATCATTAACCGTGAGAGGGCCACTATATTAAAACTTGGCGATGGTTAGCAAAGAACGATCACTATTGCAGTCGTAATGATATTTACGAAATCAAGAGTACATATTGAACAAAATGGCGTAACTTTATTTTTTAGTCGAAGTGCAAATTCGATTCATCGTGAGGATAGATTTCCGAATTGAGATAAAGTTCAACTCTGGTGAGTTCGCAGTCGACGAATAATGAAATATCCTTTGCCATATACTTCTTTTCACCAGTCTGTGCCGCAAAAATGACATATTTTACTTTCTCTAGCTGGGAGGGCAGCTTGAACGATCCATGAATATTCCGTTGCGTTGTGTAGCCGTAGATACTTCTATGGATCCCAAGAGCGAAGACTCCAAACTCGTATTGCAATGGATCCCAAGAGCGAAGACTCCAAACTCGTATTGCATAAAATAGAACGGCTCGTGCCGTATGTAAGTCTCGGATCAGCGAAAAGGTCAACCGTTAAAGTTCCTCGCCAAAGATGCCCCAATCCCCATGAGTTTTCGAACATGGGAACTGTATGAATATCCATTGCCGCCTGTCACCTCTAAGCATGTGTGGTCTGTGAAAACCTCGAATCAGCTGGAGAAGCCACGATATGTCTTACTCCCGCTGCAGCCGGGACGGAAAAATAAGAAACAACACAATGCGAGCCACTTTGATCATTGTAGCATGAGCGATATTAAACTATACCTCAACTCACAATGTTATCCATATGGAAATTTGCATTTGAACATTCATCAGAATCAATATGCTCTACTCTACGAGATGTATGCAAACTTTCAACCGACCCATCACAACAAAGAGGCTGAACCATGGCTGAGCAGGGTGGAATTTTTATAAAAAGCCCCCCCCTCGTTGGCATTGACTGCTCAAAACAAAACGATTCGCTCAAGCCCGGCCCTGTCGACGTGTGTCTTGAATTTGAATTGAAAATCAACATTCCGCCACAAACTTCGGCATATTGCATGATCCTTCATGATCGTATTGTCGAGTATAATCCAATCAGTAATGCGGTTAAAAAATTGGTCTAAAACCATGCCAATGATTCGCACCCGCATCAGTCACCATGGAGCTTATCGTCGATGTGCAGGGCTTCAAGAGGCCCATTAACAAATTTGTCCTAAAGGAGATGTCCATCATCAAACAAAACGCGACAAGCATGCTGAACCGCTGACGGTCGCCTTCAACGCACCATTTGCATGGGACTTTCTACCGGCCAAGTACAAAATAACAAACAAGTGGCTGGAACGGAATTTCCATGGAATACGCTGGGATCAAAGCGGCATACCATACGAGGCAGCTAGAAAGACAATTCGATAAATCTTGCGAGGAGCTCCTACCATCTATGCGAAGGGATTCGAGAAATGCTCATGGCTATCAAGATTCACCGATCCCGCAATAAATGACATCGACGTGGAGACTCTGGATTGTCCATCGCTGCAGAAGCTGCCGAAACTCACGAAATCCAAATGCCCGCATCATTCCTTCAACACGAAATACAATTGCGCCCATGCAATTGTAAAATCGCTGAAATGCTGCTTGAGTGTATACGAAGCGTTGTGTGAGCGAGGGATTTTGTTCAATCAATAAAAAACATTTCGATGTAAATATATGTTACTTGTATTCTTTATTCTGCGGCGAAAATAGTTTGAACTTCTCCTCCTCTTACATTTCGACAAAACAGTTTTATTAAATACATTTTTACGGAGACTGTGATGCCGACGGTTGTTCCACTTAACGATGCTGCTCCAACGAATTTGCTCTTTTTCACCATGCTCAGAGATAATGGAACTTGACGCTGTTGAATTTTCCACAACTGTATGTAGAGTTGACCATTTGCGCGCCAGTTGCAGCATCCTCTCGATGATACAGACAGCCGTTCGACAATGGTGTTCCAACGAATTTTTTTCCTGTCCACCATGTTCAGAGACGACGGAACTCGACACTGTTGTATTTTCCACCAATATACTGCATGCAGAGTTGATCATCGCGTGCCACTTACGGCATACTCTCGAACATTGTCGTATCTTGGTCGAAGGCCGTCACAAGTCGTGCCGGTAAGATGACAGAGAACTCATCCACAATGTCGGCGAGGTAACGTTTCCCAAACTTGGTTTGTACGGCCCTCATGTCAGAGATTCGATGATCTGAGTGACAGGGGAGTTCCGGCCGTTTCTTCGTTGGAAGGAATTCCGTCATCTGGCTGACTTTGTTGATACTCGTGAAATCTATTTTCCAACAATTTCAAAGTTTCTTTTGGAGAGATTTTGATGTGCGGTGGAATAGTGTAGGTGGAATAGTGCGGTGGAATAGTATCATTTTCAGGTGATTTCCTCATTTGTAGTTACTTTCTCTATTACTCCAAACGATAAATACGGAACTACAAACAACTACAAACATTTTAGAATTGCGGGCGTCGTTTGTTGTTACTTACTCCATTACTACAAACGACCATATCCTTCAAAAATCGTGGAAACGTCATTTTCAAGTGATTTCATCGTTTGTAGTTACTTTCTCTGCAACTACAAACGATAAATACGAAACTGCGAACTACTACAAACGTTTTAAAATCGCCCGCATCGTTTGTAGTTACCTAGTTTACTACTACAAACCAACATATCCTTCTAAAGTAATCGAAAAATCATTTACAGGTGATTTCCTCGTTTGTACTTCCTTTCTCTGCAACTACAAACGATTAAGACGGAACTACAAACAACTACAAACGTTTTAGAAGGGCGGGCGTCGTTTGTGATTATCTAGTTTACTACTACAAATGATCTATCCTACCGTACGATAGGATTGATCGTTTTCCTGCTATTGCGGTGTATGGAAAGGATAAGCTGCTTAGATAAATCGTTAAATATTGCATTTCAATAATGCCTTCGTTTTAATTTTTATCTTTTATGTCAGATATATGTTAATTAGCATTTAGGATTCACTCGAAAAATTGTTGCAGGCCGTTTCATTGTTTGAAGTCCATTTTTTTGGAAAATGAAAAAAAACCCTTCAACTACAAACGAAAAAAAGTTTACTACAATCAACTACAAACGAAAACCTTCCGAAATCACAAAAAAAATTGAGATCGGAGATACTCGGGTGCCAAGTTCACATAGGTTAGTCTGAGCGTGGACCATAAAATTATAAGCTCCTGCGTAACCCCCCTCCCCCGATCCAATTTCGGAACCGCTCCCCACTTTTCCAATCGTGAAAAGAAACGAGTTTAAACACGTTAGAAGAATCCCCCTCACGTCTCTACACTTCTCCAATTATGAAAAACCAGTTCAAACACGTCTACAAATTCTCGTACGTGGAAAATTTCCCCCCTCATGACATTTTCGACTCTCCCAAGCTTGAGGTGGGTGACCGTCAATGTGATCTCTCATCTGCGGTGTATTATAATGCTCTATGCATGGAAGATATGATCGGTATGATGCTGTAACTGATGCGACGTTACAATTTGAAATAATCTAAGTACATACATTTTTGCAAAAGTTACTTATTCAAGCGGTAGAACCGTTTCCGCAATACAATCGTGTATCTTCCCGAGCTTTTGTTCTTAACCATGCACGTCAAGTCATTGCACAGCATTTCCAGTAACACATATATACAGCACTTGCGTGATGCATACGTTGTACTTATATTCGGTTGATAAAAAAGTGTCGCAAAAATTTAAAAAATGTTTTTTTACGTATTGACACAATATGACATCCAGCTATGTCGAGAATATTCTAGAATGTTTTCTACTCTTCCGCACGACAGGGTATAAAAGAACGAGCGCGCGTTCTAGTGGACAGAACTGGCTTCGATCTTGCAGGAGCAACTTCGAGCGATCATATTTTACGAGTGGTGGCGCAGCACGAACGCAAGCACAACTGCTAAAAATATTCAGGATGCATTCAGCGAGAACGTAGTTTCTCATCGAACAGTCCAGCGTTGGTTCAATCGTTTTAAATCTGGAGACACGAGCCTTGAAGATCAAGCCACCAAATAAAAACCGGAAGCAAGTCCGCACGAGCTAGCAAAAAAACTTGGCTGCACCCAACCGTCAATAGTAAATCACTTACACAGGTTGGGATACAGGAAGGTTCTAGCTCAATGGATACCACACCGTCTCACCGACGCCAATAAGAACAGCCGCGTGACCATCTACCAGTCTCTCCTGCTTCGCCACAATCGCAAGGAGTTCTTAGAAGATCTTGTGACGGGAGATGAAAGCTGGGTCTTGTATGATAATAGAACACGTCTAGCTTACTGGCTTCCTATCGAAGAAAAACCGCCACACCAACCGAAACCTGATCGACACTCACAAAAGATTTTGTTGTGTTGTTTCTGGGAGGCAAAGGGAATGCTGTTTCACAATTTTCTCCCTGTAGGCAAGACGATCTCCTCTACACGATACATCGAGAATCTCCAGGAATTGGCAAACGCTATAAGAGAAAAACGGCCAAGACGCGCGACTGTGCACCTTCTCCCCGACAACGAGAGACCCCATGTCGCAAAGGAACCCCACAAAACAATCACTGAGCTTCACTGGAATACCGTTCCTCATCCACCATGCTCTCCCGACATCGCGCCATCGGACTACCATTTGTTCAGACATTTGAAGGCATATTTGAGGAACAAAACTTTCAAAACCGTCGACGATCTCAGAAGGGATGTTTCAAATTTCTTTGAGTCCCAGCCGCCGCAGTTTTGGGCAAAGGGAATAAATGAGTTGCCAACTAGATGGTCGAGTGTCATAGGAACTGATGGCGAATATATTGTTGATTAGAAATGTTTTGTATAAGATATATAAATAAATAAATTATATTGAAATTATTGCGACATAACTTTTTTATCAACCTAATATATAGTCTTGATTCGAACTTTTTATTATAATAGTTATATGGTTTTTAAAAATAAATTATTGAGAAAAATAGTATTTCTAGCGTTTGACAACAATGTGTACATTCCTACTAAATTTGCGTGGCATTTTCATAAAAAGTTATAGCACTTTTTTGTACGTTTAAATAGCAAAAGTAACGATGTAAATAAAACTATTATTTGAGAAAAATTACAAATATTTCGAGGTCAATTCGAATTTTGTAGATAGTGAAACAACCGATAATTTTTTCGAGGGCATTTCTTATTAGTTGGCGTTTTTTACTTGTTAAAGTTTTTTACGGTGTACATACATTCTTGTGTGATACATACGTTGTACTTTTATATAATCGTGATTCGATGTATTTATTATTATAGTAATACAGTTCTTAAAAACAAAATATTGCGAAAAATAGTATTTGTAGTGCTTGCAAATATTGTGTACGTTTTTAGTAAACTTGCTTGGCTTTTTCATAAAAAGTTATTTCACCTATTTTGTACGGTATAATTGAAAAAGTAATAATCCAAATAAAACCATTGTTTAAAATAAAAACAAAAATATTTCGTGGTTAATTAGAATTTTCTAGGTAGTGAAACAGCCGATACTTTTTCCGGTGAGATGTTTATTGGCTTTTTTTTACTTGGCAAAGTTTTTTAGAGGGCAAGGTATAAGATTATAACTCTCTCATTCTCTCTCTCTCTCCTTAAGTGATATCTTTCGTCTCTTTTCCGACGGGAAACGTGTCAAAACGTTGCAGGCCGTGAAATTTTACTCTCTCAACGTGGACAAAAGTTTTTTGAAGTTTCACTTAAAAAAACACATTTTCAAGAGCGTCTCCATCCTCTCGAAACTGGCACCAAAAAAAAACCAATTCGTATAAAATATTTCGTCTCATTTTACTTTCATTTTGGGTCACTTTAATTTCTGCAAATTTTGTTCGACACCGAACGATGAGACGCTCGGCGGATTCCTTGTCCGAGGGCGGCGAAGGGTGAAGCGACTGTATTTTATATAAATATGTAGTAAAGTCATCAAAAGAGCTTGTATTGACACGAATTAAACTGGGTATCGCAAAAGGTTAGCTGATTATACGTCGCTATTGGCCAAAAATTTCGTTCTTCGTACTCGAAGAACGAAACATTATTTCAATTTTAATTTTCTTCGTATTTCGTTCCATTGCAGACTTTGCCGAAAAACAAAAAGTGGGCCAATATTTTAGGGTGATATAAAGAAATACCTATAAAAAATTTCAACCCACTTTACAAAAATGCTAAATTTCATCAAAATGGGAGGGGGACACTTCAAAACGTTTCCTTCTCAATCCTATAGGTTTCACGATTCGTGTGCAGTCTCTTCGTCAGTGCAATATCGACCCTTTCAAAATCTCCATTTCTTCTGGCTCCGCGAAGAACGCGCACTCTTTTCGACGGCCTCGTGGCGCCTAGTATTTTAGAAAGCAGCCGGTCAAACTTTGGCAGCGGTGCTCTACGTAAACGCCTCCCGATTAATAACACACATTTGCCCCCGGTATATTTTGCTTTGTCTTTGTTTTTAGGGAGGTGATACTAACGAAGTGCCAAATTTTGCCTAGCGTTTGTCGTGAGAAAACCAATAAAACATAATACCTTGTGGGCGCGTGTTTTTGGCCCCAGAGAGGACGTTATAACTCATATCTAAAGTATTGCCTCATCGGCTCATTTCTCTTTCCCATTTATTCAAAACGTGGAGATCTCCGGAAACTGATAGAAAAGTGCCAACATCGCAACCAACCATTTGAAGACAAAGGTCTGGCATCTTATGAACTCACAGTGTAGCGGCTTCCTCTACACAGATAATTCCGGATTAAAATTTAATAATGCATCGTGATTGGTTATTTAGTACTTGGTAAGTGTTCAGATAAGAGCGTATACATGTTAACCTTCAATGAACTGTCCCGATAGGTCGAGACAGTGGACGTTTTAAAGATATACCGGTCGAGGCGATAACTATTAGCAGTATAAATATCTTCTCACCTATGCAACCTACGAGAAAACTTTTCCTACAAAAATTACATAGTTCGAATGGGGTTATCGAGTGGTGGCTATGAGGTTCATCCAGGTGGAGGCCCTTCGAAAATATCTCGGTCACCTCCATTGTTTCACATGAGACCACTTTTAAAAAAGAATGTTATCAAGGAACTTGAAATAAGTTCACGCCTTACATTTCAATACGATAAATCAAGATTTGACATAAAAATCCATAAAACAAGAAAATCAATGTTTTTTACCTAAAATCGATTTCAAAAACGGTGAAAACACTTCTGTAGAAAGTAATCAAAGTGATGACTGCCACTTTTAGTACGCGCTTACATTCTGATTCGCATCGATTGTATTGTCCTATTAATCACGTTGGGATGTATTAACAAACAAGCTCAAATTGTTTGTCCTTGCACATCTCTCGCAGTTCTTGCACCCTCCTTCGTACACCATGGCTTTCAAATTCGCCTATAAAAAAGTCTAGCGGTGTCAAAACTTTGATGACAGAGACCGATCCGACCGAACCTCAATAAGAGCATGTTCGTAATACAGACTGACGTGATTAATGAGACAATGCAATCAACGCGAGTCAGAGTGCAAGTGTGCATTGAAAATGGAGCATCACTTCGAGCACCTTTTACAGGAGTAAGTGTTTACATTGTTCTACTCGATTCTAGGCTAAAAACATTGAAAATTATTTATTGTCAATTTTTTGTGCTAAATCTTGATCGATCATCTAGAATTTTGCTGTGTGAACGTATTTTGAGTTCCTCGATAAAACTCTGAAAAAGGTAGTGGTCCCGTTTATGTGAAAATCGAGGTGACCTTGAAATATCCGGAGCGCCTCTACCCTAAATGGATCTGGTAGCCACCAGTCGATGACCCCCTTCGAACTATGCAACTACTAGAGAAAATATTTCTACCGCTAGTAGTTCTTGCCTGACCTCGTATATTTGCATAGTGGCCTGTCGGCATGAGGCTCGTTGAGCACAAAACCCAACGATCTGTACATGCAGAATATATACCATTCGATGGCTCCTGGATTCTGTCCTACAATGGTAATTTTTTCACCCAAAGACAGAGTTTTGTTTTTGTGTGCACATTGAGCTTCTATTTTATGGATGCTTAAAGCTCAGAGGTAATTTTGTTTTCATGGTAATATATTTGTTTCAGTGGAGTTATGTTCTTGATGTTCCGAAACGGCGAAAGATGACATCAATAAGTATGGATGGACTGAAGAGTACAGAAGTATGTATGCACGGTTTTTTCAATTCACGCTAGAACTTCAACATTTTTTAAGGTATCAGGGTGAAATTTTGATACGGATATCGATGAAGATGACAGAATAAAAAGTGCTGCTGAAGTCCTGGCCACAATTATCTGGCGACAATCAGTGAATTGGTAGTTTTTAAAAACATTTCGGAATTTGTTTTAACTTCCCTAAATTTTAACTCATCGAGATAGCTGTTTTTATACACGAGAAACATTATTAATAGACGGCTGGGATGAGTTTTGGCGAAGGCCGATAAAAGGGTTCACATTTTATAAAAGTGAATATTTTAAATTCATATAATTAAGTAGACAATGAAACTTGCTTAAGCTTTCAGAAATCGGTCTACATTATTTATGTCACATAAATAACGTGTCAATGAGGGGTTAAAACGCCGTGAGATTTATAACAAAAAATACGTTTTTGCTCGACTTGTCATTTGTACTTTTAAGAATATCTTAAGCGTTTAAAAATGTCAAAATGATTGGTCATTGCCGGACTCATAGCGATTTAAAGTGAGCGCGGCAGCGAGTAGGCCCACATCTCAGGACAATGGTCATTGTTGAATATACATAGTGAGGCTACACAAAATTGGACCTCGTTCAAACTCTCAAAATATTCACCGTTGTAAAATCAGTTTGCTTTGTAAGGCGTTAGAGTACAGATCGCTACGTGAATTACAAAAATATTTTTTAAATTTATCTTCATTTGAAAACAATTGAAAAAATGCCAACAAAAGTATTACTTGATAGAAAAGGCGACAAAAAAGCAGTTGGATGTCCTCACTGCGGTACGAAGAAAATCCACCACCCGTTGAATCGCTATTCAAGGCAGCATGCAAAAGCTAGCACCAGTGGTACATCAGCGAAAAAATTAAAGAGCGGTCAAAGCTCTGATTTTGAAGGTAACGCATCTTTTCGGTACATATTACTTAATTTTAGATTATTTCCTGCTACCAGCGAAGTGGTAAAGTGTCAAAAGTACGGTGGCCCAGGGATTGCAGATTGAAGGTAATAAAAGAAAATATTAGATTTTAAGGGGCTGGTGCGGTACTTTTTTTGGGTTTTTCTCGCAGCCACTTACTTATTTTCAAACTGGTGAACAAAAGATCTTGACAGCTACTTAAGCTATTTCGATCAAATTTATACCATATATTCGTTATAATATTATTTCGATGTAGCATAGGATTTTTTAATTGGATGCCGCGTTCATTTCTTATTCATTTGTAAAACGCAAAGTTTTTATAAAAATCAGTTTTTTTTCAAACAGCTGTCATTTCTACAAATTCTTAATCCATTTTTTCTCCTATGCTACACTTGAGCTAATATCTTGTTGAATAAGATTTTTTTAGAATTTTTCAGACAATGCCTGACAGAGAAAAAGTACCATCATTGGCAAGGATTTTCGAAAGAGGGTCGTACTGGAAGACATACATATATCCGCTATTAAAAAAAAATTTTTTGTTTTTTTTTTACATTTCTTCATAAAACTATAATGTATTTGAGACATATAAAAATGTTTCCATATATTTAATAGACGCGTCAACTTTAAATTTATTTTTATAACTATTTTTCCAAGGGTCAAGGTATTTCAACCCGTTAACAGCGGATTGATATTGAGTTAGACCACAATAAATTGAGGTGATCAGATTTTGGAAAATATTGAATTTATAGAATTTGTAGTAAACGCTGTAATTTTCTCGAATTTTGAGAAGTCCGTCGATATTGTCGTACCTAAATAGAGCATTGGAGAGGGACGGCAAAAAACGTGTAAATTGTACGTTTGCAACTTACTTGTTTGTCATTTTATTTCACCAACAAGACTTCCTCTATAAGGAAGCAGCCAATGAAAAAAACGACCTACAGATTGGGACTGTGCACACAAACCCTGTGAGCGAAACAAAATGATGAGTTGCTGATACAGAAAATCATTGAAGCGGAATACAATCATAATGGAATGAAATGAAACAAACAAGTTCCTAAATTTTACGATTTCTTGCTCAGCCGTAGCGAAATTCCTATCTGCAGTTTCGTCCGACCCATTTTCCCAGAGAAGAACGTGGGGCATATCTGTGTTTTGCCCGTAAACTTCATCAATTACAATGGTAATGTGGTTACGACGACCCCACTCGAGGGCAACGGAATATTATCGGTCCATCGAAATTGGATGCACAATTCTTTTTCTTACCACGAATTCTGCACGAACGATTCGAACCAATATTCGCTGATTCAATTAGACGAAGGACGCCGCGAATAACGATTGGTTACTCGTGAGCAGTTGAAAAGCATTTTCCGTCGGAATAACTTTCTGGCTGTACGTATAAGTCGGTCGTTTCACAGTCGCATTTTTTTATTTCCTCTTTTTAAAAACATTTCCTTTACTCTTTTTGGCAGTTACGATAAAAGGAAATATTCGTACTTCGGGATCCGAGTCGATAAATTTACTGATGAGACAAATCGATGTGGAATAAGCTAAATTCTTCCGAGATCAGCCGATCAATCGTTCAGTCACGAGATGTCGATTTTCGTTCTACCGAGAGCTGATATTTTAATGATAAGTCGCTTGAGATGGCACCAAAGTAGAAAGTCGCCATATTGTTTATTTTTTTGTACGCGGAGAAAAAAGTACATGCCAGCAATTACTTGTTACTGTTGTATATAAATAGTGTGCATAAATTGGTTGGATATAAATGGGGTGCTCTCCTTTCTTGTTTTTGCGTACCTTCCATCCCATGTAGGGTGATCGGTAGTAGCCAATGATTGGCCCAAGCTCGACGCCGAGCTTACCAACATTGCCACTCGAGCTTGGCCCAATCATCGATCGAGCCTCGGACGATAAGTGTGGCTCGATATTGGCAATCAATATTGGCCCTCGAATGGCTTATGAGAATCGCCCTAACATCGGGCATGAGCGCGTTCGAGAATCGGCTAACAATGAGTCCCCGTCAAGATTGCCATCATTAGCACTCGAGCTTGGCCCAATTATCGACCGAGGCTTGGCGGATAATTGTGACCCGATATGGATAACCGAAGTGGCCCTACACTGCCAAAATATATATATATAGGGTGTCCAATAGGAAGTTAAACTAAAGCTAAAACTAAATAAGTGTCTCTTCCCTCCATGAATTCAATAGGGGTCCCTTTTTCTACGACGCACACCTCAGGCCCGCAGTATTATTCCAGCCGTGGTTGAAGCAAGTTCGCGCGCGTCAAAATGAATGAGCTCACCACGGAAAAAAAAGTATATCTTATTGAGTGCTTCTTCTCGAGGGGAAAATTTTATAGTAATGCGTATAGAGGGTTTCGTACTAAGTAAGTTTGGAACTCATAGAGTTGCCAGCGAAAACACTCTGAAAAGGTAAGAATTTAATATTTATTCATATTCATCTATCACACAACTTGCGTTTCAATTCAATTAAACTGCATTGAAGTAATTGTACGTTAATTTTTGTAGGATAATCGATAACTTCGTGAAGTATGGTACACTCTAGGACCGTAGACACGAGTTGCCAGGTCCATCTGTTACGGTGACTACACCAGAGAAGATCAACGAAGTTGAGAATTATTTCAAACAAAATCCAAATGATTCGATTCGGAAAGCTGCTCAAGCATTAAAAATAACCAAATCATCATTACACAACATTTTGAAATATTTTTTAAAGTTTCATCCGTATAAAATAAGCACTCATCAATTGTTAACTGAACATGCCATGACGAAACGCATCGAATTTTGTAACACTATTACGGGAATGTTTGAAGCCGAAGAACTTAATGAGAAATTGATTATTTATTCCGTCGAAGTACATTTTTGGATGAATGGGTACGTAAACAAGTGAAATTACGGGTTTTGGGGAACGGAAGATCTCAACATATCGCTAGCGAAGTCCCTTCATCCACAGAAAGTAACGGCATGGGCAGCGATTTCAGAAAAAGGAATTTATTTCCAATTCTTGGAATCTACGGTAACAGGAGAGAGTTACAAACAGCTTTTGGAAACGAAATTCTTCCCTTATGCAAAAAAGAGGGGACTGGTTAAAAATGTTTACTTCATGCAAGATGGAGCGACGCCGCACCGGACTCATGAGGTGTTTGAAGCTATTCATCGCGTATATGGGACTCGAGTTATCGGTCTGGGATACCCTAAATTTGCTCAAGGCGGACTAAAATGGCCTCCGTACTCACCGGACCTGAACCCTTGTGATTTTTTCTTGTGGGGTTACAATAAAGATAATTGTTACGCTAAAAACCCCAGCACAGTAGAAGAACTGATCGTGGCCATCCAGGAAGTGGTTCGCGGCATTACGAACGATATGTTGGACACAGTTTTTCACAGTTTTCAAAAGAGAATTGATTTTTGTGCACAATCTAACGGTTCGCACTTCAAAAATATCTATCATTAATCACTGTACTTTTTCGTTATTTTTATAAGATGTAATAAATTGACATAAAAATTCGGCTTTTCTGAGTCTGTACACGTGTTTTAAAATGACAGTCGATTAGTTTCAGCAACTTCCTATTGGACACCCTGTATATTTTCTTGTAATGTAATTCGTCATTCCTTGGGCTTATGAAATAATTTCTTCGAAGACAATATTTCACCTATATGGGAATCGAACCTAGAACCTATCTACTCACAGCTACGCACGCCGCCCCTATGCTACCGAGTGCTTGCACATCTGGGTCGCAGATATGGCATAAGAGACCAAATGAATTCCTATAATTATTGGTTGTATCACATAAATTATATCAATTAGTTGATATCATTGTGATAATTAGAGTTTTATCGATTAAAATACTATAGATTTCTCAAGCATGGCCTATAAAAAAATATATATACAGGGTGAGGCACTAACTGTTGCCACCTTGAATATCGCTGTAATTATCGACGTCACAAAAAAATGTTCGAAACAAAAGTTGTATCGTACGGAAGGGCTCATCAAATGCGACCATTTTTTTATCTCAGTGGAGGCGCTATCGCACAGTAAAGGTCACCTCCACTTTTTTAAATGGGACGGTACTTTTTTTTTCAACTATCTTGTAGAGCATTGAAAACTGCATAAAAAACATTTAGGGGTCAAAGTCGTTTAAGATAATTTAAAATCAAAAAGTGACATGAACTTTATTTTTATGTGAAATTACTTTTATTCACAGTACTGTGAATAAAGGTAATTTCACATAAAAATAAAGATCATGCCACTTTTTGATCTTAAATGACCTTGGACGACTTTGAAATTACCTTTATTTACAGTAATATGAATAAAGGTAATTTCACATAAAGATAAAGTTCATGGCACTTCTTGATTTTAAATGACCTTCAACTACTTTGACCCCTAAGTGTTTTTTATGCAGTTTCCGATGCTCTACAAGATAGTTGAAAAAAAAATGTACCGTCCCATTTTAAAAAGTGGAGGTGACCTTTACTGTGCGACAGCGCCTCCACCGAGATAAAAAAAATGGTCGCGTTTGATGACCCCTTTTGAACGGTACAACTTTTGTTTCAAACATTTTTTTGTGACGTCGATAATTACAGAGATATTCAAGGTGGCAACAGTTAGTGCCTCACCCTGTATGTATAATTCCTCTCTCTCTCTCTCTCTCTCTCTCTTTCTATCTACCCTCTTTACCGCACACCCCTTTGATATGTGTGTTGCAATACAGACAGACCATTAGTTCAATTAAATAGAAAAATTGTTGACTCGACGAAAATTCTATTTAATTTGAATTTTAAAAAAATCAAATAAATCCATTTAGTGAATTTAACTATTTTTGAGCAGATGAAACCGAATCACAGATTCATTCGGATTAAATAAATTATTTAGTAATTGGACGATGTTAAGGAGATTTTAATTTGAATAAATAAAAATATTTCAACTAAATAATTCCAATAATGGTAAGCTCATCTGTCAGCTGCATAAAAAGTTAGCGCACAACAATATTTTATACAAATATTATATCTACTGATCAAAATTGACTATCGTATTGCAAGATTCGTATCCTAATGAACCGAAAATATAATTTGAAAAATTCACAAGGGAACTTAGGCGAAGATTAATGGAACGATATAAGTCTACAGACGATCGGTGAGTCAACACACGGCCAAACCTTGGCCTCGTATCGGCAAACCAATGACTGGCGGTCTATGCTTCGCCAAACATTAACCTCATATCGACAACCCCACGATTAGCGCGTCTACGTTTGGTCGAATATTGGCCTCGTATCGCCAAACCAATGATTCGCGAGTATATACTTCGCCAAACATCGGCCTCGTATCGACAAGCCAATGATAAGCGACTCTATATTTGGCCGACCATTGGCCTCGTATTGGCAAACCAATGTTGGCTAGGCAATACTCAGTCAAGAATTGGCGTACAATTGGGTAATCGATTATCGTCCCGCTAACATTGCTCCGAGTATTGGTCGCTACCGTTCGATCGGCGAAACCTACATGGGATTGTAGGCCTTTGCGAAGTATAATTCTACGTACTAAAGATCTTGCATAACAAATTTATTACACTGATGAATGTTTTTACGAGAGGCTAAAATAACGCAATTTTCAGCTTTCAACCTACGCAACTAGTCTTCATAAGGAGTAATCCTTGCAGAGCCTGATTATGTATAAAATAATCCTGATAAAAATGTTAAACTCGCTTCAAATTTGACATTTGCGTAAAACCTAGTAAACCTTTGCGTAACTATTCTTCGTAAGGATCTTTACAAAAACCGGATGCACGGGGAAAAGGTGGCTCTGTTGTTGTCGTGGATGGTCACGTTGTCTGTAACGTCAAACTAATCTGTCATTACTATATCGCTATTAATATTCAACCCATAAAAGTGAGGTGCTGTAACTCGTTGGTTGTAAGTGACTGCTATGCGAAGGCAGCCCGAGGATGAGTGCCCACAACCATTTTGTATTGGGAAGTAAAATAATTCTTCGCTATTATTTTGTGAAAATTAATGCTTTATTTTCGAAAATCATTCCTAATGTTTTCAAACTCATAATTTTGCAAGTTCAGCTAGCGTCTGACATGAGTCTTCATGACGTGTTCCCTCCAATTTAACACATCAGTCATTTATTTTCAAGTGTCTAAGCCAATATCTGCATGTTGCTCCTGATAGAGCATGTTCGCTATAAGTCTCAACAAGAATTATGTGTGCTTCAGCTGCAGATTTTTCTTGAATAAAGTAGCGCAGTAAAATTCCCCGAGAATACTCTTTTTTTGCCACGAAATTAGACATGTTTAACACTATGGAGAAAAAAAGTTCTTTGCACTTCGCGAAATAACATACACCGAATCGCGAGCTTGCTCATAGTACTTCTTTATAGATGCATTATCATCGTGCCAACACGAACGCAGTTCTGGTACCACCATCTGTTCGAAAACAGCGAGCACTTATTCAACGTCCTAATAGTTTGAGTGCAACGCAATTCTTGCGTACACACTTCGTGCGAATGTCAGTTATTATGGATGATGAACCCAAAACTCACCGTCTACCTGATGCGGAGCGTAGACATTCAGATACAGACAATCCTCGCTTTGATTCCGCAAATAGGGCAACAGTCTTTCCAGGAATTCATGACGACCGGGCTTCACCTCAAGACGAAGATTTGGTAATAACTGCGGACACACCGGGGCAAATTCCTCCGCTTTTCTAACGTGTCGCCACGGCTGGGGCGATCTCGGCGGCGAGAAACGAAGAAAACCCACTGGTGGCTCGGCGTATGGAACACCTGATGATAAAAAAAGCATTACGACTGTTACCGTTTGCACAATGATCATATTATTATAATATTTTTATTGCTACTCGGTGGAAGGGGGAGAGAGAGAGATTTTTATTAGTGCACTAGGATGGTAAACATCCTCTGGCACGCAATCCATTACAAAAATACTACAGTTACGTAAAACTAAAAACCTTGAAAAAATAAACTATGATTGGATTTACAAAACTTCCGCGCTAACTTTTCACATACTTATACACTAGGTAACAATGATACTATAATCCTAACAATGATACTAAATCCTACTTTTACTATGCTCTCGTCTCGCGTGATTATAATAACGTTATTATTGCAAGTGGTACACTAGCGTTATTTCATCGCTTTACATCCTTCCGGTGTTGTGTTTAAGTTAAAGTACTTCAACGTTGCGATGTTAATATCTTCATAATTTGAGTTTTTAGCAGATTAAGCATTTCTAAGTTCAGATTACTTTGACGTCAGGCCCGGCGTAGAGATCCAGATTCGATGTTCAGGTTTCGTTGCAAGGAAGGTCCTCAAGACGGCTGATTTTTATTGCTGGTTGGCCGTCGATTTTTCTAGCATGGATAATGCCATTTTTGGTCCAGACGTATTTAATCCTAACTCGTGAAGCTTTATTCTTGACGAGTCTAAATACTTTGTAAGTGGCAGATGGAAGAAGCTCGTTTACGTAGATGATGTTCTGGTTAGCCGCATCACCTTCTGGGTACACCTCACACTACTTCAAATCGCCCTTCGCTCTTTTCTTGTCCAAAACTGCATTTCTTACGGAGTTTAAGGTAAGCGAGACGATGTAAGAGGCCCGTAGATGAGCTGCGGCTCGAGACACTCTAGACCTATCTTCCCGGTTAACCCGTCTCACTA
>OX632360.1:34635968-34647404 GCA_951751655.1 Ophion costatus
TAGATAGATAGATAGATAGATAGATAGATAGATAGATAGATAGATAGATAGATAGATAGATAGATAGATAGATAGATAGATAGATAGATAGATAGATAGATAGATAGATAGATAGATAGATAGATAGATAGATAGATAGATAGATAGATAGATAGATAGATAGATAGATAGATAGATAGATAGATAGATAGATAGATAGATAGATAGATAGATAGATAGATAGATAGATAGATAGATCGATAGATCGACAGATCGACAGATCGACAGATCGATAGATCGATAGATCGATAGACAGATAGACAGATAGACAGATAGACAGACAGACTGACAGACAGACACACAGACAGATAGACAGATAGACAGATAGACAGATAGACAGATAGACAGATAGATAGATAGATAGATAGCTAGCTAGATAGATAGATAGATAGATAGATAGATAGATAGATAATTTTTATTATGCCTTAGTATGTACATACTATAAGGCAATTATTGTTTACAGTTTTTATATCAGTACATTTCTATGGCATATTGCATTATCAACTATACTTAGTAACTAGACTTGATAACTATACTAATTCTTTGATTTTTTTTTTTTGAGAGAGAGAGAGAGAGAGAGAGAGAGAGAGAGAGAGAGAGAGAGAGAGAGAGAGAGAGAGAGAGAGAGAGAGAGAGAGAGAGAGAGAGAGAGAGAGAGAGAGAGAGAGAGAGAGAGAGAGAGAGAGAGAGAGAGAGAGAGAGAGAGAGAGAGAGAGAGAGAGAGAGAGAGAGAGAGAGAGATAGAGAAAGAGGATTTCGTGAAAACCGTATGGAACTTTCGCTCCGATGCACATGCACATTTCGAGCATCTAGCAGATGTAGGAAAACAGCACGGGGAATTAAACGCCATTACAAATTGACTCTGAAAACAGGATTACGCGTCTACTATATCTCCAATACAAGAGTTCTTGCACTGGCCCTTTCTCTCTCGTCTCTACGTGTCTCTGTCGCCCCCTCCCCCTCGCGTTCTCTGCCGTCGTCTTCCGCTGTTCATGATTCGGAGATACATGACATCGCATGCACTGCACTTGCCCGTACACTTACTTTTTGCATCCGCCAAAAGTAAACTCGTGCGCCTTCCGCGGCTGGGATGCACACCCACCTTACCGACCTTTCCCCCCCGCCCGCCGCACCGATGAAACACACGGTTTGTCACTTTCCTCCCTTCGATCACTCATGTCCGCCCTTTTACGTGTTCTTCGAAAAACAAGGTCGTGAGGAAGAGCCGCCAGGAAGATCCGTGAAAAGGATCCAAAGTTGAAAACCGGCAGGGTCGCTACGTAGAGGCCCTTCTCGTACCCGTCAGCACTGCGATAGGAACCCCGCCCCCCTCCCGCTTCATCTCTTTGACCCCGTAGTGATTCCTGTATTTAGAAGCGCGGAACTAACCCACCATCATTTTCATTTACTACGTGGTGTGTACATGCATCCACGTTTTTCCCTTGATCATCCTTTTTTATGGTTTTTTCTATTTCCCTTTCCGTCGCTCCCATCCGTTTGGCAACACTCAAGAAGTACTTGAAACGTCGTGCCCCCAACTGAAGACTCGCAAAGCAACACGAGGGGTGTGCGTGTGTGGGTGTGTGTATTATCACGTGGCAGTTGTCCGGGGTCCCCGGAAGCCCGTGAAAACTTCCTTCCCGCTCGACGCTCACCTTGAACGCGGGTCCATAGAAGGAGTAGCGCGAATTTTATTATTGCTTATTTATTTTTCTTGTTATTTTATTTTTTTTATTATTAGCGAGGCTAATAATACAAAATACACACCCACACACATTAGGAACTCGGAGGAAAGTGTTTGGCGAGCATCGGTTGGCACCATTGCCGGTTTCTGCACCTGGACGAGGCTGATCGCGTGTTGGCCATGGGCTTGAGCCACAGATCCGACGCATTATCGACGCCGTCCACGCTACCAACCGGCGAGGGATAAACTCCCGCGTTCTCCGCGACGTTCCCGAAAGCGATTCAAACGCTGACTCGAGATATTTGACCCAGCGAGTAACGTCATCGAACCCCGTGCGGAAGTGCTCAAGCCTGGCGTGAGCGTGGGGACACGTTGTGTCGATTCCGTGCGGGCAAAACGGTTAGCGCCAGGTAAAAAAATCGCCGGGAAAATGGGAGGCTCCTGTTGCGATGTTTTGGGAAAAGTGAATTTTCCGTCACAGTATATATACATGCTTCACAACATGAATGTTGTTTGACCATTGTCATCACATGATTTACCGACCTAGGATCGTTTATAAAAAGAACCGGAAAGGTTTAGTTTGAAGCACTTTTTGTATGACAAAATTCGCTTCCAAAAATGGATCCTTTCAGTGTCTGCGAGTCCCTCTTACTTCTTCTCTACACTTATAAACGGAAGAGTCTATCGGTTTGTCTGTAGTCGATAAACGTCGGAACCAATGTTCCGATTTAAATGGGGTTTTTGACAGTATATTTCCCGGTGCAGGTTTTGATCTATTTTGGTTTATTTCTTTTTTTATTGCGTAGAGTCTTAACTTTGATGTAGTTCAAAGATTTTGTAAAAATTCTAATAATTGACCGAGTTATGACGATTTTAGTGGAGCAGGTCAGAACGTCTCGTTGCATTACGGCGCTAGCGCTGCGCGGTGCATTAGATCGCTTCTAAGGTTATTGATATGACTTTGTCCAACTAGGTTATTTGATTGCTAAATGATGCTGCTTGAATCGCAGATTGGAGGTACGAAAAATAATTGTGATTTTATCTCAACCCCATACACCAAGGCACGATCTTACAATATTTTCTTTCAAAGAACATTGGGACGCAAGAGTGCATTTCATATATAGAAATTTTTAATAAAAGATGTTTAATTTTTTTTACTAGCTCTATTAGTATTGGAGACATAAGCGACAAAAATTAATCGCATCACCTCTCACTCATCGTTCCGTCTTTCGCATAAAAATGTTCCTTATTCATATCTCTAGCGCTAATGGAGTTAGCAAAAAAAAATAAAAGAGACATGTTCTATTGTCAATTTAAAAAAGAAATATCTTTTATTTCAAACTTTTTTCTACACAACGTATTTTTTCGTCACAACCGTCATTATAACAATTAAATTGTTTATAATGATAAAAGAACGATTCTAGAACAAAACAATGGCCCATTTGCGTTGCCCGTACTCGAAACCATCAAAACCTACCGAATATATTAAGCAGACCCAAACAATTATACGAAAATTGTATACGGAAAAAGTGGATTCAATACGTTTTCTTCTGTTGCGTTTATCTCGAAAGTGTACTTTGCAATTTGGCGTACGTCACTTATCAAAATCTAATCGTCTGATTTACTTCAAATATAAACTGAGTTTATATCATAATATGTTTAATCGACACACCGAATGATTTTTTTTTACATGTTCCTCCGTTCGTTAATAACAAACGTTTAAAGTCGTTATTTTGTTTTATAAAAAATCGACATTTTTTTCAAAACAGTGGACTTTGTGCAAATTTTTCGATTTCAAAAAAAAATCCGCAGAGTTCGTAGCTTCACCATTAAGCTAAAAGTGTATTTTTGCATTTTTTACTTTATTTTTTACTACTATAAACCTACTTTCTGCCAGTGACAAGTCCACGAAAAATCGACTTGCATTCTAGCGGAGCCGGGTACGGCAGCTGGTTTTATCTATAAATGAACCAAGGGTTCTTCTTTGATCGGGTCGGTCGAGGACTCAGAATAATACCTCCTAGACGCGCATATATTCTTTTCCAGAGTTACTTCTATATTTATCCATGGAGAAGAGAGCTTCGAACTGTTTTTCCATGATGATATTTATCGAAACTCTATTACTCGAGTGAACTTCTTTCGGACAAAATGGGTGGAGCTTATAAACCTGTATTAATTGTCAGTTTAAAAAAATATAGTTCATTCATACCCGTAAAAATTGTGTGGACACAGCGAGAATCTGCCTCAAGGAATTATTTCAATCAAAGGTTATCACAATCGAATAAAAGGAGACAAAACATTTCCAACGTCATAAATATGGCCTACACGGTATATTTCGGTGCAATGCTGTCCGCCTAAGTGTTTCGGGGCTATGAATATCACGCATAGAAGCCATGACACGCGATGAATACGCTATGACTTACCAAGGAAAACGTCGACCAACTGCAGTCGTTGATTGGTGGCTGGTCTTTTAACCATACCGCGTAGTAATCCTTCCTTAACCCGTACTTCTTTCGTCATTCCGTCGTCCTCCCATTCTCTTCGATGACCGCTCCTCTGATGGCCGTATTGGTTGAAGGGTCCGTAAAAATCGCGATGTTCCGTCAGAATTTGTGTACACGCGAGTAAAACTATGCCCACCAACTCGAGTCTCAGCATTTTGGACATTTGCCTCACGGCAGCACACCGAACTTGCCACTCCGTAACGTGTATTGTGTGCGTTCCTCGAGTGGTTGCACCGGTACGTCGAAAATTAACACATACACATATACAAATGTGTGCGGGTGTGGACGTGTGTGTGTGTGTGTGTGTGTGTGTGTGTGTGTGTGTGTGTGTGTGTGTGTGTGTGTGTGTGTGTGTGTGTGTGTGTGTGTGTGTGTGTGTGTGTGTGTGTGTGTGTGTGTGTGTGTGTGTGTGTGTGTGTGTGTGTGTGTGTGTGTGTGTGTGTGTGTGTGTGTGTGTGTGTGTGTGTGTGTGTGTGTGTGTGTGTGTGTGTGTGTGTGTGTGTGTGTGTGTGTGTGTGTGTGTGTGTACCAGTGTATGCATGCGTATGTTCACTTCCTCGTACACATTTTTTCGTCAGGAAAACTTTATGACGTATAAAAGCGATGCAGGTAAGGATAGCCCCAAAAGGACCTCAAAAAAAATACACGACGCGTTTATTGTGACGTCTGCAAGTAGGTGAATAGATCTAAAACTCACATGTATAATATTAAATGTTGCGTGCACTATTACTTCACCCACATAGTACGATTCATGGCATTCTCAATGGCAAGCTAAAACTCGTACACTTTTTTTAAACCGCGTATTGTTTATCGCACATAATCTTATGTCACTTCCGGCGATGCACGCAAATTTGATCTCTCGCCATGTATGCGCACCGCACTTGCAGTTTTATGTTATCAAAGAGGGCTTTAAGCACTGAAGCGTCTGTCTTGCTCTGTCTTTGTTTCGATTGCTCTTCCGATGACCCAAGAGCAATAAAATAGTTTTCCCGACACCTAAGTGATCCACGTTTTCTAGCCTCAACGTGACTATAGATAATACATTTGAGCTTAATACTCACGTTTGAAGAAAAAGGACGAGGTCTGTTGAAACGATGAAGAAGTGAGAAACGGGAACTACTGTCGATACTATACACCATAAGATTGGCATCCGGCGTACTTGAACGCGATAGAGACAATATGCCAACACACATGTGCTCACAATATGCCAACACACATGTGCTCACAATATGCCAACACACATGTGTATACGGATAAACACATATGGATATGTGTTCATCCGTGTGTGTGTGTGTGTGTGGTGCGTGCGTGTGGCTACGTGTGCGTGCGTGCGTGCGTGCGCGCCTGCGTGCGTGCGTTTGTGTGTGTGTGTGTGTGTGTGTGTGCGTGTGTGTAGAAAGAAAGATCTAGGGAGATGAGAAGGGAGAGACATGAAAGTACGGAGCTGCGATGTTATGGGAGCGAGAAAACCACAAGGCTCGTGAAGACGCCCGACTAAACGTGGCCTCTGCTTCTTGGATATTTTTAAACGCGATGCTTCGTAGGGAACAAGGGTGAGCGTGCGCATTACTGTGGTAACATGGGATATACGGATAAACACATACATCTATATATAGCTCAATACTACATGTATTAAGTTCGTACCGAAATTAGAAACTGAGGGTGCCTTTTCGATTAGAATATTGTTTGCTCATTTTGTTGGCTGATGAAAATAAAAGTGAATATTTTGTTGGCTCTTTGGAGAGAGAGAAAGCGAGACAGACAAAAAGATATTCAATTAATAAATGAATCTTTCTTATTCTTAGAGCGTCTTTTGTGTCTTCATATCGATTCATCTAAATAGACGCTAATTGCCCAGAATGTTTCTCTTCAGGCCTTAGGCCACAGTAACGGGTATAAAATCATGTGCGAATTTAACAATTTTTTTTTCGTATGAAAAAGTGATTCACTCATAAAATTAATTCCACAACTATTTGGTATGAATATCAAGCTGGTAGATTTATTTTGTTTTTCGATGTACAACATAGCCAATTACTCGAAAGTTCTCGAAACAGCTTTTTTCCAATTGGCTTGAGAAATAACTTCAACAATTTTCACTCCATTTACTTCAAATTTCAAAGTTATGTCGCTGATTGCATTTCGTAGAGAAGTACGTACGGAATTTCTGATTCTGATCAAGCGAAAACTTTTCATTTTAAGAGCAGCTTATGAGCAGTTATAACGAAATTTTTCACTGAAAATTCATTGAAGTTCATATACCTACAACTTTTGAATAAAACAATATTTTTTTAATTCCATACGTACTTCTCTAGGTATTCTAATGTAGATTGACGAGAATTTTTGTTTTTTGTTCTAGGTGAAAAATTGTAGATGCGAGATGTCACGCCGCGGAGCACCTAAAGAAAGATAACAATAGAAAATATTAGTAGTCGGCCATTTTGTACATCGAAAAAAAAATATATATACCCGGGGAAAAATGGTCATATCTGAGCAGGTATGCTCATGTAGGTGTTTATCTGCAACAAAAATGAATCTTATCTGATCATGCATGGTCAAAGATGAACATACATGTATTTTTATGCGCTTAGGGGTAGCTCTATATCTGGTCTGATATGATCGCGCATAAGTAAATATGTGCAGATATGAATTTATAGTTGAACATGTCTGCCCATGTGTGGTCATGTCTAACCAGATATAGTACGCTTCACGACTACATACGAGCTCACACATGATCAGACTTCAATATGTGCGCGAATGCGGGAACATATCCAACCAGGTATGGATGAATACGCAACCAAACCCACCTCGTACATGATCAGGACTGAGAATATTTGCCCATGTACGATTGTATCTACCCAGATATGGAATTATACTCGAATTCATCCAAGCTCTATATGATGATCGCTGAACATGCTTGCCCACGTGTGATCAGATCTAATCAAATATAAATCAATGCATATCTATATGTAAAAGTGTTATTATGGTTGTGTGTCTTATTAACACATACACAGATGCGCGCATGCGCACACAAAGTCACACGTTATTGGCCTATTTGAGAACTCCCATTTGATCTGTGTATAATACTGTAAATCACTTATAAAATATCATCGGTTCGCAAATAAATCAATTAACCTCTTCGTCATATATAAATAACGTAAAAATAGCATTTGTCTGTATTAGCCTGGGTGTTTGGGTTATATGACCGTTTGGAAAGAGGTTTTGCAGAAACGTTTTGATTGATTTCACAATTCCACAATCGACTCACAAACGTTTTTTTTTTCACTCGAAAAGTCAAAGTCGACTCGTTAGTTTTACGGTAATCTTTGACTATTAGTTATCAACTAATAAGTGATCTCACAAAATGTTCTAATCAAAGTATTCGTCCATAGTTTGACATCGATTAACTTCTTCGTAATATAGAAATATAATAAAAATGAATGCTTCGGTGCTGACTTGTTTGGGTAATATAACCGTTCATCGATAATTTTTCCACATATGTATTGACGTTTTACTTCGAAAACGCTAATCGTACAATTCTTCGAATTGTTCGCGCAACGAACCACACACGGCCGAAAATTTATACAAAAAAGTGCAAAAGTGATAGTCGAATCGTTAACTTTTCCGTTGTTTACATGTCTTTTTTTCACCGCCGAGACTGATCTTACAAATGTTTTAATTAATCTCACAATCAACCACAAATGACCCACAAACGATTTAAAAAATATATAAACCGAAAAGGCAAAGTCAAGCCGTTAACTTACCGGTCATTTTTAACTCTCATTTTTCAACTAAAGACTGATCTCACAAACGTTTTAACTGTTCTCACAATCAACCACAAGCGACTCACAAACAATTGAGAAAAAAAATCGAAAAGTCAAAGTCAAGTCGCTAACTTACCGGACATTTTTAACATTTATTTTCCAACTAAGACCCATCTCACAAACGTTTTAATTGTTACCAAAATCAACCACAAACGACTCACAAACGATTAACGCAAAAAAATGCAAGAATCCAAAGTCGAATCGCCAAGTTCACGTATAACTTACCGGTAATTTTTAACTCATTTTTTAACTAAAGACCGATCTCACAACCGTTTCAATTGTTCTCACCATCAACCACAAACGACTCACAATCGATTAAAAAACAAAAAAACGAAAAGTCAAAGTCGAGACGCTAACTTACCAGTAATCTTTAACGCTCATTTTCCAACTAAAGACTCATCTCACAAATATTTTTATTGTTACGACAATCAACTAAAAACGACTCAGAATCGATAAAAAAAATCGAAAATTTTCGATTTAACGTAATAAGAATATATTTCGTTGCCTGTGATAACTTTCTTTTTTGGTTACGTGGCAGTTTATATTTTGATTTTAGTGTATCGGCAAAGATAATAAACGTTTTCTACTTATAAGAACGGAACGTTTGACAACATTTTGATCGAAAAAGTTTGAAAGTTTAAGTTAGTTAAATTAAAAAATTAAAAAAGTATATTTTCGTTTTTTTCTATAAGTTTCAACGTAAAAAGAATATTTTTTGTTGCCTGTGTAAGAACTTTATTTTGTTTTGTTTACGTGGCAGTTTATATTTTGATTTTAGTGTCGGCAAAATTTAATATAAATACATTTTATACTTATAAGAACGTGTAGTACACAATAAATATGTGATTTTATCAATAAACTGAATATAAAAAATACAATCACGCTATATTTTGATATATTCTGGTTGTGGTTCAATTTTTCATCAAAGAGATAGACATATATGACATACCACATATACTCATATCTGCTATTAATATAAGCATGTTCACCCTGAAATGGGTATATCTGTTCCGATATGACCAATTACGCTTCGAAGCCGATCAATTTTGCATACCCGGGAAAAAATTCATATCTGAATATATCTGAATGTTTCTGAATCATATTTGTAGAATCAGATATGATCAGACGAGAAAATTGGCAATGTCTGATCATGTACTGTCATGACAGATCATGTATGCTTATATCTGAGCATGTATGATCATCACGAAGAAAAATTATCTGATCAGATCACATCTGATTATATCTGGATTATATATGATCCAGATATGATTGATCATATCGGGATCTTGTCTAATCATGCAAGAAAAATGGCCATATTAGAGCATACATGATTAGATTTGACGATATCAGAGCATGTATGATAAGATTTGACGATATCAGACCATATGATGTCAGACCTGACAATATCAAATCTGCCTATAATATGCAAAATTGATCGGCTTCGAAACGTAATTGGTCAAATCAGAACAGATATACCCATATCAGCGTGAACATGCTTATATTAATAGCAGATATGAGTATATGTGGTATGTCATATATGTCTATTTCCTTGATGAAAAATTGAACCAAAACCAGAATATATCAAAATATTGCGTGATTATATTTTTTATATTCATTTTATTGATAAACTCACATATTTATTGTATACTACACGTTCTTATAAGTATAAAATGTATTTATATTAATCTTCGCCGACACTAAAATCAAAATATAAACTGCCATGTAAACAAAACAAAATAAAGTTCTTACAGAGGCAACAAAAAATATTCTTTTTACGTTGAAACTTATAGAAAAAACAAAAATATACCTTTTTAATTTTTGAATTTAACTAAATGAAAACTTTAAAACTTTTTCAATCAAAATGTTGTCAGACGTTCCGTTCTTATAAGTAGAAAACGTTTATTATCTTTGCTGATACACTAGAATCAAAATATAAACTGCCACGTAACCAAAAAAGAAAGTTATCATAGGCAACGAAATATATTCGTATTACGTTACATCGAAGATTTTCGATTTTTTTTATCGATTGTGAGTCGTTTTTAGTTGATTGTCGTAACAATTAAAATATTTATGAGATGAGTCATTAGTTGGAAAATGAGCGTTGAAGATTACTGGTAAGTCAGCGTCTTGACTTTGACTTTTCGATTTTTTGTTTCTTAATCGATTGTGAGTCGTTTGTGGTTGATGGTGAGAACAATTAAACCGTTTGTGAGATCGGTCTTTAGTTAAAAAATGAGAGTTAAAAATGGCCGGTAAGTTATACGTGAACTTGGCGATTCGATTTTGGATTCTTGCATTTTTTTGCGTTAATCGTTTGTGAGTCATTTGTGGCTGATTGTGGTAACAATTAAAACGTTTGTGAGATGAGCCTTAGTTGGAAAATGAATGTTAAAATGACCGGTAAGTTAGCGACTTGACTTTGACTTTTCGATTTTTTTTCTCAATCGTTTGTGAGTCGTTTGTGGTTGATTGTGAGAACAATTAAAACGTTCGTGAGATCAGTCTTTAGTTGAAAAATGATAGTTAAAAATGACCGGTAAGTTACCGGCTTGACTTTGCCTTATCGATTTATATATTTTTTTAATCGTTTATGGGTCGTTTGTGGTTGATTGTGAGATTAATTAAAACATTTGTGAGATCAGTCTCGGCGGTGAAAAAAAGACATATAAACATCGGAATAGTTAACGATTGGACTATCACTTTTGCAATTTCTTGTATAAATTTTCGGTCGTGGGTGGTTCGTTGCCCGAACAATGCGAAGACTTATTCAATTAGTGTTTTCGAAGTAAAACGTCAATACATATGTGGAAAAATTATAGATGAACGGTTATATTACCCAAACAAGTCAGCATCGAAGCATTCAATTTTATTATATTTCTATATTACGCAGAAGTGCATCGATGTCAAACTATGGACGAATACTTTGATTAAAATATTTTGTGAGATCACTCATTAGTTGATAACTAACAGTTAAAGATTAGCGCAAAACTAACGAGTCGACTGTGACTTTTCGATTGAAAAAAAATCGTTTGCGAGTCGATTGTGGAATTGTAAAATGAATCAAAGCGTTTCTGCAAAACCTCTTTGCAAACGGTCATATAACCCAAACACACAGGCTAACACAGAAAAATGCTATTTTTACGTTATTTATATATGACGAAGAGGTTAATTGATTTATTTTCGAACCGATGATATTTTATAAGTGATTTACAGTATTATACACGGATCAAATGGGAGTTCTTAAATAGGCCAATAACGTGTGACTTTGTGTGCGCATTCGCGCATCTGTGTATGTGTTAATAAGACACACAATCATTATAACACTTTTATATATAGATAAGCATTGATTTATATTTGATTGGATCTGATCTGATGTAGGAGTTGGGTT
>OX632360.1:34647604-34665104 GCA_951751655.1 Ophion costatus
GAGAGAGAGAGTGAGAGTGAGAGTGAGAGTGAGAGTGAGAGTGAGAGTGAGAGTGAGAGTGAGAGTGAGAGTGAGAGTGAGAGTGAGAGTGAGAGTGAGAGTGAGAGTGAGAGTGAGAGTGAGAGTGAGAGTGAGAGTGAGAGTGAGAGTGAGAGTGAGAGTGAGAGTGAGAGTGAGAGTGAGAGTGAGAGTGAGAGTGAGAGTGAGAGTGAGAGTGAGAGTGAGAGTGAGAGTGAGAGTGAGAGTGAGAGTGAGAGTGAGAGTGAGAGTGAGAGTGAGAGTGAGAGTGAGAGTGAGAGTGAGAGTGAGAGTGAGAGTGAGAGTGAGAGTGAGAGTGAGAGTGAGAGTGAGAGTGAGAGTGAGAGTGAGAGTGAGAGTGAGAGTGAGAGTGAGAGTGAGAGTGAGAGTGAGAGTGAGAGTGAGAGTGAGAGTGAGAGTGAGAGTGAGAGTGAGAGTGAGAGTGAGAGTGAGAGTGAGAGTGAGAGTGAGAGTGAGAGTGAGAGTGAGAGTGAGAGTGAGAGTGAGAGTGAGAGTGAGAGTGAGAGTGAGAGTGAGAGTGAGAGTGAGAGTGAGAGTGAGAGTGAGAGTGAGAGTGAGAGTGAGAGTGAGAGTGAGAGTGAGAGTGAGAGTGAGAGTGAGAGTGAGAGTGAGAGTGAGAGTGAGAGTGAGAGTGAGAGTGAGAGTGAGAGTGAGAGTGAGAGTGAGAGTGAGAGTGAGAGTGAGAGTGAGAGTGAGAGTGAGAGTGAGAGTGAGAGTGAGAGTGAGAGTGAGAGTGAGAGTGAGAGTGAGAGTGAGAGTGAGAGTGAGAGTGAGAGTGAGAGTGAGAGTGAGAGTGAGAGTGAGAGTGAGAGTGAGAGTGAGAGTGAGAGTGAGAGTGAGAGTGAGAGTGAGAGTGAGAGTGAGAGTGAGAGTGAGAGTGAGAGTGAGAGTGAGAGTGAGAGTGAGAGTGAGAGTGAGAGTGAGAGTGAGAGTGAGAGAGAGAGAGAGAGAGAGAGAGAGAGAGAGAGAGAGAGAGAGAGAGAGAGAGAGAGAGAGATTTCACGTCAGTCAGTATAAACCGCCATCGGTTCGGTTCTACTAGTAAGCGGTAGGATAATCCCAGTCCCGAAAACCATTGATTGATGCGGGAAGAATAAAAAGGATTCCAATAAGTGAAGATATTTTTTGTACCCCAAAAAAGCTCAATTTCCACCTTGGAATCCTTATTGTAAATATGAAAAATATTTTCCAATCGTTTAACGAAATGGATTCTTAGACTGTACAATTCTCATTTTTCTTCGTACAGTTCGGGGTTCATTTCCAGATGCAACGATCGCGCATCGAATCGACGTCTATTAAACTTCGCTGTGGTCGAAAAATAAAATTCTGCGGCTAATTTGACGGTGATTTTAATTCATAATTTTTTACGTTACGCTTATGTTAAAAACATTATACTTAAGAGGTCTTCTCACTTTAGCCGCTAAAGACGGCTATTTTCTTGATTTTTTTTTGATCGGTTTATACTATAGATATTGACATAAAAGTTGTTACACATAATAAGTACACTTTCGAAATACATGTAAAAAAAATATTTATTTGAATCACTATTTATAGACAAAAATGACAGTTAACAAAATGTTCTAAATAAATGTAGGTCTGCGCTCTTGTTGAAATCTCGGAGATGGATCATCCGAAAGAAAAAAATGAAACGGTTCAGTATGTTAATGGCTAACAGATTCAGTATTTTAATAGCTATAGCGCATATCATAAGATTTTTCAGATATGCAAAAATAACAAGATGGCGGACATTTTTCGAAAAAATAGTGCTATTTTCACCGTTTTAAGCAAAAAAAAATAGTAAATATCAAAATTAAAAAAAATCCTTCAGTCGCTTCAGTGCTTTCGAAGATTTTATCAACAAGCCGTCGAAAAACGTTGTTTTGATAAAAACGCGGTTAAAGTTTGTTTGCGTTACATAAATATATAACAAATTTTTATATTTATTTCGAAAGTGTATTTATTAAGTGTAACAACTTTCATATCAATATCTATAATATAAACCTATGCAAAAAATTGATGAAAATAGCCTTTTTAGCGTCTGAAGTTAGAAGACCCTTTAATCAAGTAATCACCGTCGAATGAATTCCAAACGATTGTAATGGGAAAAAGTCGAAGTTATATATGCAAATGAATTGTTTGCACCCAACAATGCTAGAAATTGGTCAAACTTCGTTTTTCTATTTTTCATTTAAGGTGATCAATCAGATGCGCGGTCAGTAAAATTCTCGCTGCACGTTTTATTCGGAAAGGCTTTGTATTTGAAGGAAAATTTAAGTTACACGTTGTACTCCTTTCGTCAGAGCATGAGGTGCAACTCTTATTTTCCTCGAAATATCAAGGATGCCCAAGGAAAACGTGTATCTGCTTTTTGGTTATTTCCAAACTAATAAATAATTATATTGTATGAACATTTTCATCGATGTGTTTGTTTCCTACAAATGATGTCGCATCTATACATCGATCCATCTATCCATCCATCCATCCATCCATCCATCCATCGATACATCCATCCATTCATCTATACATACATGAGCTATCCATCCACCCATCCACCCATCCACCTATACATACTCCAGCTATCCATCCACCCATCCATCTATCCATCCATCCATCGATCCATCCATCCATCCATCCATTTATCTATCTATCTATCCATCCGTCCATCTATCCATCCATCCAATCTATCTATCCATCCATCCATTCATCTATCCCTCGATCCATCTATCCACCCATCCATTTATCCATCTATACATTCATTCGGCTATCCATCCATCGATCGATCCATCCATTCATCTGTCCATCCAAATTTCCGTTACTCATTACATTACACTTTGTAATGTAAAAAAATTCCATTATCCATTATATTGGACTTTGTAATGTACAAATTTTCCATTGCCCATTACAAGGTAATGTGTAATGAAATCTATGTGTCATGACATATTACATTGCATTTTGTAATGAAAATGTTTCACAATGCAAAATGTAACGTTATGAGTGATGGAAATTTTTTGCAATACAAAATGTAACCTAATGAGTAATGAAATATTTTTTCTTTACCCATTAAAAAAGTAATGTATAATGCATTACTTTTTCATTACAAATTTTGCAACCCTGCAAACAACACGCGTCAAATGAGTTGATATCATAATATGGCGGTTGTTTATAACATCGCTATACATCATGGACGGACGTGTGAAAGCGATTTTCAAGTGGGAAATCTGTTACTTTAAATGCGAAACATATAAGTTTTTGCTCCACCACATCGTGAAATATCACAAACATGATCCTCGGCTGAAAATTAAGTGCGCTGATGACGGGTGCCTCACAGTTTTCAAAAAATGGCAAACTTATAAACGACACGTGGCCCGGAAACATCACAACAACGAGATTCGAACGGGAACGCCTATCATTCGACAAAACGAGGGTTATAGGTTTAAAGGAGAAGGTGAGTAAATATTCAACTATTACAAGCTTTTATTTACCTTGTAATTCATATATACTGATAATCGAACTATTATCGCGTTGTTGTTGTGTATAAGAAGTTAAGTAGAATCGAAGGTTGGGTTTTACCTACGTTCTTCGAAGTGATATTTACAAAATGTTGATATTTATAGAGCCAAATATACCATCACGCGAACGTCCCGAATAGTGCAGTGCTTAGTTTTTGATTCACATCCAGGAAAACTGCAAGGTTAGCCAGATATGCATTGACAGGACCATGGAAGGCGTATGCAGCTTATGGCAGAGGTTTTCAACTATTATAATAATAATTTTTTAGACTATTATTCTTTCGCTATTAATGAAAATGTGAGTCATATACCGCTTAACAAGTCTTTGCACAGTAATTCCTTGCTTGAATTGATTATGCATAGTAATTCCTTGCATAGACTGGTTATGCTATAATCATACTTTGTGTAAATTAATTACGCTAGGCTGTTTGCGCAGACTGGTAACGCTAGAATAATTCCTAGCGTAGACTGGTTTGGCTAAAATAATTCCTTCCGTAGAGTGGTTACGCTAGAATAATTCCTTCCGTAGGCTGGTTACGCTGAAATAATTCCTTGCGTAAACTGGTTAGGGTAGAATAATTCATTGCGTAGACTGTTTAAGCCAGAATTATTCCGTGCGTAGACTAGATGCGCTAGAATAATTACTTGCATAGAATGATTACCGTAGAATAATTCCTTGTGTACACTAGTTATGCTGAAATAATTCCTTGCGTAGCCTCAGTATGCAGTGGAAAAGTGATTAGTGTATTATTTTTGTTAGGCATCGAAATTAAAGGTTACTGGTTCTATGCAAAGACTGCACGTATGGTTCGTCTAATTTTTTATTCCCGCAATCAGTATCCGCAAGGCGGATCCTCTCCGGAAACTGGTTATGCAGTTGCAAAAGTGACAATTGACCTTTTATATCGAAACAGAGTTTACTGGTCCTGTACAACACTTCAGCCAATAAAATTACATGTTATCAGTGTCTACAAGCATAACTTCATCCAAGCGTAATGATACTGTGCACAAAGTGAAATTCTGATATTTCATATAGAAATATAAAATTTGTTGGTTGCAGACAACGCTTAAAACTGAAAAGTATTTAACGTAATAAGAATGATTCTACGCACGAAATAAGCAGAATAAGCAGTAACACTTGTGTTAGATTTATCTCTTGTGTAGAAATATTCATGGATTTTTTGTATGATAATTTTTTGCGACCCGTAGTGATACTGCACATCATAATGTACCCTAAATCAATTTTTGTCTGCAACTAGCTTCCTTCTTTTATTTATAGGAAGAACTCAACGAAAAGTCAGCGCAGAAACAGATCTTCTACACAGGGGTTACGTCCCAGCCTTCAAATTTTTTACTCTACCCCAAAAATTATCATTGCACACGTGCACGATAGCGGCACCCTCATTTTTCGACCAAAGTTATATTTTGTAAACTTTATGGACGCGATAGTCGAAATATGCCACAAGACCTAGAACGGGAAAGCGACTTGCATCCGCTCCCACGCACTAAATCACCGATAGTATATAATTTACGAGCGAATGTGCTCCAAGCGAGAAACTCACTTAGGAAAATTCCCGAATATAAAAAACGCAAGACCAAAGCGAACAAAAACTCTCACTCCAAATCCCAAACAGACCCCTACGGAAAACTCGCCCGTGACTCCACACGGTCGTAAAACAGGCCCTCAGCGAGAATTATGAAAACACGTGCGCTAAGGCCGATTCTTGGAAATAGAGCAGCGATTGCGTCTATCTCAGCCGCGACCCAATAAGGAATCCAGAATCATGTTCCCCTACGCCGCTAACCAATCACGAAAATTAACGTAACTTTTACGTCCGGTTATCCAATCCATAAAAAAAACGCATCGTAGGAAATGCACTCTCCCAAAAAACTCCTTCTCCTCCCAAAACCGAACTCTCGCCGTTTTTCTAAGACAAAGGAGCGTCACTCTGTAATCAGTCTCCGAATCGAAAAGTCGACTCACTCAGATAATACTCTGTCCACGTAATCGTCTAACATATTTCTCAATCCACTGTATGCGTCTTATATTCAACCGATAGATATATACGTACAAGTGTGTTAATAAACTCTATTTGTAAATCGAAA
The DNA here is from genome assembly GCA_951751655.1 of Ophion costatus. Lineage (NCBI taxonomy): Eukaryota > Metazoa > Arthropoda > Insecta > Hymenoptera > Ichneumonidae > Ophion > Ophion costatus. Next base: position 34,653,259 of record OX632360.1, read on the forward strand.
GAAACACTCACGAGAGTAAGTTATTCGATCAAAGTATCGGGCGTACCTCAACCTCAAACCAAAGCACGCACCTTAAATCGTCTAAATCCAATTGTTATTAAACCGTGTTCGGAACTCGCGCGGAAACCATATAAGACTCACAGCGCAATCTATCTCTCTTCAAAATTCGCGCACAAACTCGGCAACCTCGCGAGTCCATTCTAAATCTCCCTCCGAGACGTAACAGTTTAATATACAATAAAACTGGTGGCAGCGGAAAAAAAATTAAATAAAGACCCCATCGGTTATAAAACTGGTGGCAGCGGAAAACCAAGAGACAATTCATCGGTTATAAAACTGGTGGTAGCGGAAACAAATCAAAATAAATAATCCATCGATTATAAAACTGGTGGCAACGAAAAAAATTAAATAAAGACCCCATCGGTTATAAAACTGGTCGCAGCGGAAAAACAATTTAAGACGACGCTAGCAATAAATCTGGTGGCAAAAATCATAGGCAATTTATCGGTTATAAATTTGATCTCGATGAAATACGGATCACCGGCGCGAAACAATTAACGTGGAAAATTAAAATCAAAGACTCTCTTCCGTGAAAAACGTACAAGTGCTCCACAACCAAAGTCGCACGGAGATCAACTCAGAGGACGCAGAGCCATAAATCAACGACGGACGCAGACCCCGAAAGAAGGCCCAAGCCAGCTACGCACACACGGACTGCAGGTCAAAACACCAGCCTATATCCATTACGAGGAAAACCAAACGCCACCTGACAGCCCACCAACGACAGCATCGGCACGAGCCCTAGCTCGTGCCGATAAGGTACAAGATCATCATCAAGTAAGTCACAAACTCATAATGTCCACACCAATCCAAATGGAGACTTCGGAAGACCTTCATCCAAACCAACAGAGTCAAACCTACACAACAACAAACGCGAATAATTATTATCAACCACACTTCGAAAATAACACATCCGTTACACGCTAATTATAGAGAATTCACAAGACACTTACCTGAGTTCGATGGGACCCCCAAAACATGTTCCCTAAATAACTTCCTAAGCTATTGCGACAACGCAAAAGAATTTATCCCAGCTGTAGGCGAACGATTAATCATCACATTGCTCAAAAGTAAATGCAAAGGAATCGCCTGTGACAGCCTTGAAAGTTTCGCAATTTCAACTATCGACGAACTCACAAATATCCTCAAACGAAAATTCATTCCTTCCAAACCCCCTCTCACTTGGATTAATGACATGAGCACAATCCAACAAAAAGACAAAGAGACAGTACTTAGCTTCAACAGCAGACTAAATACTCATTTAAAAAAGATTCATCAAGCTATCGAAACATCCAATCTCAGATCAATCGAAGGCGCAAAAATATTCGCTGAAGACGCAGCAACAGATCAATTTAGAAGAGGCCTAAACGCAGCCTATCGTCCCTACATAGCATGCAAACGATACGAGTCACGCGAAGACATTTTCATACACGCTACAGAAGTCGAGCAAATGTTAGGACCAATTAACGCCGAAAACACACAATCAACTTGCCTACCAATCCAGCCTTCTAACAGAACGAATAACCAAAACGAAAACAAATCTGGAAGCGCAATCAAACTCTGCACATACTGCAAAAAGACAAATCACACGACAAACAATTGCTTCCGTTTAGCGAAAGACAATCAAACAAAAGACATGACGAACAAAAACAACGTATCGTGTAACAATTGCAACAAACTAGGTCACACTATCAGTCAATGCCGTAAACGAGCATATAATAATGGTCGAAAAGGCGAGGCCCAAGCTGGAAAGCAGCCGGGAAACGAGTCAACGACCCCTCGACCAGGCGTCTCGGCGGGCCCCAACACACAAGGACGCCAGACACAGTAAACCCACCACCGAAACAAAAAATCCTTCGAGCCTTTTGCAACCTGAGCACCAACACAAACAATTACAACTCACCCACGATAAAAATTGAATCTTAAGTCCTGAAGAAAACTCACACATCAACACTCGCAGACTCAGGATCACAACTAAATCTAATAAAAATCGGCAACATTCTTCATCCGAATCTTATAGATAATTTAAAAATCTATGAATTATACGGAATTTCGATCACCGACAAACCCAGGACACGCGGACAAATCAACATCGCTATCCATAACCAGTCCGTAGAAATTAACGTTGTCCCAGATGATTTTCCCGTGGAATTTGATGCAATCCTTGGCCACGAAACAATCGGCGAAAACAAAGGCAGAATCGACTGGGGAGGGCGTTACGTGCGCGTCAATAACGTGGACATCCCATTTGTGAACACAGAATCACTTCTTCTGCGGGCCAGACAGAAAACGATCATGTTCATTCGGGTCCAAAGCGCACTAGACACAGCCTACGTACCTCGTATACCCTTTCGAGAGGGCGTTTTTGCAGGAGAAGCCTTGGTTCGAAACACCAACGGTAAAGCCTACCTGTATGCCATAAACACCTTGAACGAAGACGTCAGAGTAGAGGTTCCCGTAATTCCACTCTATGCTTTCGATATGAGTACAGACGAGAATGATCAAAAAGATGATCCCGTGAATCAACAGACCCTAGAGTACGAAAAACCTCGGACGCGAGAAAACCGTGCCACCAGAGTAATGAACCTTTTGCGGCTCGATCACCTTATAGACGAAGAGCGTAATGCGGTATCTACGCTCGTAGAAGAATACGTAGACCTCTTTCATCTACCTGGCGAACCCCTTCGGTCAACAAGCGAATGCAAACATCGAATTCCCACCGTAGACGATCTACCGGTTAATACGAGACAGTACAGACACCCACCGTTTCAAAAACCGGAAATGGAAAAACAAATTAACGATCTGCTACAATTAAACATCATCGAACCCTCGAAGTCGCCGTATAATTCACCAGTATGGATAGTTCCGAAGAAAGCAGACTCAAAGGGCAACAAACGTTGGATATTCGTAATTGACTTTAGAAAACTCAACGACGTCACCATAGGAGATGCTTACCCCTTGCCGTTAATAACAGACATTCTCGACCAACTCGGCGGCGCGAGGTACTTCTCAATTTTTGACTTAGCATCTGGCTTTCACCAGATAGAAATGGATCCGCAAGACAAAAACAAAACGGCCTTTACGACCCCTCACGGTCATTACGAATTCAACGGAATGCCATTCGGTTTGAAAAACGCCCCAGCCACATTCCAACGATTAATGGACCTTGTACTAAAAGGATTATAGGGGAATGATTTATTCGTATACTTGGATGATATAGTAATTTACGCGCGATCAATTGAAGAACATGAACGTCAATTCAGAAAACTCGCTGAAAAATTACGCAACGCAAACTTAACTCTCCAAACGGAAAAATGCGAATTTTTACAAACCGAAGTAAGATACCGGGGGCATCAAATTTCGGCAGACGAATTGAAACCAGATCCGAAAAACATCGAAGCCGTGAGAGAATTCAAGACACCGAAAACTCCAAAAAATGTAAAAGAATTCTTGGGTCTAGCCGGATACTACCACCGATTCATAAAAAACTTCGCGGCGATAGCAAAACCTTTATCGGGTCTCACCAGCAAAAACGTCAAATTTCATTGGACATCGCAACACCAACTAGCATTCGAAATATTACGAGACAAGCTATGCTCAACGCCAATTCTCCAATATCCAAATTTTTCGGAAACATTCATCGTAACAACCGATGCATCCAACTACGCAGTCGGTGCAATCCTTTCACACGGAAAAATCGGAGAAGACCCTATGGTCGCAGCTGCTTCAAGAGTCCTCAGCAAGGCCGAAAGGAATTATTCCACGCTAGAGAAAGAGATTGTCGCAGTGGCGTTCGCCCTAAAAACCTTCCGACCCTATCTTTACGGCAGGCCATTCACACTGCTGACCGACCACCGGCCACTTGTCTGGGTAAATTCCATGAATGACCCGACGTCACGTTTACTGCGATGGAGAGAAAGACTCAAGGAGTTCGATTTTAAAATCCAGTACAAACCAGGAAGAGTTAACACCAATGTCGATGGACCCTCTCGAAATCCGACAACTCTTCCCATCAAATTCAAATGGCGAATTAGTAACACCCCATATGGAGAAAAAATCGTTCATCCGCATCCAGGTATCGCGAGGACATATTCATCATCAGAAACTATCGCCAAAAATAAAAGAACGAAAAAATCAAAACCTACTTCGGAAGACGGCATCACAGACGTCTATCCTCTAAATCAAGCAATTCCCATTCCTCGAGCAACAGACTTCACAAATACGGCAGTTCCGAGAGAAACTTACGTAAGTCCCGTTGCAGAGGGATCTGAGGAAAATCAAAATAAAAAAACCTCTAATTCCCAGGCAAACGATCTCATCGATGCGGTAGTTCCGAGAGAAACGCACGTGGGTCCGTGAGACAAGGGATCTTTTCTACCTCAAGGTGACCGGCCTGATCAACTGATCATCAGCGATCTCAACAAAAAGAGGCCGCGTCCTAAATCAAACTCTTCAGAGCATCGAGGATCAAATCCTCCAGAGCATAAAAAATCAAATTCTTCAGAGCACCGAAGATCAAATTCTTCTGAGCATAATAAATCAAATTCTTCAGAGCATCGAAGATCGAATTCTTCAGAGCACCAAAAATCAAATTCTTCAGAGCATCGAAGATCAAACTCTTTAAAGCAACAAACTCCAATCTCATCGGATCACCGAGGATCGAATGCATCAGAAAATAAAAAATCGCATTCACCCAAATACCGAAGGGAAAAACGCAAAATCTTAATCAAAAGGAGAAGCGACATCCGTCGATACGTCCCTTCCGGAAACCCTTCAAAATCGGAATCTTCATCGTCATCGGATGACGACGAGGAAAATACCATCCACATGGCACCGAGCAATTTCGGCACGCTTAAAACCCCTTCATCCTCAGAGCAAGAATCGGACGATAGCAGCCTAAACAGCGTCGCCATAAAATTCGGGAAACGCGCCTGCGAAACAGCGGGACTCACTCCATCACCTATAGAACGAGCAAAAAACAAATCGTACAAAACTCCCAGCCGTCCAAACAGCCAAGGAAGCGCAAACGAAGAAGCCATCGTAGAAGACAAACGATTCCCTCCTACGAGAAACGAAAATTTCAAGGACAGTCACACGACTGAACCTATGGACATAAGCTCCTTAAACGAGGATAGAGAATTAGCAGACGAAATTGATACAAGTCAAGTCACGAAACTCCAAAACGCTAGTATAAAGCAACGCACAACCAAGAAATGCCTCTGCTGTCCAGACGCAAGTCGTCATGCACATGGGAATGCCACCCGCGCTCAAACAAAGAAAAAAGAAAACGCACTACCGAAGGGTCATCAACAGGCAAAAACGACCGGAAACCAGTGCAGCCAGATCGCGCTCGAAAGTTACCCTCTCTCTAGTCCCTCGCGCGCCCATCACACAATCATAGTAGCGCGTGTCCGTGAGCGAGCGACGCTCGGACATCTTCGGAAAGAGCCGAGTGCCGTCGAACTATCCCGACCGCGCCTTCGGCAGCTACACCAACACATAGACACGCTGAGCACGTTCATGTGCGGCCAAGCCGAACGAACTGAACGAAGGCTTCGAGGGAAAAAGCAATCCGAGCACGGCCCGCGCGTGACGTCACGCGACGGCACGCGCGAGACTTTTAGATGATTTCAATGCTTATTTAGCTCTTGATTCTCTGCGTTATTAATGTATACCAAAAATGTATCGCACACTCTGATCGCTTATTTTTTTAGTTTATACGTTAATTTAAATATAATAATAAATCTAAATTACAACTTATTTCTCTTCTAAAAAATTGTTTACGCTTTACTCACACCCGTCCTTATGCCAAATAAATTATAATTCATAAAAGTAAGCGGAAATATATTTATCTCCGTATTATTATGTTAATTCTCATACTTTCATCAAGGGATAAAGCATTATCCGCAAAAACAAACCAATCATCCATTCGACCGCGAATCGTCAGTACCAGAAAGTGCACAAATTCTACAAGCGATGAGATGGTCCTGTCGGTAGCTTTCCTGGCTTCGGTTCGCAGGGGCGCGGGATCGATCCCGCGCTCGGTGCTTTTTTTTTTTTTAATTACTATTACTATTAATTCTTATTACTATTAATTCTTATTACTATTAATTCTTCTTACTATCAACAGGCAAAAACGACCGGAAACCAGTGCAGCCAGATCGCGCTCGAAAGTTACCCTCTCTCTAGTCCCTCGCGCGCCCATCACACAATCATAGTAGCGCGTGTCCGTGAGCGAGCGACGCTCGGACATCTTCGGAAAGAGCCGAGTGCCGTCGAACTATCCCGACCGCGCCTTCGGCAGCTACACCAACACATAGACACGCTGAGCACGTTCATGTGCGGCCAAGCCGAACGAACTGAACGAAGGCTTCGAGGGAAAAAGCAATCCGAGCACGGCCCGCGCGTGACGTCACGCGACGGCACGCGCGAGACTTTTAGATGATTTCAATGCTTATTTAGCTCTTGATTCTCTGCGTTATTAATGTATACCAAAAATGTATCGCACACTCTGATCGCTTATTTTTTTAGTTTATACGTTAATTTAAATATAATAATAAATCTAAATTACAACTTATTTCTCTTCTAAAAAATTGTTTACGCTTTACTCACACCCGTCCTTATGCCAAATAAATTATAATTCATAAAAGTAAGCGGAAATATATTTATCTCCGTATTATTATGTTAATTCTCATACTTTCATCAAGGGATAAAGCATTATCCGCAAAAACAAACCAATCATCCATTCGACCGCGAATCGTCAGTACCAGAAAGTGCACAAATTCTACAAGCGATGAGATGGTCCTGTCGGTAGCGTTCCTGGCTTCGGTTCGCAGGGGCGCGGGATCGATCCCGCGCTCGGTGCTTTTTTTTTTTTTAATTACTATTACTATTAATTCTTATTTGATTAGTTATGTTTATTAGTTATCATTATTATTTTAATTAGTTATCTTTTCGTGTCGAAAAATTTATTGCGCACTCCGACCGCTTATTTTATTAGTTTGTACGTTCATTTAAATGTAATAATAAATCTAAATTACAACTCATTTATCTTCTAAAAAATTGTTTGCGCTTTACTCATACCCGTCCCTATGCCAAATAAATTGTAATTCATAAAAGTAAGCGGAAATATATTTATATTCGTATTATTATGTTCATTCTCATATACTTTCATCAAGCGATGAAGCATTATTCCCAAAAACAAGCCATTCATCTATCCGGCCGCGAATCGGTAGTGCCAGAAAGTGCATTTTTAACACAAGCGATAAGATGGTCCCGTTGGTAGCGTTCGTCGCTTCGGTCCGCAGGGCCGCCGGATCGTCCCCCGCGCTCAATACTTTTCTGTTTTTTTTTTTAAATTATTAATTTCTTTTTGTATGGGGCCAATTGTTTATTCGTGAAACATGCCCAGTGAAAGAACATTATTCTGAAAATAGGCTGAAATAGCTCATGATGTTTTACGACTTTTATGAATTATAATTTATTTGGCATAGGGACGGGTATGAGTAAAGCGCAAACAATTTTTTAGAAGATAAATAAGTTGTAATTTAGATTTATTATTACATTTAAATGAACGTACAAACTAATAAAATAAGCGGTCGGAGTGCGCAATAAATTTTTCGACACGAAAAGATAACTCATTAAAATAATAATGATAACTAATAAACATAACTAATCAAATAAGAATTAATAGTAATAGTAATTAAAAAAAAAAAAAAAGCACTGAGCGCGGAACGATCCCGCGCCCCTGCGAACTGAAGCCAGGAACGCTACCGACGGGACCATCTCATCGCTTGTAGAATATGTGCACTTTCTGGCACTACCGATTCGCGGCCGGATAGATGAATGGCTTGTTTTTGGGAATAATGCTTTATCGCTTGATGAAAGTATATGAGAATGAACATAATAATACGAATATCAATATATTTCCGCTTACTTTTATGAATTACAATTTATTTGGCATAGGGACGGGTGTCAACAGAGCGCAAACAATTTTTTAGAAGATAAATAAGCTGTAATTTAGATTTATTATTACATTTAAATGAACGTACAAACTAATAAAATAAGCGGTCGGAGTGCGCAATAAATTTTTCGACACGAAAAGATAACTAATTAAAATAATAATGAAAACTAATAAACATAACTAATCAAATAAGAATTAATAGTAATAGTAATTTAAAAAAAAAAAAGCACCGAGCGCGGGATCGATCCCGCGCCCCTGCGAACCGAAGCCAGGAACGCTACCGACAGGACCATCTCATCGCTTGTAGAATTTGTGCACTTTCTGGTACTGACGATTCGCGGTCGAATGGATGATTGGTTTGTTTTTGCGGATAATGCTTTATCCCTTGATGAAAGTATGAGAATTAACATAATAATACTGAGATAAATATATTTCCGCTTACTTTTATGAATTATAATTTATTTGGCATAAGGACGGGTGTGAGTAAAGCGTAAACAATTTTTTAGAAGAGAAATAAGTTGTAATTTAGATTTATGATTATATTTAAATTACCGTATAAACTAAAAAAATAAGCGATCAGAGTGTGCGATACATTTTTGGTATACATTAATAACGCAGAGAATCAAGAGCTAAATAAGCATTGAAATCATCTAAAAGTCTCGCGCGTGCCGTCGCGTGACGTCACGCGCGGGCCGTGCTCGGATTGCTTTTTCCCTCGAAGCCTTCGTTCAGTTCGTTCGGCTTGGCCGCACATGAACGTGCTCAGCGAGTCTATGTGTTGGTGTAGCTGCCGAAGGCGCGGTCGGGATAGTTCGACGGCACTCGGCTCTTTCCGAAGATGTCCGAGCGTCGCTCGCTCACGGACACGCGCTACTATGATTGTGTGATGGGCGCGCGAGGGACTAGAGAGAGGGTAACTTTCGAGCGCGATCTGGCTGCACTGCCGGAAACCCTTCCGGCCGGGAACAGCCCTCACCCACCCTTCCACATGTCGCAAACACCGAGAGCCCTGAGAACGAACCTTCACAGCAGCAAGGAAAAATCCAAACCCCGTTAATGCTAAACAAACCCTCCCCCAACTCACAAAATAGAGACAACAATAGCGAAGCAAACACTGCCGAGGAAGAACCAATAAGCAACAACGAGCAACGACCGGAATTCGTTAATGGCATCGAAACAAGAGACAACATCGAAATGACAAAGAACAATTACATTTCTTTCATTTCAGCCGATGGCACAGTCGCGAGCGAAATCGTGAAGCGATCAATCGAGACGGGCTTGCTCAAATATCTATCTCTGGCGTATACCTTCGAAGTCGGGCAAGTCGTCATCTCCGGAACACCAAAGAAAAGAGTGTTCGCTCTAGTAACTCAGGAAAACGGCACGTCGCCACTAAGAAAAGAAAATCTTATCAAAACCCTAAGAAATTGAAAAACATCAATTGAGGAGTTAAACATCAAGTCAGCAGCGTTCTCCCAAAAGCGCAGCAACCTCAACGACTCAACGTGGGGAAAAATAAAATACATTCTACAAGAAATATTCGCGGACATCGAGATCGAAATAAAAATCTGCCGCGACGAAATCATTGTTCCACCGGAACGAGACAGGCCAGAAATAATAAAAGAATGCCACGAATCTCCAGTAGCAGGCCATAAAAGCGTCACCAAGACATACAACAGAATTAGGCAGCAATATTTCTGGGACAATCTCAAAAAGCAAGTGGAAGACTACATCCGACAATGCGCCAGTTGCCAGAAGAAAAAATTGGTGAGGATTAAAACCAAACAACCTATGGTTTCACAGACACGCCCATCAGCGTATTCGACAAAATTGCGATGGATATAGTCGGATCGATAACTCCAGAATCTGACCTTGGTCACCGTTTCATACTAACCATTGAGTACAATCTCTCGAAATTCTCATTTGCCATTCCGCTGAAGAGCGCTACGGCCCAAGAAGTAGCCTACGCATTAGTCACGGAATTCATCTGTCTATTCGGATGTCCCAAAGTAATACTCACGGACCAAGGTGCAGCCTTCATCGGCCGAGTGATGAAACAATTAACTAAAATCCTGAAAATCAAACAAATCAAAACAACAGCATTCCATCCACAGTCGAACGGATCACTCGAGCGAAGTCATCAAGTGCTCACGGATTACCTGAAACATTACACCAATAAAAAGGATTGGCACAAGTGTCTACGACTGGCAACGTTCGCATACAATACGAGCGTACACGAAGGCACAAAATGCACACCCTTCCAGGTAGTCTGCGGCAAAGAAGCCCGACTACCCTCACAGTTCTCGTACCTGGACGAAATTTTAACGTACGACGAACACGTGAGAAATCTCGCTCATCATCTCCAAGAAGTACGGACATTGGCACGCAATAATCTCGAAAACGCCAAACAAAAATCCAAAGTTCCTTACGATAAAATAATCAATCCCGTGAACTTCCAAATTGGAGATAAGATCTACCTAATAAAAAATCAACGAATAGGAAAATTCGACGACAACTACCTAGGTCCTTACGAAATTACACAAATCTTCCCAGATCGAAACGACATCGAAATCGCATTAGGAAACAATAAACGGAAAATAATCCATTGCGATCGCGCTAAGTTAGCACACTAATAAATCAACCTCATAAACCCAAAACCCGGTGCACTTACACCTGCACGACTCTCTTCAAATCTGTTAAGACCCCCACAGCATTCCCCTAACCATCGAACTCAGCTCTCACAATTTAAATAAACATACGAATATTTTGCGAATTTACCTTAACATATAAGACTAATTATATAACTACTATTCAAATACATGTTAATCTTAATATTATATAAAATTAAAACAAAACTCATACCTACCTATTCCTCATTCACTCATGCTGGCATCTTCACGCCAGATAAAATACAAAAATAAGAAGCGAAACATAATGGTTCACAACTTTACGCTACTGTATCAGATTAAAGCGCAAACATCCTCTAACCTGTGTAAATCACATTGTAAATCAGTAAATGATGATGCCCCACTATCGTGCCCATATATCATTCGATACAACTCAAAATTGAATCTAATTGAGCGAGACGCTTAATCTCGAAGGAGGGAGGTGTTACGTTGCAACCTTCAAATTTTTTACTCTACCCCAAAAATTATCATTGCACACGTGCACGATAGCGGCACCCTCATTTTCCGACCAAAGTTATATTTTCAAAACTTCATGGACGCGATAGTCGAAATATGCCACAAGACCCAGAACGGGAAAGCGACTTGCATCCGCTCCCACGCACTAAAGCACCGATAGTATATAGTTTACGAGCGAATGTGCTCCAAGCGAGAAACTCACTTAGGAAAATTCCCGAATAGGAAAAATGCAAGACCAAAGCGAACAGAAACTCTCACTCCAAATCCCAAACAAACCCCTACGGAAAACTCGCCCGTGACTCCACACGGTCACAAAACAGGCCCTCAGCGAGAATTATGAGAACACGTGCGCTTAGGCCGATTCTTGGAAATAGAGCAGCGATTGCGTCTATCTCAGCCGTGACCGAATAAGGAATCCAGAATCATGTTCCCCTACTCCGCTAACCAATCACCAAAATTAACGTAACTTTTACGATCGATTATCCAATCCCTAAAAAAACGCATCGTAGGAAATGTACTCTCCCAAAAAACTCCTTCTCCTCCCAAAGCCGAACTCTCGCCGTTTTTGTAAGACAAAGGAGCGTCATTGTGTAATCAGTCTCCGAATCGAAAAGTCGACTTACTCAGATAAAACTCTGTCCGCGTAACCGTCTAACATATTTCTCAATCGACTGTACGCG
>OX632360.1:34675104-34936888 GCA_951751655.1 Ophion costatus
ACGAATGCTTAAAATTCTTCGAAATAGTCTCCTCCTGCATCAATGCACTTGAGGAGACGTGTCGGCCAGGCCTGGGAGGCACCCTGAAACTCCTCCACAGGAATGCCTATTAAGAACGTTGTAACATGCACGGAAAAAAAAGATTCGTTAAAATTCATAGTTGGTGTTTATAAATGACTGAGGAAAGAATAATGCAGTTTCACACTGTAAATGAATCATGTTACAGAAGTTTTAGGAAAAATAATGGATCATAGGTGCTTTTTTGCTATTCGAACCGATGGAAATGGAGATTTAAACTGTAAAAAATCATAATGCTCATCGCGATAAAGTAAACTGTCGAATTTACAAAATAAATATAAAATATTCGCGGTACTTAATGCGTAAAATATACCGAACACCTTTAAAAAAACGTGAGATTAAACTGGTAATTACTGATTTGAACCATAAAATTCTTCAACAAGCAAATGTTAAAAATGAGTTTAAATTCGATTGAAATTTGGTATTGTCTTCTGAAAAATGTGGTGTGAGTTTCAATTAAAAACTGCAGTGTACACCGTGCAAATTGCATGGTAGCTCGGTATTATCATGAAAAAAAGTTCAAGGCGCTCAGTAGAAGTTACAGCCGACATTGCGCGGTACACCGCGTGTACCTCGAATTTCGACAATGTACACTGTAAACACGTGGACGCGTTAGCCACCACGAACGTGCAGGTTTACGTCTACGTAAGCGCTGCCCGACTCGCAGTGTGTACCCTAAATTTTTACAATATGTTTTACGCCTAAATCAACAAAGAAAAATTCTATCGCGTGGTCGCCCTCAGTTTTGACATCTACTCAGTGCTCTTTTGGACCTCGTGGCGTAAAGTTCTGCGCAGTGTCTTCGAGAAACGACAATTATTTATAATCCATATGAAAACGGACACATACATAGTGAATATGGACAAACTGTTAGTAAAGAAAAAGTGCCGTGAAAGATTTGTTGCTGCTGAAAAGACGATGAAAAAACGAAGCGAGTGTTGTATTTAATACTTTTCTATCTCGCTTTCACGTATACATTTTGTCTTGTGCGACTTTTGTCTTTTATATCATGCCCGTACACGTTGATTTATTCGTTTGCGAACTTTGCGATTAGTTGAACACCCTTGTTTATTTCTTTCATGACGATCGTACGTTCAGATCTATCACCCTATGTTAATAATGGTTATCTTGAGATTTTGAGAGCGGGGCAAAAGGCGAGGAAGGAACAATCGAATACTACAGAGCGTACGGGGATTCCCCCACATTCTACTTCACAATGTAAAAATTTGTCAATGAAGTCGTTCATTTTATAACATTTTTAAATGTAAAAATTCGTGGGTCCGCTTGTTTACTTTTAACAATTTCACATAGTAAAAATTCGCGAGTCGGTCCATCTACTGTTTACAGTTTCACATTGTAAAAATTCGTGAGTCGGTTCATCGACTGTTCAGAGGCGTGAGTCGGTTCATCGACTGTTCAGAGGTCCACATTATAAAAAGTCGTTAGTAGGAGGGGAGCTAGGCCGGTTCTAACCCTGGGATCTCAGGGGGGAGCGAGACGGTGAAGTCGAGCGCGGGGAAGCCGCGGTATGCATGGTGGAGGGCGGGATCATGCATGCGGCAGCTGAGTGCGGGGTTGCGGCGGAGGGGGGGGGGGGGGTGTTCGAGAGTGGGGAGGCTAGTTTTTGGCGACGATGTCTTCCAGGCGATAGCTGGACCCGCGGGCGAGAGGGGGAAGCCGCTTTCGACTCTGTGTGGGAGGGGGCATCATAGAGTCGCGGATCCTTGAAAACCCATAAAATCTGATAATTTATTATCAACATTATAAAAAGAGAGGCTAAGAAAAGGTGGATGAATTTATCCAGATGTTCTATTTTTCCAACTATCTGGACGGAGGCTCATGTCCGAGACACTGTTATACACTGCAACGTTTCAACCACCTCGTCCGAAAGTCTCAAATTGTACGACTCTTTTTTTTCTTACGTCGAGCGCCAGGGACCGTCATACCCTATCGCTTCGCATGTGCAACTTGGGCCTCACCATTCCATAGGTCCACACTTGAAAACCCATAAAATGGTACGACACCATGCGACGAAGACAGTGATCCGGGGAAAAAATGCATTTCTATTTTACAGGGCTTTAGTTTTAATCTCTGAATGATAATATATACAAAGAGAGCAACGTCAAACCTTGATGCCGACATTTGAGATCATGCATGTCTGGACAAGCTAGCCCCATGGTTGAGGATTTTTTCTTCGTTAACACCACGCTCCAAGCTATTGCAATATTTTTTTGTTGCTCCGCTATTCAGAGCATATATGATAACAGGGTATTTATGTTGAAAAACTATAAACTTTCGGAGATCTATGGATAAAGACCTTTTTAGGCTTCGACCGTGGACTACTTGAGCGCCGATGGATAGGACAGGAATTTTTTTTTTTTTTTTTTTTACTACACGCATCTTGACTGAGATGCTCTTTTATTTATCCCGGCAATCCGATGCGATGTTAGAAAATTCTCGTGGGTTGGTGATATTTTCCGAGATGATAGGGAAAGACGACAAATGCCTAAAGGGGAAAACCATGTTTAATGATCTGCTGTGCTCAAAAGTGTTCGCACTTTGAATCGAGCAGTCAGTTAGTGAACATCATTTCTTTTAGAAAGCCTCATTTCATCAAATATGGAGAGCAACGCGGAGAAGTCAGAACAAATCTTGCACGACCAAGCCGCGCTTCTAAGTTCATTCGAAGATTTTGCTGTGTGGGAACAACGATGCGTTGAGTTTATCGACGAATTGGAATTAAGCGCCCGCGACTATCAATTGGACTTCAACAGTCATTGATAGCCCAAGTAGCGCGGCTGGAAGGGTTGAGGAATTCTGTGCGTAATCATTTTATACACACGGGTGCAGGACACGGTCATCATGGGCTAATCTGGCGACAGATTGACTCATCCTGCAATAGTCCAATATTGACCGGTTCCGTAATCAATCGCAACCACATCGAACCACGGCAATTTCTCAACGATGCTCGCGACCTAGTGCTTCAACATGAGCAAAATACTATCTGCAAACACAACAGTATGAAAGTCAATACAGTGTTTAATGGCGAATTCGCGGGTGGTGACAACAATGCCAATAAAAGTATACACACGCGAAACTATGAACTATTTAACACAAGCGATTTGAATGAGTGGTACCAGCAGCGCGTTATGGAGCCCACATTAACCTCACTCGACGAATTTCAAGAACGAGATAGTGGCTGGCTTTGCGGAAAATACTTAACCTCACGATAAATGTGAATAAGTATAACCCGATGCGTGCCGGGTGTACTATATCATTGCCGCGGGATATAATGATGAAGGGGGCTGTGCTTAATGTCAAATCGAACGATAATGCATGGTTCGCATGGGCAGTTGCCGCTGCTCTACATCCAGCTGAACGACACAGTGACCGTCCGTCATCTTACCCACATTACTCAAGCGTACTGAACCAACAGGACATTCAATTCCCGGTGACCATAGACCAAATAAAAAAATTTGAACTACAAAACAATTTATCTATTACCGTGTATACCACGACCATCAAAAAGGACATTGTTCCAATACGCGTGACACAAGAGAAGAAGGAGGAATACATTAATTTGATGTACATGCATGATACCGAGCGCAACAAGGTGGGGCATTTTACATGGATTAAGAACTTGTCGAGACTCGTAAACGCACAACTGAGCAAAAAGGAGCACAAACAATATATCTGTGATACGTATGTAAAGTTAACATAAATTATATTCCGTTGGCATGTACTAAATGGATTAAACGCAACAATGTTTTTTTTGCAGGTGTTTGCATTACTTCGGATCCGAGGATAAATTGCAGACGCACGAGGTCGAATGTGGAGCAATAAACGACTGCGCAATCCGACTACCGAATGACACCAAGAAGTGGCTCCAATGTGCCAACTTTAGCCGGAAAGAGCGACATCCCTTCATTGTGTAGGCCGATTTGGAGTGTGTTTTAGCAAAGACTGATGAGAAGAACCAAGCAAAAAATATGTCACAACACCATGAAGTGTTTGGTAACGGATATTACGTGTGTTGTACGTACGATCAATCGCTCTCTTCGTATCACTCACGTTGCAGTGCTGATTGTGTCTCATGGTTTGTCGAAGAACTGAAAAATCTAGCACTGCGCATAAAAGAAATTTTCTGCTACAATGTCCCAATGATTTATCTGACACCGAGCGAGTGGGCAAGTTTTCGCACAGCGAGCCAATGTCATATATGCAGGAAACCATTCGCGGAAGACGATATACGCATTCGAGATCATTGCCATCTGTCAGGACGCTATAGAGGCGCTGCTCGTTCTAATTGCAATTCGAACTACAATCAGTCATTCTTCATTCCAGTAGTTTTTCACAATTTATCGGGTTACGATGCACATTTTATCATCAAGGAAGTAGCCACAGCGTTCGAAGGAAAGACCGATGTGCTTCCCATCATAAAAAAGAAATACATCTCCTTCACGAAGCACATTCAAATCACCGACGATTCTAAACAGAAAATCTAATTCTGCTTCATCGATTTATACAAGTTCCTCAACACCAGTCTCGACAAATTAGCCTCATTTTTGACCGAGGACAAACTCAAAATTTTACGCAAGCAATTCCCAACGCTATCGACGGACAATTTCAATTTGCTGACGCGAAAAGGGGTCTTCCCTTATGAGTATATTGATGACGTGACCAAGCTACACGACACTTGCCTACCACCATGTGACGCAATTTATAGTTCCCTGACAGATGCTACAGTATCCGAGAGCGACTACACACAGGCTGAGAAAATTTTGGAGCGGTTCTCCATTCGAACGCAGGGTGACTATAGTGATTTATACTTGAAAACAGATGTCTTGTTATTAGCTGATATTTTCGAAAACTTTCGAAATACGTGCCTTGAGAGCTATGGCCTAGATCCCGCGTATTACTACACATTGCCGGGGTATACCTGGGATGCAATGCTAAAACACTCGAATGTCAAGTTTGAATTACTAACTGACATCGACATGGTTTTATTCGTTGAGCGGGGTATACGCGGTGGTCTCAGTCAATGCTCAAACCGATATGCACACACTAATAACAAGTACATGGAGTCGTTTGATCCACCGAAAGCATCGTCATACTTGATGTATTTTGACGTCAACAATCTGTATGGATGGACAATGTGTCAACCTTTGCCATACGTAGATTTTCGATGGGTCAACGACGCGTCCAAGTTTGATCCATCTTCCATCGCGCTAGATTCACCGACAGGCTACATCCTTGAAGTCAACTTGGAATATCCACAATCTGTCCATGATGCGCATAAAGACCTGCCGTTTTGTCCAATACATGAAAAACCGCCGGGTAAGCAGGGGGAAAAGCCGTTAGCAACCGTCTGTGATAAAAAACGCTACATCATTCACTATCGAAATTTACAGCAGTGCTTATGGACTTTGCCTTACGAAAATCCATAGGGTATTACAATTCACACAATCCCCATGGCTACGTTCATATATCGAGTTAAATACGCAATTTCGAACGGTAGCCAAAAACGATTTTGAAAAGAATTTATTCAAATTAATGAACAATGCGGTGTTTACCAAAACGAGGGAGAATGTGCGCAATCATGTAGATTTAAAGCTTTTGACGAAATGGGAGGGCGGATATGGTGCAGAGGCAATGATTGCGAAGCCAAACTTCCACAGCCGAAATGTTTCTTCGGAAAACCTTATTGCTGTAGAATTGCGCAATCTCTAGGTGAAATTCAACAAGCCGATATATGTGGGTATGTGCATTCTCGACATATCCAAAACATGCTTGTATGGATTTCATCACGAGTATATGGTACCTCTGTATCGAGATAAGTGTAAAATCATGTATACCGATACGGATAGTCTCATATATAACATTGAGAACGATGATATGTACATGGACATGAAGCGCGACATTGAAAAATTCGATACGAGCGACTATTCAGCGGACAATCGGTATGATATGCCGCTTGTAAACAAGAAGGTGCCCGGTCTCATGAAAGACGAATGCAATGGTGCAATTATGACCGAGTTCATTGGACTGCGATCGAAAATGTATGCGACACGTGTCGAGGGTAAGAAGGATACTAAACAAGTTAAAGGTGAAGACATTGAAATGATGCGTAGTCAAACGTGTATTCAATCGAACTTGCACAAGGTGTACACCATTCGTGAGACGAAAATCGCTTTAAGTCCTCATGATGATAAGCGGTATATCATATCTGGGACCACTGAGACTCTACCATGGGGGCATTACAGCATACCGTTGCAAAAAACTATCATGCATATAAACTCGATGTAAAATTGTGTACATTTTTGTAAATACTTGATGTATAAAACTTGTGAAAATTGTGTATGTTTTTGTAAATATTAACTCGATGTAAAACTTGTTTGTTGTAAATATTTGATTTTGTAAAAATGGACTTTTGTAAGTAAAGGAAACGGCTTTTGTAATCCATGTGTACCCATTATTTCCGCATACACTTTTCGAGAGTGGGGCGAAGAAGGGATTAGAGGGAGAGAAAACGCCTGCTGTGGCGCACCACGTTGACGGGTAGAACGAGAGTCATAAAAGTCTAAATGTTTTTGGCCTCTTTTATCGTCGACTACAAATCAGATTTACTTATCCAACTATTGTGGGCATTGTCGAAACCCAGCCATTTCACAAACATTCGATGACCGCGCTTCTTTAAATTTTTTTCTATGAGATCGATATCGGGGTACTTGACACGGAGAAGCTCTTGTTCGTAGAAACCACCGGCGATGGGTGCATCTTTATCGTCCTTCAAACGATACGTCACTGGATGCGTTTTCTTCACACGAGATACCGTGAATATTTCCGATGTCCAATTTGGCGTGTAACCCTTTTCGAAAACACTCTTAAATTTGCTGTTTCTCACTTTATCGCCAATGGTGAATTTCGATGGTATTTTTATTGGTGGCTGAGTCTTATTGAAAACTTGCCGCAATATTTCCTTCTCATTCTCCGCGTTGACATTTCTCGGTTTCATCTTAATGGTGCGGTGTACGGAATCATTATATTCGGCTACTAGATTATCAAGCATATCGATCCACTTATAATTACCACGAAGACTAAATTGCATCCACATCTTATTTTTCAATGTACGATTGAAACGCTCGCAAATGGATGCCTTCAAGTTGCTATATGTTGAATACATGTGAATATTGTACTTTTTCATTAGGGATTTAAAGTGACAATTGTAAAATTCTTTTCCCTCGTCGACGTGCAAGTGCTGTGGTATGCATCCCTTAACGAGTCTCGAATTCATTGCGGCTGCTGCATCTTTACCACTCTTACTCAGCATTGGTACGGCCCAGGCGAATTTTGAGAAAGTATCGATGACGGTGAGGAGGAATTTATGTTTGGTGTTTTGATGTGCGTACGACGACATATCGACGAGATCAGCTTACCAGGTTTCGTCCAAACCACGGATGTCCACATGTCGACGCGGATAGTTTCGCCGTGCAAGCTTATGCAGTTCCTGCACGAGAGCGTTCTTTTTCTCGTTCATTTTCCAGTCCAATCAGTCGCGCATCCCATTCAGCAATGACATGTGAATTGCGCGTCACCAAATCTTGTCGAGTTTCGACATTGGCCTCGAGTGTCTTTGCAATATCTCTTATCGTAGCTTCAAGTCCATTAACCAATAACTGACTACTCTCATTCATTTCTTTGCGGATGTTCTTAATGATAGTTCGGGATCTTTTGTGTAAAGCACTTAGAGTGATGGCATCGTCCTGTCCTTCCGGATTGGCAATGTTACACAAACGTTTCGGCCCCAAGTCATAATAACCATCTGCGGTAGTTGTGAATCCAATCCCCGGTCTGCCTGGAGGTCCTTGCTGACTGAGTAAACTCTGACGCAATTGGCGTCCAAACACATCGTCACTTATGATGAGAATGCATACATTTTCCGACGCCGAGTTAATAAATGATTTCAGCATCACGCAATTCCTCGATAATCGATATAATTTCATTCGCATGGGCTGAATTTCCGGCTGCTTGTGATGCCAGAAGTAGACGAAGATGGCCTACCAGCTCATTGGGATTGTCCCAATATACATAGTCCAATTGGGCGTTTTTTCTAGCCAGCTTATACGTTGGCATACCCTTTCTCACGTGGTGATCGGCTATATTTGCAATATAAGTGTTGAATTTGGGACAGGTTTTACGTCGTATAGCCGCACTAGGCTTATAAAATTTTTTGTGAGCATTGGTCCCAATGACAATTTTTTCATAGTTTTTCAAATCATCTGGAGTGAGAGCTTCGATATTGGGCACTTTTTTAAGGCAGGATTCTACTTTGACACTTTGAAAAAAAATTTTTTTTTTTTTTTACATTTTTCGAAAGTAAATATGTTCAAGAATGTTCGGTCAAAATTTTATAAAGTTCCCAGCAGTCTAACTATCCTTTTCCGCCTTTCGAACGCACCTACCTGAGCGCGCTATTGTGACCCGCCCGGCGCGCGGCCCGGATCTGCCGTCTACCTGGCGTTGTTCGCTAAGACAGATGTTCCCCTATCGTAAACCGTTATACCTATATATGCTTATTAACCAAAGTACATACCTTTGCTTCTCTATATTATCCTTCCTTTATAATTTTCCCTTCGCTTTATAATTCCGGAGTGGAGAATCATTCGTGATTTGGAGTTCGAACGTGAAGCATCTATCTGTTCGCAATGAATACGAAGAAAGTGTATCGTGCACAGAAAAGTTCTAGTCGTCCATCTAGAACTAGAAAACATTCTTTTCACGGAAACAGATTTACTGACGAAGGAAGTACGAGCAACACGAGTTCGTCAGCAGCAAAATTGAAAAAATCGAACGATCCGAGCTTTGATGTGAAAGTTGATAATACTAGTGGTTATTCTTTTATTCATTTTTTCTCCGTGTTCTCAATGCTCTCACAGTGGGCAGTATGTTCTGTTTGCCATGTACAAATGAAATTTTCGCAATATCGGATGCGAGGCCTTGGTTTCAAAGTGTGCGTTACTTGTGGCTGTGGAGATAGGTACATCGATTCGTGTCTGATGATCGGCCATGGATATGAAATAAATCGTCGACTCGTATTTGTGTTTCGTATGCTTGGTATTGGCCTTCAAGGGATACAGTTATGTTGTGGACTGATAGAATTACAGACAACTTTCATTCGATCTAGTTCAACGCAAGGCGATCGATGAAGAAAAAACGTTAAATGTGGAAAAGGGACTTGGTGAAAATCTGACGGTTTCTGGAAACGGATCCTGGGCAAAAAGAGGTTTTACTTCGCTCACTGGTATCGAGTCTTTAATTGGCAAGCACAGCAAAAAAATTCTTGACGTTGCAGTTATGTCAAGTTATTGTGGAGCATGTGCTTATCGTAAAAATATCACATACGCTATTGGTTTCGCCGCATGGTATGAAAAACATAAAGACAATTGTAGTGCGAATCACGAAGGTAGTGCCGGTAAAATGGAGGTTCAAGGTGTTGTGAAAATGTTTTTAAGATCGGAAGAGAAATATGGAGTGCGATATGGCTTTTATATCGGCGATGGCGACTCGAAAACATTTAAAATGCTGCTTGATACACACCCGTATGGCGAAGACTTCGTCGTGAAAAAGCTGGAGTGTGTGGTACATGTTGCCAAAAAAATTTTCAAACGCGCAAGTGATGCGAAGAAAATTTTAACTCAAAGGAGAAAAGCTGGGAGTGCAGAACTGAAGGACGGAGAAAAAAAACGAAAAAAGTAGCTGCACCGAAGATAGTTGTGAAGAAACCAAAAGTCGTGATTAAAAAAGTGAAGACTGCTGATCTAACTATCAAATTAATGAAAGAGTTATCTAAAAACTACAGTCTCGCAATTCAAAGGAATTCAAATTCAGTAGAAAGCATGCGAAACGAGATCTGGGCCGGCTATTACCACAAAATATCAACAGACTCCAAACCACAGCATACGTACTGTTCAGACGGCTGGTGCAAGTATAAGAAGGCCGAAGCAAACAACGCTTTAAAAAATTATAAACATCCTCCTGCTCTTGCTAGTGACGTACAAGAGGTGCTGAAGCAGATCTACGAAGATCAAACAAAAACGGAATTACTGGAGAGATGTTTGGGTGAAAACACTCAAAATAACAACGAATGTTTCAACTCTACAGTTTGGGCTATGGCACCGAAACATGTCTTTAATGGCAAACAAATCGTCAAAATTGCGTGCCTCACTGCTGCCTGCGTTTTTAATGAAGGATTCAGCCCAGTTTTAAAAATAATGGAATCATGGGCATTACAATCGGCCCAACCACTATGCGCGACTCGTTCGCCTAGTTCGCCACTATGCGCGACCAACATCGCATCGTTCGAGCGAACCGCCGCTCGACTGAGGCTTCTAAGGAGGGCAGAATTAAAAAAAAAAAGGCTAAAATGGATGAAAACACCCACCTGGAACACGTCGAAGGCATATTATATGGCCCAGGCATCGCTGATTGAGGGTAAGATAATTTTTTCTACGATTTATCACTCACCAAAACTTTAAACGCGTTTTTCTCGAAACGACATTTTCAAGTACCGTGGTCGTGATAACTCAAAACGTACTGAACCGATCCTTATGAAATTTGGAAAACATATACTATATGTATGTACCAACCGACCCAACTACAATGAACTTAAAATTTTGATTAGAACTATTTTTTATTGCAAAAAAAGACCCAAAAAAAACGCATTTTTTTCGTATTTTAGCCGCCATTTTGTTAATTTTGCACGTATATAAAATATTCTAGTTAGGTCGGTTCCTGAAGACATACTGAACATGAAACTATTTGATTTTTTTGTTTCAGACCATCCGTCGGGAAGATTTCACGACCACGGCAACGGTACCTGCTTATCGAGGCGTTGGCTTTAAACATATTTTACGTGTACAAAAAATGAATAAAATACATTAAAATTTTTTTTTTTTATGTACTTAAAGAGTGTATTTATTGAACAGTTTAAACCCCATATCGATATCTTTAATAGTATTCTCAGAAAAAATTCACGAAAATAGCGTTTTTTACATGGTTTCAAAGTAGAATCCTGCCTTAAACAGCAGCTCAGTTAATCCAACAGTTTTCACATAATTCACATCTCCCACACGAATATGTTGAGAGTCGAAATTTATCAGAGAATCACCAATCATTAATCGGTCGTTTGAGAAATTCCGCACAGCATATGATACATCCAGGCTTGTTTTTCTATTTGTTTGTAACAGCATTCGAATCAGAGATATTCGGTGATTAATTCATCGACATTTTGTGAGTCATTATCATCATCCTCATATATCAATTTGAAAGAATCTTGTGTTTCACTCTTGAAGGAATCGTGTATCTCGTTCTTCAATTCGTGTTTCACACTATTTATCGCATCTCCTTCTTTATCGTCGGCTTTTTATCCGTGATTTCCTCTTTCGCCGACTCACCGTTTTTGTACGACACCAATTTCTCCAATGGTCTGACTGTAGGCTTAAAGACATCTTGCATTTTCTGCTCATCACTCTCTTTGCCAATTTTCATCATTCGATGCTTTCGTCTGATTGCATCGCTCGCCTTGGCAGTTTCACGCAATACATCTTTTTCTCTCAACAGTTGTTCGCTCTTCATGTTGTCAGTGTCGACGCGTGCACAATACTGCCTCTTGAACCACCAGCGACGAGTCATTTATCAATGGTGAGCAAATCATCAAAACCTTGCGTATATCGACCCTCGTCCATATTGCTATCTTTGTCGATCGTGATAAATGCATACTTGTCGGAATTCCATCATTTCATGCACATGTTTGTGCAGAATGTATAAGTCATATCCGTATTAACGTGATCGTTGTACACATGTTTGAGATTCATATCATCCTGCTTGAAAAGCACCACGAAATTTGCATTATCTCTCACGAGATGTTTGGGGAAACGAGTGGACGTCTGACAAAGATAAAAACTGTCTACAATCTCGTATCTTCCAATGGAAAAGAATTCTCTAAAATTATCCTGCTCTTCGCACGCAATATCATCAAAGATGAATGTAGAGTAGGACCGTGCATCACTTGGTGCAATCACTTGTTCATGCTCATTGAATGGATTATATGTAACTCCACGCACAGGTTCAAGTAATTGTTCGAGCAACTTGTCCTTTGGTTGCTTCAGCGACTTGGGATACAAATAAATGTTCTCAAATCTCAACCCATTGGGATGTATGATGAGAGTGAGCAAAGCATTGGTTTTTCCACAATTTGATGGACCACAAAACACCGCACGTATGCTATCGGGCAATAGCTGTCCATGACGCTTTTGTCTCTTCTCTCTGCCATCTTCGTCAAATTCATCGAAATTTATCACGGGAAGGCTACCTCCGTGAGTTTGCTTCTTGGATTCCATCTCGCACAGCACTAACTGAAAAATCATATAAATAGTATTTTTATAAGGACTCGCTGTCAGTCGAGTATTGTCTTTGGACATGATCGTTCATAGCGGTAAAGGTGTCGTCAATCGCCTAATCAACAAACTACCCGTTGGATTGCATCTGCCTGGTTATCAATATTGCGGACCAGGCACAAAGTTGGCCAAGCGTCTTGCTCGTGGTGATCCAGGCATTAATCCAATGGATGCAGCTTGCAAACATCACGATATTGCATATTCGAAAAATCGGGATAATCTTGAAGCGAGATATTTCGCGGATAAAGTGTTGGCTGAACAGGCTTGGCAACGTGTTAGCGCGCGAGACGCTAGTATCGTTGAAAAAGCCAGTGCTTAGGGCATGGCAAATATTATGAAGATAAAGAGAAAATTCGGCATGGGTATGAAGACCCGCGAGGGGGGCGTTTGTTTGAAACAAATAATTGGCGCTGCGAAGAAGACAATGATTCAAAGTGATGATCCAAATAAGATTATTAAATCAGCTCGAAAGGGCGCACGTGCAGCTGTAAAGATGCGTGGTGGCAAAGTCCGCACACCACGGGTTCTACCTGTACCTCATAAAATTGGTGGTTCATTAGCTGGCTCGTGCCCATTTTTGGGGGTCTTAGTGCTGCGGGTGCTTTGTCAGGTGGTGCGACCAGCATAGCTAAAGCGCTAAATGCGGCTCAAGAAGCTAAACGTGAATTGGATGAAAGTAAGCGCCATAATCGAACACTTGAAGCGATTGCATTGGGTAAGGGGTTCCATCTGAAACCATATAAGCAGGGATTGGGTCTTCATATTAAGCCAAAAAACTAGAAGTTACGCTACCTCACCGACCTCTTACCGACATCGACCTTCTCAAATGTGCGAAAATCCTAAAAACTCCACATTTTCGTAGAGTTTACATGCGCGATACATTGCCAGCGAGCGGGCCCCTCAAATGTGAAGCAGCAATTGTTAATATGGATGAAAATGTTGGTCCTGGAACACACCGGGTCGCTTACAAAAATACTGGCTGGAAAGTTATGTACTTTGATAGTTTCGGCAACCTTCCATCACCATCCGAACTCGTGAGATATTTTCGTGCTGGTAGCGTAAATTATAATTATACTGGATATCAGGAATATGATACGATCGGATGTGGACATTTGTGTCTCAAATATCTATGTCAACAATTGCGACACAAAGACAAATATACACTATATATAGGGGAGAAATGACGTGAAGAATTCAGTTGTCGATTTACCAGCATCATGGATGAAAGCTTAACATTAACCATATCTAGCTCGTCATCCATACTCGAGGTGCAATACTTCCCCCCCCCCCCCAACGAACTCACGCCACACAAAAATGATGCTCTCGGTCTCGTGGAATTGTTGACTTTCAACTCTATTCCCAATATCGACGATGGTCACGATAAACTTTACGTGGGAGATGAGGTATTGACGATACCTACGGGTAGTTATGAAATAGAGTATATCGAGACGTTTGTACAAGCAGAACTCTCGCGTAAAAACATCAGCATCAGGGTTAAACCCCTTAATAATACGCTACGCAGTAAGATCGAGTGTGATCATGATGACATCTACTAGGCTTCACCGCACGCAAATTCGAAGCCAATAAAAGACATGAATCTGACCTTCCTGTAGCCATTCTCAAAGTGAATGCCCTACGCGTTGAGTGCAACATTACTGCTAGTTCCTATATTAACGGACAAAAAGTACACACAATTCATGAATTCTTCCCATCTGTGCCACCGGGCTATAAGATCATTGAAGTTCCCTCGCATGTAATTTATCTGCCAATCACAAGTCGAACGATTGATACGATACAGCTTCGCATAGTGTATCAGGACGGTGATTTGCTACATTTTCGCGGTGCAGTAATCACCATACGCCTGCATATAAATTCGTGATGGGTATAATTTTCAATAGATCTTCCAATAACAATAAACAACCATGGATAAAAACGATCAGTCGTCGGCCAGCGCCCAAAGTGCTAACACCTCAAAACGTGTTACTTTTGAAGAGTTTGGGTCTCAAAGTGCGTGGCGAAATCGTGTAAAAAATTATTTAGTCTGTGCTCTGTGCATCTGCTGCGTGAAATGGAAGAAGAAATCGTAAACATTCAGACACCCGTGGTCTTTGATGTATCCATCATCCATTGCGAGATTCACGCTCATCAGCCATATGCATCTTCAACCTTCAATAACAGCGATGAAATGCGTATTGCCATCCAACATCAAGATCTCTCCATCCTGCCAAGCAAGAGTTCCCTACACATATGTGGGAAATTTGCCAAGCCCGATGGGGCGCCAACCACTGCTACAAGTCTCGTCAACAATGCCATTTGTCATTTGTTTAACGGACAGCACCACTGTGACGGCTTCAAAAAATCGATTTTTTGAAAACCATCTAGAAAAATCTAAAATACATTTAAGATTAAGGGGGGATTTTCTTTTTTTTCGACAAAAAATCGATTTTTTGCTGACCGCTGTTTCATATTCTTCAAAGTGTTGAGAATATGTGTGCAAAATTTCAAATTAAAATTCTCAAAAATGGCAAAGTTATAAGCGATTTTATACCTGCGTGTCAACTCGTGGTGGCCGCGCGCTCGTTGTCACACGGCAGGGGTCGGCGCGCCCGGCAGCTGTCCGAATCTGTTGCTCGGCGGACCATAAAAATAACGGGACAGCATACAATAGGCATTTAATTCAATGAAGGACGAGTCCTAACGGTCGTGCGAGATCGAAATATTCGGTGGAGAGTCGCTCAGTCTCGAACGAGAGTTTACTGGTGACAGACGTATATATCATGGATCGAAAACAGGGAAGTGATGCTCATAGTCGCGCTGCTAGACCGAAAAAAAGGAAATTTGTTGGGAATATTCACACCCGAGAAACGGACACGACGTTTGCAAGTACGTCGGCCCAGAAACTGTCGACAGCGGAAGACAAAGAAATAATTACGGACCCGGGTCATGGATATCGCATTATCGCGTTTCTATCGGTTGTCCCGCCAAACCCGGTTTTGCTCAAGAACCTGGCTAGCGCGACATATGGGAAAAATTATCTTTTTCCCGAATTTTAACCGATGCGGCTTAGGACGCGGAAAACACCTCGCGCTTGCGCAACTCGAAGCCAGGGGAACCGTCACCCAACCACAAACATGCGAGCACCGTACAGGGCGTTTCACAGAAGTATTCCGGACTGGATAAGGCTTTCAAACTTACCTTTACGATGCGCTTCGATCTCGCGGCTTGTACGTCCTCCTCCTGTCTCCTTCTCGCACGCTCTCGGCCTGAGTCGCGGCTCTCGGCTCGGGGAATCTCTCCCAGGATCGTCCTCGGTTTGGGACGAATGAATGGTATCACACTTGCGTACTTTTGTATAAAATATTTAATGCGTCTTTGCGCGAATAAAGCTAAACTAATTTGGATCCTCGTCGGCGTCTAGGGTCGCGCTACTGCGCACAATCTGACCTCTTCCGACGGAAACGCTGTTACAACAACCCAGCTATCTCGCTGGGGCCAAAGGACTCGATATAATCCTAAGGCGCGTAAATGCCTCGACGTAATCTCAATTGAGGACTTAAGACTGGATCGCAATCGATAT
Source organism: Ophion costatus (assembly GCA_951751655.1). NCBI lineage: Eukaryota > Metazoa > Arthropoda > Insecta > Hymenoptera > Ichneumonidae > Ophion > Ophion costatus. The sequence goes on from OX632360.1 coordinate 34,691,215, forward strand.
TGAACTATCGAGTCTGGAAAATGCTCGGACGTCTATCTCGCTCAAAGTCTGGCGGAGGAATCTCTCGATCCCTTGTTCCAATCCTTCCGCATCGATCGCAGGCGAGGGGAAAATCCATAATCGATAAGTGGGGTCAACGGAGTGCGTAAACTGCGTGCGCCTAGGACGGCGGCCTAGCGCTTCTCCGCGCATGGTTACGGACCCTTCGCGCTTAGCGGGGCGCGATTATTCAAATCGTGTGGCTCGTTCCACATGAAAAGCGTGAACAAAAATCATGATTAGACAGGGCAAGAAATTTGCAACTGTCTAGCCAGGACCATACTCTGGGGCTTTCCGCTACTAAAGCGGCGAAGCAGCGCGTTGTACGCAAAAGAGAGCGGCGGGACGCCACATTCCCCCCTTCTAAACCGCTGCTTGCCAGTTTTGAGGTAAAGTTTGAAAGCCTTTCACATGGGGCCTAATATCGTGCCCGCATGTCGAATTCTGGTCGTGGTGAGACGTGCGTTAGCAATTGACAATCAACATCTTGGCGTTACCTTGGTCTACTCACATCGCCACCACCGATCCGGGTTCCGTTACTTCTCGGTTACCTCCACCAACTGTTAATTTCTCCAAACGTGTACTCGACTAATTGGGATCGCTATGATTGGATGGGGAGCTGGTTGTGAGCAAATTGAATCAACTACCGTGATTATTGGACAACACACGTGAACATTTATTCTCCCTCGACTTAAAATGCGCAAACGCTGAGGGTCGCTCTATACGAAAAAAAGAAAATTTAAAATCATAATCGACTCACACAAGGAAAAAGAAATTCGCTTTAGCGTTCGATTGGCCTTTTTGGCGCAACAAAATCAAATCTAGTCCGGCCTATTTTGGCGCGGTACGAAATCGAAGTAATAACTAATGTGGCCTTATTTGGCATAGTACAGAAAAGAACTTAATCATAGGTCAAGCCTCTTTTGGCATAAGGTAGTTCCTCTATATGCTGTATCAAAATTAGAAAGTGGTAATATAAAAATAAAAAAAAAGTTTATGACGCGTCGAGTATCGCGCGATGCGTGGCCTCTTAGGCAGAGTCTTCCTCGATGTCGTCATCGGCGCTGGTGCCGACGCTGGACGGTGCGTCTTCGTGCTCGACCGGCAGGATAACGCAGCTGGCGCTCGTACCTGGCGTGGCATCGTCTGTGACGGGTCCTGCGCTCGACGGCGCTTTTGCCATTTCCTCTGGTGTTACAGTGTGAATGGTGCTTACATCGGAGCTGACGTCTTCGATGATGACGCGTTTGTCTCGTGCCAGGCTCATCTCGTGCTGGCGACGTACTACTTCCAGGTACGCATCGACCACTGAGGCAGAAACTGCCATGGACTGGGCTTTGTTCTGGCGCTCCTCGTAGTCGATGGCTAGCTGTAAGCGCTTGGTAACGGCTTCGTCGATGATGCGCTTACGGCAAGGACCACAGGCTGGGTCGGGTTCCGTTAGGAGACGCCGGCACGTCTTGCAACGCACATTCAGCGGAATGACGTCGTTGACGAACTCCCGGTAGTGCGGCCATGGACAGTCTTCATCGGTGAACCCTTCCGAGTTGCAGGTGCGGCAAAAGACAGCTCCCGTGTCCTTACGGCTGCAAGATCGTCAGCTGGGCCCCTCGGTTTGGCAGTTCAGGCATCCTTTTACCGCTTTCGGGCGCAGGTGAGGTTGGCGCAACTCGCATTGGGCGCGGTAGACCTCCGAGGCGCTTTTGGTGAAGAGCTTTTTCACCTTCAGCAAGTTGTCAACCTTGATCCGGTTGCGATAATGAGCTTGGACGCGTCGCGTAAGCTCGTCGTCGGTAGCCTTCAGACGCCCTACCAGAGATTGATTCTCCTCTTCCAACTCGGTGACCCTAGCAGTCAGGGCGTCCCTCTCGCGCATAAGCTCGAGTGCGGCTTCGAAATGAGCAGCGGACAGTTTCGAGGCGGCTGACATGACGCTAGCGGCTGGCTGCTGCTGCGCGCGTAGTTTCTCGTAATTTAATAAAATCTCCTTGATATCCTGCGCTGGTACGAGGACAAAGCCGGTAGCCCCTCGCAGAACTAGGGGACTCTGGATCACCCCATCCTCGGGCTCCGGAATGGTGAAGCGGACGACTGGGAAGTCGGTCATCTGAAAATCTTCCAGTGATCCCCATCCACATGGTGGGACGTTTCCCGCGTTACCGCCCTCTCCGATGCTGCTGGTACTGCTGCGTTGGTCCATTGCGCTATTGATCGAAGCCTTACATTTTACACATTTTGCATTCCTTCTATTCTCATGCTTCGTTTAGCTAACTTTAAATCATTGATGTGATATTTTCCGATTTCTTTACCTGACGGATCACTAATTACGACTACTATCGGTGACAATTTTTTCGTGATTACTCCCGGGCCTCTATACCTGGGCGCTAATTTCGCACTATAGCCTTGAGTAGCACTTGACAGCGTTTTATTGGGGTAGTAAACTACATCTCCAATTTCCACATAATCTAAACTCGACCGTCGGTTTCTATTGTAACGTTCGCACTGTTTCTTTTGCGCTTTCAGCATAAAAGACTCGACCTTTTCGCGTAAACTCTTTAAGCGTTTCATGCGGTCTGTCCAGTCGTTATCAATAGCGCTGTCGTTGGTCTGGGTTGCGTCCATCGTGTCAAGGGAGGGTTCTCCGGCGCGTCTTGGTTCACGACCAAAATTAAGAAACGCGGGGGTTACACCTAACGATGTGTGAACCGTCGAATTATACGCGAATTGAATCTCTTCTAAAGTTTCGTCCCATTCCCGATGATCTTCTCCTAGCAAGCTAGCTAACATTGCCTTCAGGTTGCGGTTTATGCGCTCTACCGGATTCGCTTGTGGATGATATACCGGGGTCGAAACCTGTCTGATTCCCGTCTCTTCAAAAAATGTTGATGTCGTTCTATTGATAAATTCTGTACCGTTGTCTGTAATTATCACCTGAGGTGTTCCCCATTTATTAACCAATGTGCGGAGGCACCTTACAATTTTCTGACCGTCAGCTTTCGCTAGGGGAAAGCACTCTAAATATCGCGTATTCACATCCTCGCAAACTAGAATATATCTCTTACCCAATTTAGAGCGCGGAAAATGGCCTACGATATCGATCGAAACCGTTTCCCAGGGCTCGGGGATTTTACGCGGATACATTAACCCATGGGGTGGCGTATTGTCTGACTTACACTTTAGGCAGGTCTCGCACTTATTTACGTATCGGCGGACATCCTCACGCATTCCTGGCCAATAGAAGAGCTTCAAAATCATATGATAGGTCTTCCTCACGCCTTGGTGCGCGGATTGAGGAGTACCGTGGTATCTCTCAATGGTTGGGAGAACTTCGTCCTCTCTCAGGACTACTTTCCACGCATTATTGTCTCCAACAATTTCCTTAATTCTGTCGGGCTTGTAATAATATAATTTTCCGTTTTTCGTTTTGTAACGGGGGTGTCGCGTAGGGTTCGATTCTACTAAATCGACCATCGTGTCGTACCATGAACTTTTCCGCAAGTAGTTCATTTGTGCAGGGAGCGTATTATCGCCTGCGTCTTCGTACAACCGCGAAAGCGCGTCGGGAGCCTCGTTGGCCGTACCTTGGCGATGCTCTATCGTCAGGTCGTGCGACAACAGTTCCATTGCCCACCTCGCCAGCCTTCCTATCGGGTCTTTGAGTGAGTGTAACCATCGCAGACTTGAGTGGTCTGTGATCACTGTGAAGCTCGTGCCCTCCAGGTAGCATCGCAGCTTACGCACTGCGTATACCACGGCTAAGCATTCCTTCTCGGTCGTAGTGTAATTACACTGCGCGCCTCGTAAGGGTTGACTTAAGCACGTGATTAAGTACTCTTTGTCTGGATCTTTTTGCGTCAAAACGGCTCCGAGACCAGTGTCACTTGCGTCCGTGTACAAATAGAACGGCAAGTCCGGTCTCGGGGGAACCAAAGTAACTGCTCCTCTCAGCGCAGACTTTACATCGTTAAACGCATTTTCGCATTCATCCGTCCAGATCCATGGTACTTTAGGACTGGCTAATTTATTCAGAGGCCCTTGAATTTTCGCAATATTACGCAAGTGTCGGTGGTACCAGTTTACGGAACCGTTGAACCTGCGCAATTCTTTGCGGTTACGGGGGCGCGGATATTTGAGTATCGGGTTGATACGCTCAGGATTTGGCTTCAAGCCATCCTTATTCAAAATAAAACCCAAAAATTCGACTTCTTGTCGCGCAAAATAAGACTTTTCCCGATTTATTTCCAGATTGGCTTCTTGAAAGATTCTAAACAATATATCCAACAGCACTAGATGCTCGTCAAAAGTTTCTGAAATCACTATCCAATCGTCAAGGTATGCGAACACTTGATCGGCATATCTCTCTGGCAATCTCTGCGCGCGAATGTACTCAAGGAACTTATCTTTGAGCTCATCCATAAGACGCTGGAACGTAGCGGGTGCGTTCGTTAGGCCGTAGGGCATGCGAACGTATTCGAACAGTCCCCGACCTTCGACCACAAAGGCAGTATACTCTCTGCTATCTGGGTCCATCGGGATCTGGTGAAACGCTTCGCTCAGGTCGAGAGTGCTAATAATTAGTCTGTCCACCATCGAATCTAAAATTCGGTCCATCCTGCGCAGAGGGTAGGCAGATTTTTTCGTGACGCGATTCAATCGCCGATAATCCACGCAAAATCTATTTTTGCCATTCTTCTTAAGCGCTAGAACGGGAGGACTGGACCACGAGCTATGGCTGGGTACTATAAATCCCTTTTCTAATAATCTAGCAATTTCCTCGTCTAAGATTTTGTTTATGGCAAGGCTTCTTCGATATGGTTTCTGTTTGATTGGCGTCTCGTCTGTCAATTCAATAACGTGAGTCGTCATCGTCGTACCATTTGTCCCCGTGATCCCTTGTGCATTAAATTTCTCGTTCAAAAATTCGTCCAAACGTGACTGTTCGTCTGGCGATAATTGCTGCATTTGCATTGAATTTGTCGTCTCGCAATTTCCTTGCGCTAAATCAAAGGGTACTTCTATTTCCGAATCCCTAATTCTCCAACTGTTTTTGTTTCCATCTATCGTTATTTTCCATGGCAAGATGAGGTCCATGCCTAGTATGACTGGCGTGCTCAGACCGTCTAGAATGGCGAACCAATGTTCTCCATAACAGTCGCAAACATCAATAAGGAATTTCGCCGAGTAGCGCGGTATGGCGACATGGTCTTGCTGCGCGAGCTGTACTCCTGTGCGAGAGATTGCGTCTTTGACGGGACTGCATCTTTGTGACGCACGTACTAGCTCATATGCGTAGCCGCTCATGAAGCTGCGATCGCTTCCGGTGTCTAGAATTCCTTTCAAAAACTGTTCCTCGATTTTCACTGTAACCGGGATTATACTGCGCTCTCGTGGAGGTCTGGGGGACGCGTATCCTTTGAATGTATGGCGCGTTCCTATCTCCATCGAGCAATTCTGCGCGAAAAAAGTATGCTGAATTTCACCTGCGCTAACTAAAGCGTCTATTATCTGAAGATGCGGCCTAGCGCTTCTAACTTCCGCTAATGGCTCCTCATTGTCTTCGTCTTCGCTGTATTCAGTCTCCGATGCTGTGTGCGAGCTATTGTCATCTTCCGAATCGTTATTAGCGTGCGTACTGTTTTTCGCTACGAAACACGTTCTCAATATTTGCTCCTCAGTATTGTAACTGGTGGCGTTCTCTTCTTGTAAATCATGCTCGTTTACCCTAATCGTTTGCCTAGTTCGTTTATTAATACCCGAGGTCGCGTCAGGAAGTGGGAGTGATTCTAATCGTTCCTGACTTCTTGCGCGTTTTTTGGAGGTGGTGTTGGGCTCTTCTCGGCTCTACGCGGTTCCTCGCGGAATCTTTCGCGTCTAGGAGGCGAGTTTGCGCGATCATCGCATCGATTCGCGTAATATCCCTCACGCTTGCATTTGTAACAAACTACTGTGCGATTTCTATCGTAGTCCCTGTTACTGCGTCTACCTCTCCATGAATACTCTTCCTCGTTTGATCTATACCTGTCGCCGTTGTAATAACGCGAATTACGACTATTTCTTTCTCTACTATTCCTTCGATAACTTCGCGAATAATACGATTTGCGTTCGTCGTTTGAATTTCGCTTGTTACGTGGTGGCGATCAACGCCTCTCTCCCCCCTTCAGCGATGAAGCCGCGCTGGAAGAGCGAGAACTATCGGGGCCAGATCGTCGGCGCGTTTTGCCGCTGGTATCTTCACCTGAACTATTTTTGTGTTTTTTTCGGGAGTCCTTCTCGTTACCATTTTTTCCTTGCTGGATTACCTGTAATTTTGAGAGTCTTTTGCTAAGGTTTTCTATCTGTTTTAGGCAAATGTCTTCCTTACTTACGGTTTCGGTAACTTTCTTTTTTATTGCGCTTTTTCCTTGTTTTTTCGGCTTATTACATTCGTCTGATTTTACTGAATTTTCTCTCGTAACGTCTCCTATCGCATTTAATCGCTGTTTACCGCTTGAATTGCGCGGATAACGCGAATACTCGTCGCGTTGTTTATCCGCTTGCAACATTAGCTCATTCTTTTCTTCGTATTTACGAATTTTCTTAATTAACGCGTCGTATGAATCTACTTCTTCTCTGTCGAAGTGCGTTATCAATTTCGAACTTAATCCGGAAAAAATTTTGTCTAATTGATATTTTACCGGAACCTTTTCTTGCAATTTATTGTACATTTCGCTAATTTTTATTACGTAGTTAATCGCGGTTTCTTTCGGTTTCTGGACTCGTTTTTGTATTTTGAAATTTAGCTGCTGGTCATCTTTCAAATCTCCGAAAGTGTCTCGAAATTTCGTGGCAAAGTCATTCCATGAGACCCAGTCTCTGTGAAACACTTTGTACCACGCATACGCGGTATCTGATAATACTTCCGGTAAAACGTTAAGCGCGTTTTGTCCGCTTATACCTGACGCAGCGATTCTTCGCTCGATCTCGTCGAGAAAGTCATCAGCGTCGAGTTTTCCGGGGTATTTCAATTCCCAAGACTTGAAAATTTTATTCACATTGCGGGGAATTTGTTCCCATCTGTGCGGTTCGGTTCTTTCGAGATTTGTCGTCGTGCTATTCTGTGAATTCGTACGCTCGCGTGTTTCGATTATCTCGTTAAATTGTAGCGTACGAGGTTGAAACGTAGCTGTGATCGCCGGCGTGGATTGCGCTTGTTTTATTGTCGTTACAGTCGGCCTAGTCAGCGTTGAAAAAGTGTTGGTCGAAGTGTACGTTGTTGTCGTTACAGTTTGGGTACGCGGTGGTAAAGTAAACATTTTTGTGTCGTCGCCTTTCGTTCTTCGCCGCGCGCGACGAATGGGATCTTCGTCGTATTCCCATTGTGTATCGTCGACTTCCGACAACGCGAATTTACTTTCGATCGTTTTTATTTTCCGCTCAAATTCGTCGGCTAAATCTTTTGTTCGCTCGTCGACTAGTCTTACAATTTTACTTTGCGATTTTTCGACTGCTTCGATCAATTTACTATTTTTTTCGTGCAACAATTCTATTTCGTGCCGGGTTTGTTCCGAATTCGTGTGAATTAATTCTTGCACGGTCGATTGCAAGGTCATAAACATTTCCTGGAATTTATTTATTACTGCGTCATTGTCTACAGCGTTTTTCGTTTCTTTAGTCTGTTTTGTCGATTGTTTCGGTATTGTACCTACTGTTCTGTTTTTGTTCGTTTCCGTATTATTCTTCCTACTTATTGCCGTCTTATTTAACTCGTCAGTAGAAGTATTATCCCCTTCCGACGTTGAGGGTGAGCGCGTTAAAGTTTGGCCTGTCGGTATTGCGTTGCTTGATCGCGTGGATCTTTGCGCTTTGTTACTTGCTTCGGAGGAGTCACTCATGTTGAATGCGTTGAATATTTACTTTGCGGAAAGAAAATAAATTTGAAATAATTCATGAACTGGACGAAGACGATGGAGACACTTGTACAAAGAAAAAATGTTTTTCCTAATAATGTTAGGATGAATAAATATTTTGTTCAAAATTTTATAATAAATTAATCAACGATTCTTTAAGGAAAAATAATTACAAGTGACATTCGTGTTCGTTAAATTTCGGTTCGTTCACGTTATATTTCTTTTGAATTCTACTGTAGAAATTATTTCGCGTGGTTTTATTTCGTTCCAATATAACGCTGTTCGTTGCTGAGTTAGACGCTGTTTTGTATACGTTACGTTTTGTTTAGCGCTCTGTTTCTCTCTGTTTCTCTGCGCATACGTATCGCGTAATCCGCTAGCAGGACTGGCGAGTTTATTACTCTATCCCTCTTTGTCTCGTATCGTCTGCTCAAGTGTGCTCGAAGCTATATTTCAATGGGACGCTGTGAGGATGGAAAAAAAAATTTCGAACCTTTCGAACGTACAGTTTTAAATATCTGAGAAATATTATTTCGGTACTCGTTCCGTGCAAAGAAAACGAATTTTCGCACAATTTTCGTTAGTACTTTTTCCCGATAATTTATGATACCTTTTTTTTCCCAGGCAATTTCAAGTTAACTTTTTGTCCTAATTATAAAATGATCTTTCTTATTTTTCATTTACAATTTTTATTCTTAATTTTGCGTGTTTCGAAGACACGCTACGCCGCAAAATTTTTTTTTTTTTTTTTTTTTTCTGTCGTGAATACGGTGTGTCGTATAGACACGTTGGGCGCCATTAATGTCCCGCCAAACCCGGTTTTGCTCAAGAACCTGGCTAGCGCGACATATGGGAAAAATTATCTTTTTCCCGAATTTTAACCGATGCGGCTTAGGACGCGGAAAACACCTCGCGCTTGCGCAACTCGAAGCCAGGGGAACCGTCACCCAACCACAAACATGCGAGCACCGTACAGGGCGTTTCACAGAAGTATTCCGGACTGGATAAGGCTTTCAAACTTACCTTTACGATGCGCTTCGATCTCGCGGCTTGTACGTCCTCCTCCTGTCTCCTTCTCGCACGCTCTCGGCCTGAGTCGCGGCTCTCGGCTCGGGGAATCTCTCCCAGGATCGTCCTCGGCTTGGGACGAATGAATGGTATCACACTTGCGTACTTTTGTATAAAATATTTAATGCGTCTTTGCGCGAATAAAGCTAAACTAATTTGGATCCTCGTCGGCGTCTAGGGTCGCGCTACTGCGCACAATCTGACCTCTTCCGACGGAAACGCTGTTACAACAACCCAGCTATCTCGCTGGGGCCAAAGGACTCGATATAATCCTAAGGCGCGTAAATGCCTCGACGTAATCTCAATTGAGGACTTAAGACTGGATCGCAATCGATATTGCGCTATCGAGTGTGGAAAATGCTCGGACGTCTATCTCGCTCAAAGTCTGGCGGAGGAATCTCTCGATCCCTTGTTCCAATCCTTCCGCATCGATCGCAGGCGAGGGGAAAATCCATAATCGATAAGTGGGGTCAACGGAGTGCGTGAACTGCGTGCGCCTAGGACGGCGGCCTAGCGCTTCTCCGCGCATGGTTACGGACCCTTCGCGCTTAGCGGGGCGCGATTATTCAAATCGTGTGGCTCGTTCCACATGAAAAGCGTGAACAAAAATCATGATTAGACAGGGCAAGAAATTTGCAACTGTCTAGCCAGGACCATACTTTGGGGCTTTTCGCTACTAAAACGGCGAAGCAGCGCGTTGTACGCAAAAGAGAGCGGCGGGACGCCACACGGTTTTCTCTGTAATCTCGCAACTCGTAATATGTCAGGAATGCAAAGGACCGAGCAAATTTTGCGAATCCAGTTGTCGCGGCTTGGGTTTTAAAATAGTTGTGCAGTGCAAGTGTCGTGTGCAATATGTTAATTCCTGTCCTCTCGTCGATGACAAATCGTGTGAGATAAACCGGAGAATGGTTTTTGTGATGAGACTATTGGGAGTAGGCAGAGAGGGTATACATTTATTTTGTGGCTTGATGGATATATCCCAAGGTTTCAGCACAACCTTGTACTACGCCTCCTTGAAGAACATTTACAGTGGAGCCAAAGCTGTATGGGAGCTGTGTGCGAAAAAGGCAGTGAATGAAGAGAAAGCGAAGAATGCTGAGCATGGAAATCCAGAGACAGATATTTCTGTGTCGGGAGACGGAATATGGAAAAAGCGAGGATATAGTTCCTTGTTTGGAATCACGACACTCATCGGCAAATATTCAAGCAAAGTGGTTGACCTTGTCGTGAAATCGTCGTACTGTCACGCTTGTAAATGGTGGCAATCAAAATCCGGTACCGAAGAATACGACGATTGGTTCGAAGAACACAGCAGTGAATGTACGGTAAATCACGATGGGTCAGCTGGAAAGATGGAAGTTGACGCGATCAAAGACATGTTCCGACGATCTTGGGAAATGCATGAAGTACGGTACGCGAAATACATCGGCGATGGCGACACGAAAACATTCAAAGCCTTGTTGGAAGACAAACCTTACGGCGATGATTTGATCGTGAAGAAAAAGGAATGCGTCGGGCACGTTGAGAAGCGTATGGGCTCGCGACTGAGAAATGTGAAAAAAACGAAAAAACTTGGAGGAAAAGGAAATTCACCGATAAATTGATAAAAGAATTAACAATTTTCTACGGTTTGGCTATCAGAAGACATCCAGACTCTGTTGATGAGATGTTCAATGCTGTGTGGGCAACGTTCTACCACAAGATCTCGAAGAATGAAAATCCTCAGCATATGTACTGTCCCGCGGGGTCGCAAAGCTCGTGCAAATGGCGCATTGCCGAAGCCGAAAAAACTCTGGACGAATTTGATCACGAAGCTCCACTGCATGAAGACGTCGCGAATGCTATTAAGCCGATTTAGATTGATTTGTCATCGAGAGACTTGCTGGAACCTAATGGTTCTGGTCCTAATGGCTGGACACCTAAACACCTTCACTGTGGCGCGAAAACGATCGACATCGCGGCTTATTTTGCCGCAGGGATTTTTAACGAAGGCTTTACAGCAGTCCTTAAAACAATGACGACGATTGGAATCGTCGTTGGCCAGCAAGCATCAATATTCGTCGATGCGCGAGATAAGCAGCGGATAGAGAGGTCAACGAGACGCAGCCTCGAAGCAACGAAAGAGGCTCGAACAAGACGCAGAAGCGAAACTGCTTCACTGAATGAGTTTTTCGAAGCCGAGGAAGGCATCCTGTATGGCCCTGGCATAGCAGATTAGATTAAAAATACTGTAAGTACTCGATATGTCCCATAAACTGTACTCACAATTTTAAACGCGTTTTTCTCGAAACAGCTTTTTCACAACTGGTGTGCACGATTTCTCAAAAACTATTCAACCGATTGCCTTCAAATTTGGACAGAATGCTCAGCTGCCATCCTTTTATCGTTTGATGAAGCAAAAAAGCAATACGTTTAATCGTTTCTCATTTATAACAAAAAATCGATCAATTTTTTTCGAAAAATCGATACTTCAAGTTCAAAACGTCACCAAATCGTCAATTTTTTTTTCCCTTCATCGAACGATAGCTATATGTGTCTAAAGTAAAATGCTTTTTGGGTTTTTGTTGCAGGATGAACGTGAAGGCTGTAATCGTGTACACCATCAAAAAAGGACCATCGCGCGTCGAGGGGGGTGGGAGGCGGATTTTTTGATGAAATGGTTTAAAAATTTTTTTGTATGTAGTAAACAGATCAATAAAACTATATGCCAAGATTCACAAGTTTTCTGTTGTATGTGGCGGGCACAGCTGGGCGTGCTGCGGATCCACAATTTGTTTTGTGTGTAGTTCTGTGTGTGGGTGTGTATCTGTTCATGTTTGTTCGTGTACGGGTAGTGACGTCGTATACGAACAAACACGTACAGATACACACCCACACACAGAACAACACACAAAACAAATTGTGGGTCCGTAGCACGCCCAGCTGCGCCCGCCACAGCACACCCACACTAGGCTCGCAATCCACACACCCTTACCCTTCCTAGATCCTTGTCTTCTGGGCTGTGTCGAGGCGGGACACGGGAGCAGGCCTTCCCGAGGTTCCCCGTGAGCACGCGAGGGCGAGATCGGTGTCTCCGCCGGAGCTAACGCCCCGGTAGAGCTGTCGGACTCGACGCCACGTGGCCAAACCGCTCTCTTCGCGAGTCGATCCAGTGAAAGCCAAAGGATTTTTCCATTGTCCGGTCCAATGGAGGTGGTTCTCGGTCTGTAAAGACAGATAGAAGCCGGTAGCGTATGCCTTAGAGGCGAGAGAGCACAGGCTGGACCATTGTGTATGGTTCCGCCTTCACAATAAATGCTACTACTGCTGGTCGATGTCTCTCACGCTAGCCATTTTGTATATACATACTCTTCTTGAGATCGCGTTTGCGAGGCCCGGGGCGGGTTGGATGAATCGCGAAGTTTTGCGGGTCCACCCGCCTTTCACCGGGAGCCCGCCATACTCCTTGGCTCGGGCCCCGCGCGACATACGTTCTCCTACCTACACTCCCGGGTATTAACAGGATCTGCGTTGGCTAACCTATCCAGGATGAGCTTTCTCTGTCCCTCCACTCTAGCTTCCACGTTATCCTTCCGTTAGCAGTAGAAGCAGTTTAGGAGGGGAGGATGTAACGATCCCATTACTTATTAGGAAAACTTTACTAGCCGTGACTCTTGTCTCTCGCGGGTGGATTGGCCACCTACCGATTCGAAGCGATTGCCCCCTCCTGAAATATATCGAGATTTATCGGAACGATGTGAGGAATGACAATTCAAGGACACTCAGCGCTGAGCCGTCAATCCGTAGTCATTATATCGAGCCGTAGTATAAAGTTCCGGTGCTCATTAAAAATGAGATTCATGTAATTGTAATTAATAGTAACTTTGGTTAAGGATTAAATAGTGTGCGAAAAAGGACTGTTGGTATACGAGATCAATTGGGAGTGTGTCTGGGAATCCATCCATTCGATAGATTCTCAACGGAGCCAGGCGAGCGGACTTACTACGCGGACCAACGTACCTGTAAAGTTGAAATTATATTTGTGCCTACTTTTTCAAGCCGAACTCATCATTGCAAAAGTACAGCGATAGCCTTGACGGAGGTTACGATACATAGCACAGGCACACACGTACGCAAACACACACACACATGCTTACGACTTTTTGCTATTAGTTACATGATATGTATACCTCAAACCACTCCAACACAGCCTGCAAACTTTCGGGTGCTCGGCTATATAGATGTTGAACTACTTCGTCAAGATGATCCAGAGGGGCCACAATCATACGCGCTTTCGACGCAAAATCAGCGTCTCGATTGTACTGCGCTAGTAAGTGCTCTCTGCCCAACTTAAAAAGAATATTTCGCGTCAAACGAAATAAGCATCCTCGAATTTCTGTCGTCGGAAATTATTCAGTAACGGCTTTGATTACTGCTATTCCGTAATCCAAAGATACACTTTCGGGCTCGAATTTTAGCCAAACAGTTTTAATTAAACGATAAATAGTACAATATGTACTTTGTCTCTTGTTTGGCAGAAGAGCATAGAGAATCGGGAAGACAAATTTTTTACGTTCGGCGAGAATGACGAAAATTTGTTCAAGTAACGGAGGAGCCCGTTTGGATGTGCTATCCATGAAAATTTTTTTCATGAAATGGCTCCATTCTCTTGCATCCTCTCAACCAAACAACAAAATTCGACTTTCGTCATCATTTCCGGTATCGCCCAAAAGAAACAAAATCTTCCCGCCGTCCAATAATCGTATTTCATGTACGACTCTGGCAGGATATGAGATTTAAAATCGGGTGGAGACGGTTGTACAGCTTGCACATTATTAATTTTCCGCTGTACAATTTTGCGCATGACATCTTTTTTTATATGTCCTTGAATCGCGGAGGATGTTCCCACCAACCCCGTTGAGAGTAAGTGAGCTGGGGTTCCGACACTTTCGAGCTTTACACGTGTCCATTTTTCGGGAGCACTGCCAAAACTTTTTTTCACCACCCGCACTCAATTTATCGAAAGTGTACATATATCCTTCATGAATATAAATGTTTTTGTTCACGTTTCGATAAAACGATATCACTTATATTTGATTGAGCATCGTCGTTATCCATGTTCTCAGACCGAATGCTCAATGAAGACTACGAATCCAAAGTCCAACGAGAGAGTTGACAAATAGAAAAATATATTTTCCGAGGAAGAAATTTTCGCTACAACGTACTTAGTATACAATGTAGTGAACTGCTCGGTGTATATCTATCTATCTATCTATATATATATCTATATATATATATATATATATATATATATATATATATATATATATATATATATATATATATATATATATATACACACATATAGATATACATGTTGATATACTACATGTAAGTTGTTATATACACACAATATTCATATAACAGCTTGGTGTATGTTACGGCTAAAAGCCGAAATGCGGCTACACCTAGGTTTAGCGGCTAAAACTAAGCGTAGCTGGTCGCAATTAACTGAAACCCTGCCCACTAAACACTAACAACCCTAAACGAAAAACGACAAAACAAAAAACGGACCCCAACAAGCCCGAACAAAAAATACCAACAAAAACCAAACAAACAAAAAGATGTTTTTGGCTGATATTTTTAAACATATTGTATTGATTAAAAGGAGTATTCATCGTCTTCAGTAGTGGTAATAGGCCGGTTCTAAGGCCGGGATCTCAGGGGGGAGTGGGGCGGGCGTCCAGCGCGGGGAAGCCTCGTATGCATGGCGCAGGAATGGGTCCAGCGCGCGAACGTGACGATACGAGGGGGAATGTCAGGGATGTCTGTGGAGGGGGTACCCATATGGCCCGAAGAGCAGGTGGCGGGAGGGTGAAGCCGCTGTCGCCGAGTGTTTTGTGGGGGCGGGGGTCATGGTGAGTGACCGTTAAAAACCCATAAATCTTCTAATTTATTATGGACAAAACAAATATTATCATCGATGCAAGCGGAGTGTTTTTATTTCGACAGTAATTATTGTGTGTGTGTGCGTGTGCGTGTGTGCGTATGTGTGTGTGGGCGCGTGCGTGGGTGCGCGCGCGCGCGTGTGTGTGTGTGTGAAAACGTGGACACGATATGTGCGTGTGACAATCGTATATGGGTAGGGGAAAATTTCAACAATTTGAAGATCACGTGAAAGGAGGCCCTTCAAAGCCATTTTATTTATTACATGCAGCTGCGATGGTTTCGTTTTTCCGTAATCCTTAAAATGTTTGTATGCGTATCAACTCGGTGTCATTCCGAAATATAACGTTAAGATGTTCACATGTGCGAGGATGTATGCAGTTCATCCGGCCGAGCACCCCCTGGACTTAACCAAAAACGAGCTCGAACAGTTTCCAAAGGTCTTGCTCCTCAAATATTGGGGTAAACATGTTGACTTATTGTGGGATCGTTTGCCAGAACATCATCGGAACGACAGTGAAGTGATATTATATCTTCCATGCATGGAGCATTATAATACGCCGCAGATGAGAGATCACATTGACGGTCCCCCACCTCAACGTCGGAAGTGTCGAAAATATCATGACGGGTCAATTCTCCACGTACGAGGATTTTCAGACGTGTTTGAACTTGTTTTTCATGATCGGAGAAGTGTGGAGACGTGAAGGGGGAAATTCTCCACGTATGGGGTTCTTCTATCGTGTTTACACTTGTTTTTTTTTTCACGTATGGAAAAGTGGGAAGACGTTTGAAAATTTGAGTGGGAGTGTTACGAGCAATCTTATAATTTCGTGGACCAAGCGCAGACTGCACTTCTCCACCGCAACATCAACATCTCTCCAAAAAGGAACTTTGAAATAGTGGGATAATGGATTTCACGAGTATTTACAAAGTCAGCCAGATGACGGAATTCCTTCCAACGAAGGAGTTGTCCGAACTCTGCATTCACTCGGATCATCGAATCTCCGACATGAGGGCCATGCAAACCAAGGTTGAGAAACGCCACATCGCGGACATCGCAGATGAGTCCACCGTCTTCTTACCAGCGCGACTTGTGAAGGCCTTCGACGAAGATTTGGAAACGTTCGAGCGTATGCGGCAAGCGGCACATGATCATCATCTCTGGATGACATACAAAGGTGGAAAATACAACAGCATGGACTTTTTCCAACTCTGAGCACCCATGGTGGGGAAAGACGAAATTCGCTGGAACACAATCGTCGTATGGCTGACCGCATCATCGAGAGCATGCTGTAACTGGTGCGCAAATGGTCAACTCTACATGCAGTTGTGGAAAATACAACAGTGTCAAGTTCCATCGTCTCTGAGCGTGGTGGAAAAGAGCAAATTCATTGGAGCAGCATCGTTCAGTGGATAACCGTTGGCATCACAGCCGTCGCGCCATCGTTTTCAGCGTTTTATGTGTTGACTATGTAAAAGTGTATTTAAATAAAATCTGTTTTATCGAAATGTAAGTGGAGGAGAAGTTCAAACTATTTTCGTCGTAGAATAAAGAATACAAATAACATATATATTCCTCGAAATATTTTTTATTCATTTAAAACAAATCCCTCGCACACACAACGCTTCGTATACACTCAACCAGCTTTTCACCGATTTTACATTCTCATGGGCGCCGTTGTATTTCGTGTTGAACGAATGATACGGGCATTTAGAGTTTGTGATTTTCAGCAACTTCTGCATCGATGGACAGTCCAGAGTCTCCAAGTCGATGACCTTTGTTGCAGGATCCGTGAATCTTGATAGCCATGCGCATTTCTCGAATCCCTTGTCTTTCTAGCTGCCTTGTATGGTATGCCGCTGTGATCCCATCGTATTCCATGGAAAATGCTTTCGAACCACTTGTTTGTCATTTTGTACTTGGACGGTAAAGAGTGCCATGCAAATGGTGCGTCGAAGGCGAGCGATAGCGGTTCAGCATCCTTGTCGTGGAGTTCGACGATGGACATCTCCTTTAGGACAAATTTGTTGATGTGTCTCTTGAAGCCCTGTACATGGACGATAAGCTCTATGTTGACTGATGCGGGCGCGAATCATCGGCATGATTTTATACCAATTTTTTAACCCCACCACTGATTGGCTAGTACTCGACAACACGATCATGGAGGACCATTCAGTATACTCAAGTTTGTGACAGAATATTGTTTTTCAATGCAAATTTAAGAGCCACGTCAACAGGGCCAGACTTGAGAGAATCGAGTAGTATAGCTAGGCCGGTTCTAACGCACATTTGTATGGGAGGGAGTGAGGGACGAGGGAGCGAGGGGGATGGCGGAGGGGACGGAGCGAGGGGGGGCCGGGATGTGCGTGTGTGCGCGTCTTTGTGTGTGCGTGTGTGTGTATGTGTGTGTGTGGGGGGCGGGGGTGTGTTCGTGTGTGTGTGCGTGCGTGCGTGCGTGCGTGCGTGCGTGCGTGTGTGTGTGTGTGTGTGTGTGTGTGTGTGTGTGTGTGTGTGTGTGTGTGTGTGTGTGTGTGTGTGTGTGTGTGTGTGTGTGTGCGTGCGTGCGTGCGTGCGTGCGTGTGTGCGTGCGTGCGTGCGACAACCATATATGGTTCGAACATTTTTCGGTAATTTGAAGACGCTACATGAAGGGGCGGCCTTTCAAAGCCCCCTAATTTATGACATGCAGCTGCCTTGGTTCCATTCCGAAAGACAATGTCAAGATGTTTGCATGTGTGTCCGCCCCGTCGCAAAGCTTGCCAACACTCGAGACAAGTCCTGACAGGTTCCTTGGGAAAACTATAGTTTAGGGATCTATCGCTGAAAGGCCTTTGGCGCCGCTGGACCACTTGAGGTGCAGGACCCATGAAATCTTTTGACCCGATGCATCCCGACCTCCTGTTTTTGTCTAGCATTCCTCGGACTAATCTGCACCGATGCGTTATCGGAAAACTGGTGTTTTTTCCGAGAGAGGGGACCGAATTTTTTTCCCCGACGGGCGAGCCTTTTTAATGATCCGCTCCGCTCAAAACTGACCGCACCTTGCATGAAGCAGTCAGTCGGTTCACATCGTGGAAGTTTTTCGTACTTGTCAACATGGAACAAATCTTGCGTGACCAAGCCGTGCTCTTACGGTCATTTGAAGATTTTGCTGCGTGGGAATAACGATGCGTCCAATTCATCGAAGGGCTCGAAATGCAGAGTCGGATTAAGCGCCCGCAATTATAAATTGGGCATCAACAGTCACTAATCGCCCAAATAGCGCGTCTGGAAGGATTGAGGAATTCTGTGCGGAGTCGCTTCATACACACAGGCGCAGGACATGGTGATCACGGGTTAATCTGGCGCGAGATTGACACATCCTTCGAAAGTCGGATATTGACCGGTTCCGTCATCAATCGCAGCAACATCGACCCGAAACACTTTCTTAACGATGCTCGTGCTCTAGTGCTTCAACATGTGCGAAATACTATCAACAAGCACAACAGTACTAAAGTTAATACAGTGTTCAATGGTGAATTCATGAGTGGCGACAAACAACCCAATAAATGTGTCAGCATGCGAAACTGTGAACTATTTATCACAAGCGATTTGAGCGAGTGGTATGAACGGCATGATACGGAGCCCACTTTGACCTTACTCGACAAATTTCAAGAACGTGATAGTGGCTGTGCTCTGCAGAAAATACTTAGCGGCACGATAAATGTGCATAAGTATAATCCGATGCGTGCTGGGTGCTCCATATCAATGCCACGGGAAATAATGATGAAGAGGGCTGTGGCCCACGTCAAATCGCGCGATAATGCATGTTTCGCATAGGCAGTTGTCGCTGCTCTATACGCAGCCGAACGAGACAGTGCCCGCCCGTGTTCCGTCCCCCATTATTCGACAGTACAAAATCTCCAGGATATCGAATTCCTGGTGACGATACATCAAATTAAAAAATTTGAATTGCAAAATAATCTGTCGATCAATGTGTATACCACCACCACCACCACCACCACCACGAAAAAGGACATTGTTCCAATACGCGTGACTCAAGAGAAGAAGGAGAAGCACATCAATGTGCTGTACATGCAAGATACTGAGGATGACAATGTGGGCCATTTCGTACGGATCAAGAACCTGTCGAGACTCGTGATGGCGCAACTCAGCAAAAATGGAGCATAAAACATATATATGCGATCGGTGTGTAAATTTAACATTATTAATACACAATTATATATATCTAGTGAATTCCCACAATCTAGCGATTGTGGGGCCATAAACGACGCCAATAAGTGGCTCCAGTTCAGCAACTTTAGCCGGAAAGAGCGACATCCTTTCATTGTGTATGCCGATTTGGAGTGTGTGTTGGCAAAGACTGATGGGGAGAACCTAGCGAAAGATATGTATCAACACCATGAAGTATTTAGTATTGGATATTACGTGTGTAGTTCGTATGACGATTCATTATCTTCGTATCACTCACGCCGCAGTGCTGATTGCGTATCGTGGTTTGTCGAAGAACTAAAAAACCTAGCACTGCAGATAAAAGAAATTTTCTGTGACAACGTGGCAATGGTATATTTAACACCGAGTGAGTGGGCTAATTGTCGAGCAGCGACTCAATGGCACATATGTGTGAAACCATTTGCGCAAGAAGATGTTCGCGTTCGAGATCATTGCCATCTGACTGGATGCTACAGAGGCCCTGCCCATTCCAACTGCAACCTAAATTATAAGCAGTCACTTTTCATTGCCATAGTTTTCCACAATCTATCCGGCTATGATACGCATTTTATAATCACGGGAGGAGCCACGGCGATCGAAGGAAGAACCGATGTGGTTCCAATTACAAAGGAGAAATACATCTCCTTCACGAAGCATGTTGAAATTACAGACGATTCAAAGCACAAGATCCAATTGCGCTTGATCGATTCATACAAATTCCTCAACACCAGTCTCGACAAATTAGCCGCATTCTTGAGCGAGGACAGACTCAACATTTTACGCACACAATTCCCAACTCTCTCGACAGACGATTTCAATTTGCTATCGCGAAAAGGGGTCTTCCCTCATGATTATATTAATGACGTGACCAACCTAGACGACACTTGCCTTCCACCACGTGACGCATTTTACAGTTCGGTGACAGATGCTACAGTATCGGAGAGCGAGTATGCACATGCTGAGAAAGTTTGGGAGCGGTTCTCCATTCGAACGCTCGGTGACTATAGCGATTTGTACCTGAAGACAGATGTCTTGTTATTAACCGATATTTTCGAACACTTTCGAAATACATGCGTTGAGAGCTATGGCCTAGATCCTGCGTATTACTATACATTGCCCGGATATACCTGGGATGCAATGCTAAAACACGCGAATGTCAAGTTTGAATTACTAACTGACATCGACATGGTTTTATTCGTTGAGCGGCGTATACGCGGTGGTCTGAGTCAATGCTCGAACCGATATTCACACGCTAATAACACGTACATGGTGTCGTTTGATCCATCGAAAGCATCGTCATACTTGATGTATTTTGACGTAAACAATCTGTATGGTTGGGCAATGTGTCAACGCTTGCCATATGCAGATTTTCGATGGGTCACCGATGTGTCCAGTTTTGATCCATCGTGCATCGCGCTAGACTCCGCTATGGGCTACATCCTTGAAGTCGACTTGGAATATCCGCAATCTCTACATGATGCGTACAAAGACCTGCCGTTTTGTCCAATACATGAGAAACCGCCGGGTAAGCGGGGAGAACAGCTGTTAGCAACTGTCTGTGATAAAAAGCGCTACATCATACACTACCGGTATTTACAGTAGTTCTTACGCCACGGACTTTGCCTCGTGAAAATGCATAGAGTCCTACAGTTTACACAGTCCCCATGGCTGCGTTCGTATATCGAGTTAAATACGTACTTTCGGACGCTTGCCATAAACGATTTCGAGAAGAATTTATTCAAATTAATGAATAATGCGGTCTTTGGCAAAACGATGGAGAATGTGCGCAATCATGTGGATGTAAAGCTTTTAACAAAATGGGAGGGCATGTATGGCGCAGAGGCAATGATTTCGAAGCCAAACTTCCACAGCCGAAGTGTTTTTTCGGAAAACCTCGTTGCCGTGGAATTACGCAATCTCGAGGTGAAATTCAACAAGCCGATATATGTGGGTATGTGCATACTCGACATAACCAAAACGTGCTTGTATGGATTTCATCATGAGTATATAGCGCTTCTGTATCTAGTTAGATGTAAAGTCATGTATACCGATACGGATAGTCTCATATATGACATTGAGAGCGACGATATTTATGCCGACATGAAGCGCGACATTGTAAAATTTGACACAAGCGATTATTCAGCGGACAATAGGTATGGTATATCGCTCGTCAACAAGAAGGTACCCGGTCTCACGAAGGACGAATGTAATGGAGCAATTATGACAGAATTTATTGGACTTCGATCGAAAATGTACGCGACACGTGTCGCATACATTTTCGCAGACACGTGACACAAGAGTAGCGTTGTGGCTAGGACAATAACATTCAACGATTATGCTCGATGCTTGAGGGAAGAAGTTGAGATGAGCCGTAGTCAAACGTGCATTCGATCAAAGTTGCACAAGGTCTACACCATTCGCGAGACTAAAATCGCTCTGGGTCCTCGTGATGATAAGCGGTATATCATACCTGGGACCTCTAATACCCTACCATGTGGGCATTATAACATACCATCGTAAAAAATATTATGTAAAATTTTTTTTTATACAAAAATTGATTTTTTTTTGTTTGTAAAATTGTCTACATTTCCTGAATATTGATGTATAAAACTCGTGAAAATTATGTATATGTTTGTTCACTTGATGTAAAACTTGTTAAAATTACGTTTGTTGTTGTAAATATTTAATTGTGCAAGGATGTATTTATTATTTTCTGTAAATAAAGAAACGGACTTTTTATAATCCCATGTGTTTAGTCGCTCTATCTATCTCCTTGTACCTACGTTCCACGAAAAAAGGATTATCGACGGGGGAAAAAAGGAAGCTTGCTGTGGAGTCGGTCGGCGGCCCTGGGGACGGCGGGAGTGGGTACATGCGGAGACGAGCAGTAGTTTCGGTCAAGAGTCATAGAACATACATATTTCCAATTTTCTATTTTATCGGCTTTAAATCGGATTTACTTATCCAACTATTGTGTCAATCGTCGAACCCTAATCATTTTACAAACATTCGATTACCGCGCTTCTTCAATACTGCTTCAACAAGACAGATATCGGGGTGCTTGACACTGACAAGGGGACGGCAGTCGGATTTTTGTAATTTTTCGTACTCATGGTACGTGAAGTTCAGAGCTCGAATATTAATATCCCAAAGCAGTTCGACGCCATATTCAGAAATTTTCGAGAAAATTGACTTTGAAGTTTTCGAGCGCACGCTTATCCCATAAAGATGCAACGATATTCGAACCGGGCTCGTGGCGGACCCGGTAGCGCTCGAGTCTAGTAATCGCGGGGTCGCTGGTTCGAGTCTCACTTCGAATTTTTTTTTTTTAATTCGCATACCTCCGTCATTTAAATATCCCGATAAATTTTTGTTGTATATAATCACATATTATTATATATAATTAATATAATATATCTATATATGTTTATATATGGACAAAATCCATATATAGATATTGATGTACAAAATTCATTATAGTTATACATAATTATATATTTTCTCATATATGATCATATATTATTTATATATAACAATAGGTGATTATTTATTAAAAAAATAAATAAATAATCCGGGGATAAAAATCATAAAATCTATGCTAATTCACAGATATGTAATTAAAATTGTCAATGATAAATGCAAGTCTTATTTTTGATTATCTCTTGCTTGAAATTGCGAATAGGCGACGTAAAAATATCCAGTAATAATATTTACATAAACTCCCTTGTAGATTAATAGGAATATAAATAGAAGAATAAATGTTGAAATATGTGAATATAACGCTTGCTTTGGCAACCGTCGATATTGTGAATAACAGTTCTGCGTACATCGTTTGCCTTTGTCCTGATCAACTACCTGCGAAGAAATTTATTCCTTTTCTATTTTTTTTCAGGATGCCAATACCAGTCGACGTTCGACAGAACTCTGGCGACCAAAGGATCAAACGTAGTGCTGGTAAAGCGGCAGAATATGAATAAAGTCACCCATTCCTATACTGCGCAGTACTCTGTCACCCTATCAGGAAAATTGTTGCCCCTGGTGTTCGTATGCCTACAAGAAACAACAGGTTCATTTGGTCCCAGAGTTCAAAAATCGGTCGGCGAGTACCTAAAAAAATCCGGAAACGTCGTAGTCACGTCATCAAAATCGGGAAAATTGACTACAAAGTTATACAAAGATTTTTTAATCAACGTTTTGAAGCCCTACGTAAAAAAAGAAAAGTTTTTCTTAATTATCGATTCCTGGGGAGGCTAAACCGATACCGTGATGTACAATGAGGTGTTTTGAAATGACAGGCTTCTGCCTACTTGCACGGTGCAGGTAATTCCACCAAAAGGCACTCCATTAGTGCAACCTTGTGACGTGTATTTTTACCGCCAAGTAAAAAATTTCATAAAGCGTCTGCAGAACTGCGCCGATCTGATTGAACAAGGACGTGAAATTAATGATAGAGAAGATTGCATAAAAATTCATTCTATTGTTCATCATCAGTTGTCTTCTCCGATCTTCAATAACATGATCAGATATGCGTGGTTTGCTTCGAAACTTTGCGATCAAAGAGAAATCTTCATGAACGCGAATTAAGTTTGTTTTCCGATCGATGTATTGAAAAAAATTGCGAATGTAACAATGCAGCGTTTGTACGGTGTGCGAGATGCCGTGAAAATTACTGTTTTCCTTGTTTTTACGATGGTTATCACTCTGGCTCGTGTAACATTACACCCGATGTATAAAACAAACGAATACAGACCGAATAATAAAGTATTCAATTCCTTGCCCGACGTTTTTCATTTTCATCCTAAAAATGTTGTTGGTTATAAATATTGATACTTGAAAATGTATGTTTATAATCAAGAGATAATTAAAAATATGACGCGTTTTTTCATTTTAAAAAAATGAAAAAAAAAGAAATTTGAAGTGACATTCGAACCAGCGACCCCGCGATTACTAGACTCGAGCGCTACCAGGTACGCCACGAGCTCTGTTCGAATATCGTTGCATCTTTGTGGGATAAGCGTGCGCTCGAAAACTTCAAAGTCAATTTTCTCGAAAATCTCTGAATATGGCGTCGAACTGCTTTGGGATATTAATATTCGAGCTCTGAACTTCGCGTACCATGAGTACGAAAAATTACAAAAATCCGACTGCCGTACGTCCCCTTGTGAGAAGCGCTTGTTCGTAGAAGCCACCAGCGATCCGTTCATCTTTATGGTCCTTTAAGTGGTACGTCATCGGATGCGTTCTTTTCACACGGCATACGGTAAATATTTCCGTTGTCCAGTTTGGTCTGTAACCCTTTTCGAAGACAGTTAAATTTGCTGATTCTCACTTTAACCCCAACGGCGAATTTGGGTTGTCTTTTCAGTGGTGGCTAATTCAAAATCTGCTGCAGTTGCTTCTCATTTTCCACGTTGACATTTCCCGGTTTCATCTTAATGGTGCGGTGCACAGAATCATTATATTCGGCTACTAGATTATCAAGAATATCGATCCACTTATAGCTACCACGAAGACTAAATTGCATCCACATCTTATTCTTCAATGTACGACTGAAGCGCTCGCAAATGGATGCCTTCAAGTTGCTATATGTTGAATACATGTGAATATTGTACTACTTCATGAGGGCCTTAAAGTCACAATTGTAAAATTCTTTTTCCCGATGAACGTGTAAGTTCTGCGGTATGCATCCCTTAAGGACAACACCACTGTCCCCCCCGTTTTTTTGCCATTTTTCAAGAATTTTTTTTTGTGGGAAAAAAATTAGATATTTGAAAAAAAAATTTTTGTTTTGTTCGTTGTTTATTGAAGATACATAAAAAAAAAATCAAATTTTTCACGCCCCATGGTGACGCTGGGGAAGCTCCCGCGTCAGGTACTGTTGCCTCTGCAGTGGTTCGCGGCACGCAGCAGAACTCTCTTCAAAGTCGATCTGAAAAAAAATACCGAGTGTTTTCGTTAATAATATGATATTTTGAAGAGAAGTACATAGGGATTTGAAAAAATATTCATTTTAAAAAAATAGGCACGCTTTTCAAATTAAAGAACGATTTTCGAGCAAAATTTCTCGTCGAAAATAGGCTATAACTTTTTTTATTATTGAGATATCGAAAAAATCCTATGTACTTCTTTCGATAATCTAGTTTTATTGATGCAGTCCAAATTTGAAGTCGATCGGATAAAAATTGCTCGAGTTCTGCTGCGTGCCGCACTCAAAAAAGTGGTTTTGAGAAAAACGCGTTCCAAGTTTTAGGTTTGTTAATTTATGCGATAAATTGGAAAAAAAATTGTTTACCTTTAATCAGCGATGCCGGCACCATATAGCTGGCCTTGAAGAAGCCAATCATTGTCCCTAGCATCTTTTCTCGAACTTGTAGAGGCTCTTCTTGCCTCTTTTGCAGCGTCTGTGAGCGAGCGCTCCGCCAGCTCGAACCGCGCTGCGTCGGTTTCAACGCAAACATTGAAACAATTTGGGCCGATAGTTATCCTCTACGTCTCCAAAACTTTCATGAGGCTTCTCAGGCCATCATTGAATAATAATACCGCGATATCAGCTGCAATATCGACGATTTTTTTGCTCCCGGCCTGACACTTGGGGGCTATTGCCCAAACTGATTTGTTGTAGCTTTCGTTGTTGTTTTGCGTGAAGTCGCCCAAACAACGCTGCAGCAAATCGTCTCTGCTCAAATTTTCGAAGACTGGCGTAATTGCCTCCAATACTTCCTCAGGAAGAGGCGCCTTATGGCGATATTCAGAAATATTACCGCTTGCGACCGCTCGCTGCCACGAACACCACGACACGGCTCCTTCTGGGCAATCGTCATGTTGTGGCTCACTATCTGTGGATATTTTATGTTTGATAGTTGCCCAAATTGCCTTCCTCATTTTTTCAACATCATCGCTGTTCCTCCGAATAGCCAAACCGTAATATGTGCTCAACTCGTCAATCAATTTTCCGGTGAGCTTTCCTCTGCCAGACAATCCTTTTTGTTTTTTCACGATTTCGCGGAGGCGCGTCCCGAGATGAAAAATTTGAGTCTCTGAAGGACTCCAAGAGTCTCCGGAAGACTCCAAAAGATGGCCCAGAGACTCTACGAGTCTCCCGGCAATCTCTCCGGTTCTCTGAGAGGCTCCCAGCAATCTCTTCGGTTCTCCGCGAGTCTCCCATTTTCCTGTGACCATCTCCAACCATCTCCGACTATCTCCCGTGATCGTCTGCGAGTCTCCCAGTATCCAAAAGTCACTCCCTCGGACTCAGGGACTTAGAATAGTTTCGTTAAAATTGTAGAATAGAAACTGAGGAATCAGCGACAGTTCAATCGATAAAAGTAACAAGATTGATCAAAGTCAGTCATTGATTTATGAAAAATTAATAAATTCAGCTCAAGGAAGTCACAACATATAGGAAGACAAAAAATTGACCAGCGTTTTTTTTTAATTTGTTTAACAACTTTTTTATTTTTTTTTTTCATTCGGCTTCAATCATATTCACAGGTTCCAAAATGTAAGTATTTCCACGTGGATGCTCAATATGAAAGCAAACACATAACAGATTTTTTATATCGATTACAATAATTTTATCGGTTACAGTGTACTTAAAAATGTGTCGGTCTGTGTGGAATTGTGGAACGGCGATCAATTTTTTAATCATTACCTTGTATTTTGCATCGCATTCTGGTGGACAGTATGATCTACATTCACAGTTAGAAATTCGTATGAAACACATTGTAATTCCGAAACCTACTCGACCGTTATATTCAAATTTAACGTATGTCGAGTTAGTTTTCGTTGGTCGTCGATACATCTGAGAGGTGTACAGAGTTTTCGACTTCATGAGCCGAAAAAAAATTCCAACGTTTGACTCGTTAAGATCGCGAGATCGTAAAATTTCTAAAACAAATTCTGGCATGAAATTTTCCATTATTGGACCCACAGCAGATAAATCATTGTCAAGAAAATACGATTTAAATTTTTTGTTTGGAGTTAGCAAACATTTGCAGAAATTTCGTACAATACTGTCTGGGCGTAAATTTTCTAGTAATTCAGGAATAGCCATAAAATATGAAATACCATTGCTTATTTGCAAACCTGAAAAACGTGTGCCCGTCACAAGGGTTTTTAACTGCCCATTGGCATTTTCGAAAGAAAAACAAGACGTTACCCACAAAGGACCAAAATCTTGTACAGTTTGTGGTAAATGTAACAGCGAATGTAAATTGGCAGTCATGTGTCTTGGGCCATATAAATCTGAAAACCTCGCGACAAATTCAACAAGATAAAGTTTAGCTGTACCGATCATTTCCTTGGAAACACTTGGTTTATTTAATAAATTAATAGCATTTACTAGCAACAAGTAATGATTGAAATAGATCTCCGGCATTATTGTTTTCAAAATTGGCAACTAATAATAGTAAAACCAAGCTTTCAATTCTGACGCTTTAAAATAGTTCATATGTTCGGAAATCGAACGTGGTAATCTCGAAATAAACTGAGGTGGTCTTAGACTCAGGAGATATTTATCAACAATTGTGACATATTTCGCAAGTGACCAATTACTGTTGCTGAAACCTGGCAAAAACCATAGTATAAGAAGAGCTTTAACGTTTCCCAAGAAAACCGCATGCATCTCATCGACGGCAGTATTGCGGATATAAGTAGGAAAAAACGGAGAGAGAGCGCTCGGTCCTTTTATTCCAAAAACGGGCTCACCATAGTGTACAGCCTGAGCTGCAAATTGGTTCGTTTCTGCCTGTGTACGCTCATCAAGTTCTCTTTGAAACGGGTAAATACGTATGGAAGTGTCTTCAAACCGTTCTGATCGAATTTAACATTTTTGACAGCCATACTCTCCGTTGAATTGTTTCATGTTGAGCATTAACGCCTTCGCTGGCAAATCACAAGTGCCGCATACCACCATGGCTTGAACTCGAACTGAAATTCCTAAACTTCGTACTTCGAAATTGACTCCGTTTTGCAGCGTTTCTAGCTCGTTTGCAATGGGTTGCAGAAATAGTGTTGGAAAAGGTTTTTTAGAGCCGAACCACAAACCAGCCAACAGTAGATTCTCTCTTTTCGTTCTTTCGACGATGGGAAGCTCATTGATGCTGAAAAAGAATGGCCAGATTTGAAAATTTGACGATCCAAACAACGAAATCCCATCGGTATTCCACGTCAACGAAATATTGTCCGGATTGAAGAGAAAATTACCCGGGCGAGTGAGTTCTTTGTATATGTTGCCATCGTAAATACCTTCATAATTGCTTTCCCCTTTTTTTATCCTATTGAATCGAGACTGTAGCTGATGAATGAAATCAAAACGATTATACATCGTCTGAAGCTGCCCGATGAGTGGTATTTGTATAAAATAACATACTTCAGTATCCACACGGCACTGCCCACAACGTTCCTTCTCACTTTGCAATCGTGAATAACAATTCCAGCAATAGAAATGTCGCTGTAAAGGCGTGAAAATGTTTCCAAAATATTTTCTAAACGAGTAAAGACTCGTTTTACAGCGGTTAAGTTGTGGACAATGCATTTCGATTAGTTCGAGAATGCTTGCTAGACACGCACCCGTCAGCGAATACCGGAGGGAAAACGTCAAAATCGCCAACAAACTTTCAGTCACCGTAATCCTTGCACCTTCATATAATGGAACGTCTTCTTCCTGTTCTATGATCTCTTGTCGATTTAGATCCTCGAGTGCATCTTCATATTCGTCATCTTCTTCTTCGTTATCACTCACGCGAACATCTTCCTCCACACCTTGTGACATTTCTTCTTCACTTTCATTGTCTGTCTCACCTAGGACAAACAAAAAATTATGAAGGAATGGATTTGGCTAAAAATAAAATATCAATGAATTGGATTCAGTTAAACATTGTTACAACTATCCAATAAAGTGACTTTGGAAAATATTTTTGAGTTAACTTTTGAATCGATTTATTCTGCTAATTTTTTTCGAACCGACAGGAATAAAAAAAACTTATCTTTCTGCTGTCCTCCAAACTTGAAACTTGAAATCATAGTACAACTTGAAATGTCAATTTCTTTTTATTACTGAGTGAATAAAAAAAAAAGAAAATGTTCGTTATTGGCGATGGCGTAAAAAATTTTTTAATTCAATATTATTTACAAATACTGGAAGAAAATCGCTTTTGTTTCACTCTCTCTCTCTCTCTATCTCTCTTTCCCATTGAAATGGATAAAACCTATCAAAAAAAAACTCACCAATCTTATCACGAGTACTCTCATTTACTTCAAGTGATGAAATCATGTCGATATCATTCGACAAATACCTCGTTTCTCTATAAATTTAAACAGTTATCGAAGTTACCAGAGATTCTTGAGGTTTTCTCCGTTTTCAATTATAAATAAAAATTTATTTACCTGTGGCTTGGATTCTCGTTGGGCACAAGTGGATCTGCGCCTTCGCTGCATTCACTTCTATTGAAATTTCCGACGAACTCATATTCGTCGTGATACCGTTGTGTCAATGATGCAAGGCGATAATTACGTGTCGTCCGTTGTTGACTTCGACGAGATAACTCTTCAAATGTATGAGGCTGATGCCGGGGAGGCTCATCATCAGCCATGTCGCCGTTTCAAATCACAATTTCTCAAATGAAAAAAAAAAATAAAAGAACGGCAAAATGAAGAGAACTCGGTGAGCACGTGCTCGCTCGGGGTTACGCGCGCGGACAAACGAAAGCGCACTGTGTACTGTATTTCTTGCAACGTGATTGGCACGTGTCGCGAGAAACACAATCTTTCCTTTTATTGCTTATTGTTTATTGTTTATTTTTATAACTTTGTTAGGCATTGAAATATTATTATTATTATTACTATTATGTGAATAGTATATTAAATAATAAGAAGAAAAAAAGAAATATGGACTTAATATAAACGCCTGCTTTATCCTACTCGATTTATCCCGACTTTATCCTGGTAACTGCACTCAATCTCGTTGTTACCGACTTCTTAGTAACGACGGGATCAGCGCTACCTATGTGTCGAATCTTATTGGCTCTCATGTTTCGGGAACGCATTGTCCTCCAGCATGAGTCTTTTTATTTACAATGTAATAATGAGAAGTCGACGGACGCCACAAAACGATAACGAGAATGTGTGGTGAATGCGTGTGCCATACGACGAAGAGAATATCCCGCGCTATTGCGCGCCGAAATTTCCTTCATTTCTCTGATTGGCTGATGCGTGCGTATAGTAGCCAGTTCCATCGCGTTTCGTGGCGTGATACAATAACAACAAAGGAGAAGAAAGAAGAAGTCTTAAACGTCTCGTCGTCCGTGAATAGCCAAAATAATTTAAAAAATCTCGTGAGTGACGTTCAGTACCGGGACAAATACGAGGATTACGCGTTTATACGTGAATACATGTGTAGAGTGCTCTAACGACGGTTGGAACGATGTGGGTGTTGATTTATTTCCCGAAAGAGAAAAATCTTCGGTCGTTAAAGAAACTTTGATTCTTCGAAAACTGAACGGAAAGAAACCAAATCCAGGCGATGAAGTGTTTGTGAGGTGGAACTCATCAAAACACCGGGCTAAACTGCTTCGATATAGTTGTAAGTACAGTGAATGCTTTGATTATTCAACTAAACCTCGTTATCATAATAAAATTTGTATGAGGGCTTAATTTTTTTTTGCATTTTTATTAGAATTAATTTTCGAGGGTTAGGACGATTTGTGAAACAAATGAACTCGTTTATATTCTGATAAAATTTTCAAACAAAAAATAATGTTTTTAAAACATTCTTTATTTTACAAAATGTGACGTTTTTTGCATTAATAAATCTACATAATAATTAATCCGTGTCAATTGTGAATATTTTATTAGCCACAAAAGCGTACTTAGAGAAACTGAACGTTGACGTGAAGACGGGAGAAATTGTAACGCCACAGTTCAAATCGGCCAAGGGCAAACAACAGAATACTGTGGAAAGGCAACGTATATTAAAAACTAAGAGAGAGTCTGATCAATGGAAGGCGTACACACAAAAAAAACACAACGAACTTCTACTAGAAAAGATGGACGGACTCTTACAAGCCAGCGAAGGAGAAGAGTTGCTCGATGAAACCCATCAAAGTTCTAATTTCATCCAAACTCAAAAAGAGGAGACAAATGCTCAAGTTGAGAAGGAAAATGTGACCAAACACCGCACGATCGGTGATGATTTAAAAACAAAAGATCCTGACCCGGAAGGAATAAAAAAAGAGCAATTTTGTTCTCTCGAAGTTTTTTCGCATTTGACAGGTTTGTTGCTTCATTCGATATTTATTATATATGATTTTGCTTTCCAATAATAAAGAACTCATCGTTATAAAATGGAAATAATTCTTTTCAGTAACTTCTGAGATAGTGACGGCGTCCGAGTACGTAACAAACTACTTGAGGGCACATCTACATGCTCAGATGGTTCCCCTGAATACCCAGGTAAATATAAAAGTGCAAAAATTCTTCGCAATGTTTTAGAAAAAAATTGATGTTCGACAAAGGGGTTATTCTGATTTTTCAGGCAAAAGCATCGCTTTTGGAAATGAATATTTTAATAGAAATTAATTTTTTTAATAAATCAATAAAAAAAAGAATACATTTTTCTTTCTTCCTTTATCAACACGTTATTTCACCAGGTTTCATCTCACAACACTGGAACGAAGGACATCCCTATTCCTGCATGGCGACTCCCTGGTGTCGAAAAGGTAAAAAAAATGCACTTGAAACGTTTAATAAATAATGGCAAAATAGTAATTCGTTTTAAATGGATTATGCAGATCCAGTTAGGCTCATGAGGAGTGTGGGTAGACAGCGGACAACTTAAAATTTTGACAACGAGTTGGCGGAAAAATCCAAACGAACTCGCGAGGAGACTTTTCAAGTGGCTGGTAGGGAAACCCACATTGGCTAGAACGAGCGCTCTTGGCGGTGGTGCAAATCAAAAACAAGCGTTCGATCCATTCCTACGAACAGCAGTCGCAGGTGTAATTTGGGTTAATTCTTTTCTCATTTCTGTTATTAGGGTATTTCTATTACAGAATGCCTTGATTTAGAATTCTTTCAAAATTTTGTATAGGCGTTCTTGATACCAAAACTAACCATTTTCTCCTATGAAGAAAAAAAACTTTCTTCATAGGGCAATATTGTTAGTTTCGATGTCAACAATGTTCATACAAAATTATTAAAGAATCTTAAATAAACTAGTCTTGTGATAGTAATACCTTAAAGGGTTGTTCCATCAAAAAAGTGGCCAAGTAATTTTAAGGATTTTGAGTCCCAAATCGCAAATGATAATAAAATTCTGAAAATTTGGTAAGTTTTTGTATGAAGTATTTCAGAGGTCGTGTAAATATTTCACGACAATTAGGAAGCTCGTTATTAAACAATTAACATTCAAAAATTAAATGTTGTTTTATGGAAACTGATGCAACTTTGCAATAAGTTTTTTTTTTGACCTCTCAATTTTGTAATATCTACAATATACTGAAAGCAACGGAAACAAAACGAAGTTTATTAATACATTTTTTTTTAATTTCTTTTAAAAATTGTTCTTAACAAAATGTTAATTTTTTTAATAACGAGCTTCCTGATCGTCGTGAAATTTTAACACGACCTCTTAAATACTTCATACAAAGACATACCAAATTTTCAGAATTTTCTTATCATTTTTTATTTCAACCCTTAAGGAGGTTGAAGTAATGATGATAGAATTCTGAAAATTTGATATGTTTTCACATAAAGTATTCAGGAGGTCGTGTAAAAATTTCATGACGATTAAGAAGCTACTTTTTGAACAATTAACATTAACATGTTTCATAGGGACTTAACATCCTTAAGGATGTTGAGTCCCAAATCGCAAATGATGATAAAATTCTGAAAATTTGGTATGTTTTTATATGAAGTATTTCAGAGGTCGTATAAAAATTTCACGACAATTAGGAAGCTCGTCATTGAACAATTAACATTCACAAATTAAATGTTGTCTCATGGAAACTGGTGTATCTTTGCAATAAGTTTTTTTTTACCTTTCAATTTTGTAATATCTACAATATACTGAAAGCAACGGAAACAAAACGAAGTTTATTGATAAATTTTTTTTTTTCTTTTAGAAATTGTTCTTAACAAAATGTTAATTTTTTTAATAACGAGCTTCCTAATCGTCGTGAAATTTTAACACGACCTCTTAAATACTTCATACAAAGACATACCAAATTTTCAGAATTTTCGTATCATTTTTTATTTCAACCCTTAAGGAGGTTGAAGTAATGATGACAGAATTCTGAAAATTTGGTATGTTTTTACATAAAGTATTCAGGAGGTCGTGTAAAAATTTCATGACGATTAAGAAGCTACTTATTGAACAATTAACATTAACATGTTCCATAGGGACTCAACATCCTTAAGGATGTTGAGTCCCAAATCGCAAATGATGATAAAATTCTGAAAATTTGATATGTTTTTGTATGAAGTATTTCAGAGATCGTATAACAATTTCACGACAATTAGGAAGCTCGTTATTGAACAATTAACATTCACAAACTAAATGTTGTCTTATGGAAACTGATGTAACTTTGCAATAGGTTTTTTTGACCTCTCAATTTTGTAACATCTACAATATACTGAAAGCAACGGAAACAAAACGAAGTTTATTGATACATTTTTTTATTTCTTTTAAAAATTGTTCTTAACAAAATGTTAATTTTTTAATAATGAGCTTCCTAATCGTCGTGCCATTTTAACACGACCTCTCAAATACTTCATACAAAAACATACTAAATTTTCAGAATTTTCTGATCATTTTTTATTTCAGCCTTTAAGGAGGTTGAAGTAATGATGATAGAATTCGGAAAATTTGGTATGTTTTTACATGAAGTATTCAGGAGGTCGTGTAAAAATTTCATGACGATTAAGAGGCTATTTATTGAATAATTAACATTAACATGTTTCATAGGGACTCAACATCCTCAACAGCCACGATCGTGAGGCTTACGGTTTTACCTGTGGGGCTCTTGTTTGAGGATTTTTAGTCTGAAAAGCCTCGTCCGGGGGAAATAAATTTTTCAAGGTAAGACGAAATTTTTATTTTTCGGTAATAGTATCAGTCGTAAATGTGTTGTATGTTGTTTCAAAAACATACCAAAAAATTACAACTAAAACTATTGACTAAAAATAAATAATTTTCCCCACCTCGAAATATCTTTCGCGCTCTCTCCGCCGATAAGAATTGCCAGACCGAAAGTTTTCGAATAGGAGGCCCTAAGACAACCATAAGCCTCACTATGGTGTCTAATAAAATTATCCAATCTTTATGGTCACTAGCTCGTATCCTATTAATCGAATTAATCAAACTAAATAAAATTACCTGCATTTCGCTTACGTTGAAGACGTTACTGGGCGCCGAATCGAAGTTAATCGTGTAGTCAACTTGATGTGTGGCAAGTTGGCGGTAAAGTATCACGTGGCATCAACTCAAAGCGGAGAACGGAAGTCTGCACCCAATTCGAGAGATAGTGCGAAAACGCTGGAAAAAAACCCCTCGAGAAATCGGTGCTCACGGAAAAAAAAAAAATTGAAACTCCAATCAATTCTGAGGTGGAAAATTCTGATCCCGAGTCGTTCATCAACAAGTCGTCTGTCTTTTCGAAATCAGGAGATTTCTCTGTCGACCGCGTTGATTGCTCGCGTGAGAAAGGAATAAAGAGGACGTCTACACCGACCGACACAAAGTCCAAGAAACTTCGCAAAAATGTATCTTCGGAAATATTGGGAGGTCGTTCATCGTCGAATTTCGACAAATCTACCGACGGAATAAGCCCGATAAAATTGCAAAAAAACCTTGGGAACAACAAGGCGGCATTGACCAATAGCGGAAAACGACGGAGACCTGCACCCAACCATCGAGAGAAACCTGCAACACCCAATTCAAGAAGTAGTGCGAATATGCTGGAAAAAAACCCTCGAGGAATCAAGAAGACGTCCACACCGACAAAAACGAAGTCCAAGAAACTTCCCAAAAATGTTTCGTCGCAAATATTGGGACGTTGTTCACCGTCGAGTGTCGACAAACCTGCCGATGGAATGAGTCGAATCAAATGTAAAAGAAACGAAAGCCCTGAGAACAACAAAGCAGAAATCAACACAACAGACGCAGGTGTCACGAATGAGCCTCCATTCTTGACCGATCTTTTAAAAGCAGGTCCCGACCAAGAGAACTTGACCGGCCTCACTCATCCTCCACCAGCAATGGCACCTCAACTGTACGTACCGGAAATGCAGCAGCAGTGGGGTTACTCACATTACGGGTATCAGCAGACATATCCACCACCCTCTCCGCAATACGCGAATTGTTTTAATCAAACCGGTAACATGCATTTCCCGACCAATGCTCCTCATCATCAGATGAATTACTTTGGATCATTTGATCAGCCATCGGACAACTGCGAACCCGCGAGTCCGAATTTTTATAATCTTTAATTCAATCTAATATATTATCGAGATTTCTATAATCTATAACAACGACCAAAGAAAAAATGTACTTCCACTTACCTATTATTACTATTATTAGATTTACACTGTAAGTGAGTGGCAATATTAAAATTAATTTCGATAAAAAATTTCAAAATTTTTCAAATTGTCATTAATTATTTTCTACAAAAAACAGTTGCAGGTGAGTCTGATCGGGAGGCTCGAAGCGTCTCTCTCCTCGGATACTAGTGTCACTCTCCTCGGATACTAGGAGTCTCCCTTCTCGATACTAGCGTCTCTCCTTCGGAGACTGGAGTCTCCCTCCTCGGATACTATCGTCTCTCTAATCGAGATTTTTAGCGACTCAGGGAGAGTCTCCCAGAGTAATCCTTTCGGCGCGGAGAGAGACTCTCGGGAGACGGAGATTTCAGTCTCCTATCGGCTCCGGGAGACTCAAATTTTTCATCTCGGGGTCCCCATACGTTTTTGGACATGATCGATCCACTCTTTTTTTTTATTTCGAAACCGTCGTATGGATCGCTATTCGATATACCTGCCGACCCTGAGGCGCGCAGCTGCGTGGGACCCCGAGCGTCACAGAGCGCTGCACCGCTCCACAAAATATTCAATATCTCCGAAAATAATTATTTTTTCGATCTGGGTCCAACGGCATCTTAATCTTAAATGTATTTTAGATTTTTCTAGATGGTTTTCAAAAAATCGATGTTTTGAAGCCGTCACAGTGGTGTTGTCCGTTAAGGGTAGGTTAAGATCGAGTGTAAATAGTAGGAAATAGAAGTGTAAGCGGCGGAATTGTGAAACGGGGGAAGACGAGACGGAGGTCCAGATGTAACCCTAAGGGGACGCAATAAAACATTACATACATATAAACAATGTTTTTATTTTATCTCATAACTAAAATTATATGGTTCAATCAAATAATTAATAAGTTTAGCTCAATTATTTATAGTTTATTTTAAGGTATTAAAAAAAAATTCACCGACGCTGGTGGATGGGCGGTCGGGATGCGGCTCGGACGATCACCCAAGTTAAGCAGCGGCGGGCGAGGGTGGTACTTGGTGCGGTGACCGCTAAGCTGCGTCGTTGTGACTATCGCAACGACCAGCGGACGGGGGCCGGTTTTCCTGAGGCCTTAGTGTACATACCTTGAGCAAAGCTCGGTATACCAAGGAATCAGAGATTTCGTTTGGACAAGAGAAATAATGATAATTTATTGAAAAAAAAATCTAGTTAAAAAAAAACGAAAAAAAAAGGAAAACGTCCTGATATTGATTTTTCTCAAAAGCGACTATTTTAACCGCTTGATTCACAACGAAAAAAAAGTTGCGGCGTTTTCAGCTGTCAAGCTGCGCGGAACCCTGAACGTCACGGAGCGCTGCACCGCTCCACAAAATATTCAATATCTCCGAAAATAATTATTTTTTCGACCTGGGTCCAACGGCATCTTAATCTTAAATGTATTTTAGATTTTTCTAGATGGTTTTCAAAAAATCGATTTTTTGAAGCCGGCACAGTGGTGTTGTCCGTTAACATGATCGATGTACACGTGTTTGAGATTCATATCATCCTGCTTGAAAAGCACCACGAAGTGCGCATTATCTCTCACGAGATGTTTGGGGATACGAGTGTACGTCTGACAAAGATAAAAGCTGTCAACAATCTCGTGTCTTCCCATGGAAAAGAAGGCTCTAACATTATCCTGCTTTTCGCATGCAATATCATCAAAGATGAATACAGTACTACCTCTCTAAGAGAGCGGTCTAGGGCGGTTAGTGGAAGAAATTTTCGAGAAATTCGTTGCCGAAGCCTTCCCCCACCGCTAGGTTAGCGCGCTCGAAAATCACGCATGTGGTAGCGTGTATGTGTTACTCCACTCGAACTCGATAAGAGAGCGCGAACGAAAGTGTTGAGAAAACTGTAAACGAGTTGCGGAAAGTGTACTGGCGTTTCGTCGTTTCATGCGTACGTATATCTCATTGAATATTGATGTGTAAATCTTTCTTGTTCTTCGCGTTTTTTTATTCTGCTGTTTGGTATATTTTGTTGTTGCAATATTATAACACATATGAAGGAAACATTTGTAAGACTTTCAATAATTGTTGAATTATCGTTTGTTCGCAAAAATATACGTAGTATATTCGTTATCGAAACTCGAACATATATTGTGTACAAAAAAAATGTAATTAACAATTTATCTTGTGTATATACTTCAAGTTGAAATATACAATGTATATATATGTATAAATATTTCATTTTTAGATAAAACGGGATGGCTGAATCGAAAAAAATAAAATACAAAACAAGCGGCACGGAGATGAGCCCGGTGAGAAATTCTCCATCAACTTCGTCTACCACGGTAGAAAATCGACCGTCAACGAAAAAAAAGAAGTTATTCGTCGATCGAAAAGGTGCAAATTTTGAACCATTTGGACACAGAATCGCTAGATTCTGTGTGCACCAAATTTGCCTTACACCAAAGTGTATTACGCAAATGGAGGCGCAAAAAGGCGGAGCTGCAAAAGATGTGCGAGAAAGAAAATCTAAAAAACGTCAAAAAGATTTAAAAAACCAGCTAACGTGGACGTTGACCATGCTCTATATACATGGTTTTTACAAGCACGAACGAGTGGAATACCAATTACCGTGACACTTTTACAGAGCAAGGCGGTGGCGTTAAATGAGGAATTGGGTGGCAGTCCAAATTTCAAGGCCAGTAACGGCTGGTTCTTGAGATGGAAGCAGCAAAAAGGGATTCGTCGGTTGGCAATAGCTGGCGAAAAACTGTCGGCAAATACCGAAGCCGCAGTTCAATTCAAAGTTGAATTTGAAAACATAATAAAGAATGAAAAACTCACACGGGCGCAAATTTTCAACTTTGACGAAACTGGGCTGTGGTACAAAACAATGCCGAACAAAACTATGGCTGCAAGGGAAGAGACTCAAGCTCCGGGGTTCAAAAATGCGAAAGACCGCGTTACGATTGGTGCATGTTGCAACGCCGATGGCTCATTCAAGTTACCGCTCGTAGTCATCGGTAAATCTGCTCGACCGCGAGCTTTCAAAAACATTACTCCGAAAAATCTCCCAGTCTCATATAAGCATCAGAAAAGTGTTTGGATGGATTCCTCAATTTTTACGGATTGGATTACAAACGAGTTTGTATCGGAAGTATAAAAATTTTTGCGTGAAAAAAATCTGTCCTCGGAAGCGTTGCTTATTATCGACAACTGCAGAGCGCATCCATCTATCAAAGTAGACGATATAATGACCATCTTCCTGCCGCCAAATGTAACTTCGCTCATCCAGCCACTCGACCAAGGAATTTTGGAAGCCATGAAGAGGCGATACAAAATTCGGCTTGTTTCGTCGATTTTGAATGAACAGGAGCAACATAACACTCCCGTTGAGGTCCGTCTGCAAAAAATTACAATCAAAGACGTTGTCGAATGGATCAACGATTCCTGGAGGCAGATAAACCCAACCACAGTCTACAAATGTTGGAATAAAATTTGGCCAACTGAGACTGGCATTGCAACGCAGACGGAAGAGACCGAGGAAACGATTCTGACACTGTCGAGTCCACTTGTAGGGGCTGAGTCGGAGCATTCGTTAATTCACGGCCCGGAAATATCGACAGAAAACATCGTACAAATGTTGAAAAAAGTCAAGGATACGAAG
The DNA here is from genome assembly GCA_951751655.1 of Ophion costatus. Taxonomy (NCBI): domain Eukaryota; kingdom Metazoa; phylum Arthropoda; class Insecta; order Hymenoptera; family Ichneumonidae; genus Ophion; species Ophion costatus. The sequence goes on from OX632360.1 coordinate 34,730,524, forward strand.
TGATCGATAATCACATCGTTCAAGAGTGGATCACAAGAGTTGAAGACTGGGGTACACGAGTTTTTTAAGAGTTTTGATACGAACATAAAAGACATACATCTCCGATGAATTTTCCATATATTTACGGACCCAATTATTCTAGTATCCGTAGTATGTGTAGGGTGTTTTTGTTTATTATTTTTAGAAACATCGGAAAACACCAATAGAGGAGATTCAACGATGGTACATTTCGATCAGGAAATTGGTGATCAGCCCAGCACATCAGCTGATCACGAAAATGAAGCCGTCTCTACGATTCTTGCGGACGTCAACAGGACTCTATACTCTGATGTCCAGTATATATGTTATGATACATACATATTGTGTATGCTGTACGATATTTGCATGTATTACTACTACTCATAAACATATCTCTAGTATAATGTAGCCTCGATAATTTTTATCAATATCAATAATATTCTATGCTGTGTTAATGTCTATTAAAATATATTTTACTTGCATTAAATTACTACTTGAAATTTAATTATGGTGCATGTTTTTTTCTCCGACTTTACGGCTTAAACGTATATATTATTATACAAAGGAATATTATCCATTTGACAATCGTGCGACGTGCGATTTTCTGAAATCGCTCGCGATCTCTTATCGAGTTGTCCGCGACAAACTCAAGAGGCCTCGGGTACACTGGACAGCTCGAGCTAGGTGGGGGAAGCCATAAAATGCGCTCAAGCGGAACGGCGGGGAAATTCTCTCTTAGCGAGGGCTCTCTTAGAGAGGTAGTACTGTATAGAGTTGGATAGCGCATCACTTGGCGCTATCACTTGTTCATGCGCCTCGAATGGATGATACGCTACTCCACTCACAGGTTCGAGTAATCGTTCGAGCAACTTATACTTTGGCTGCCGCAGCGATTTGGAATACAAGTAAATGTTCTCAAATCTCAAGCCATTCGGATGGATGATGAGAGTGAGCAGGGCATTGGTTTTCCCGCAATTCGATGGACCGCAAAATAGTGCACGTATGCTATCCGGCAATAAATTCCCATGACGTTTTTCTTTCCTCCCACCGTCTGCGACAAACTCGTCGAAATTTATCACGGGAAGTCCACCTCCAATAGTTTGCTTCCTGGACGTCATCTCACACACGACTAACGGCGAAATCATATAAATCGCATTCTTATAGGGATTATCCGTCAGTCGCATATTGCCTTTAGACATGATCGTGCATCGCAAGAGTGGTAAGGGTTTGGTCAATCGCCTAATCAACAAACTCCCCGTTGAGCTACATCTGCCGGGATATCAGTATCGTGGACCAGGCACAAAGTTGGCCAAGCGCCTCGCTCGTGGTGATCCCGGCATTAATCCATTGGATACGGCATGAAAACAACACGATATTGCGTATTCTAAAAATCCGGATAGTCTTGAAGTGAGACATTTGGCGGATAAAGTGTTGGCTGAACAGACTTGGCAACGTGTTATCGCACGAGACGCTAGTATCGGTGAAAAAGCCAGTGCTTGGGGTGTGGCTAATATTATGAAGACAAAAAGAAAATTCGGTATGGGGATAAAGGCTCGCGGGCTTGTGTTTGTTTGTAAAAGATAATTGGTGCTGCAAAGAAGACAATGATTCAAAGCAATGATCCGCAGAAGATTATTAAATCAGCTCTAAAGGGTGCTCGTGCAGCTGTAAAGATGCCAGGTGGCAAAGTACACACACCTCGGGTTCTACCTGTACGCCAAAAAATTGGTGGTTTATTGCCATTCTAGTTTGTTTCTATTGCCGCTAGTATAGATAGAGCGGCCAATGCTGCTCAAGCAGCTAAACGTGAATTGGTCGAAAGTAAGCGTCATAATCGGACAATTGAGGCGATTGCATTAGGTCGGGGTCTACATCTGAAACCATATAAGCAGGGATTGGGCCTTCATATTAAGGCAAAAAACTAGAAGTTACGCTACCACGCCGACCCCTCACCGACCGCGACCCACTCAAATATGCGAAAATCCTAAAAATTCCGCACTTTCGTGGAGATTACATGCGCGATACATTGCCATCGAGTGGACCCCTCAAATGTGAAGCAGCGATTGTGAATTTGGATGAAAATGTCGGTCCTGGAACACACTGGGTCGCTTACAAAAAGACCGGATGGAAAGTCGTGTACTTTGATAGTTTCGGCAATTTTCCACCACCATCCGAACTCATGAGATATTTTCATGTTGGTAGCGTTAATTATAATTGTACTAGATATCAAGAATATGATACGACTGAATGTAGACATTTGTGTTTCAAGTTTCTTTGTCGACAATTGCAGCACAAAGATAAATGTACACTATATATAGGGGGGAAATGACGTGGAGAATTCAGTTGTCAATTTACCAGCACCATGAATGATAGCTTAACGTTAACCAAATCTGGCTCATCATCCATACTCGAGGCGCAATACGTTCCCCCATCGAACTCTCGCCACACAAAAATTATACCCACGGTCTCGTGGAATTGTTAACGTTCAACTCTATTTCCAATATTGACGTTGACCACGATAAACTTTATGTGGGACATGAGGTGTTGACGATACCTACGGGCAGTTATGAAATAGAGGATATTGAGGCGTTTGTACGAGCAGAGCTCTCACGTAAAAACATCAAAATCAGCATTAAACCCAACAATAATACGCTACTCAGTGAGATCGAGTGTGATTGTGAGGAAAATTTTGAACCGAAAAATTCTATTGGACATCTACTAGGCTTCACCGCACGCAAATTGGAAGCCAATAAAAGATACGAATCCGATCTTCCAGTAGCCATTCTCAAAGTGATCGCCCTACGCGTTGAGTGCAACATTACCGCCGGTGTCTATATTAACGGACAAAAAGTGCACACAATTCACGAATTCTTTCCATCCGTGCCACCGGGCTATAAGATCATTGAAGTTCCCTCCCACGTAATTTATCTGCCAATCACGAGCCGCACGATTGATGCGATACAGCTTCGCATAGTGGATCAAGACGGTGATTTGGTAAATTTCCGCGGTGAAGTAATCACCATACGCCTGCATATAAAGTCGTGATGGGTATTGTTTTGAACAGATCTTCCAATAACAATAAACGACCATGGATAAAATCAATCAGTCGTCGGCCAGCGCCCAAAGTGCTAACACCTCAAAGTGCGTGGCGAAAGCGTGTAAACAATTATTTAGTCTGTGCTCTGTGCATCTGTTGCGTGAGATGGAAGAAGAAATTGTAAACATTCGGGCGCCCGTGGTCTTTGATGAGTGCATCATCCATTGCGAGATTCACGCGCATCAGCCATATGCATCTTCAACCTTCAATAACAGCGATGAAATTCGTATTGCTGTTACGTCCGGTCTCACGGTGGGCTTTTCTTTTTTTTTTTGTACTTTTGTAACGTCGTGTCTCTGTGCGGTGTCGGGTAAAAATCGCCTAAGCGAGACCGGATGTGCCCGGTCGAATTCTGCTGTTCGGACATCGCCTGATCCACAGAATTCGACCGTGAGACTCCGGGAGCGGGCAAGTCAACGTGGGCGGGTCAACGGGCGGGTCAACGTGGACAAAAATCCCCACCGGGGTGATAGCCACCGAGCCGATGTCGGTCCGGTGGCAGCAAAACATCGTTAGTTCCGATTTGTCCACGGTTCGCTCCTGGAGTCGGAGAAAACTCCTAGTAACAGCAGTACTCGCGGCGGTGTAATAAGTCCCGGCTAGCAACCCGGCGGACCCGCACAGAGACGTCAGTCTTTACTAGAAACGTAGTTAGGTAACGACATACTCGCGGCGGTGTAGTAAGACCTGGGTAGCGACCCGGCGGACCCGCATAGAGGCATTGATCGTTACGTTAGAAAACCATATTTTTCTCTAAAATCCTAAATATCTATCGAGCCAATGATAAAGGTGCGGGGCCTACATTGAAGCCCCGGACAAAATAGAGGACACATAAGTTCAGCGTGCGGTACGTGGGAGTGAAACGCGGGGAGATTGTCCCCGCGGAAGAGCGTGAAGAGTGAGTGAGTGAGAGAGCGACGCGGGGGAAACTGTCCCCGCGAAAGGGCGTGACTACCCGCAAGGATGTAAGTAGATTAACCACAGTATAATAAAATAGCTTTTATAAACATTTACCCCTAAATACCCATTGTCAGATTTGTTTCCCCACTCCCAATTTCCACAGGAGAGTTTGCCGGGCCCGTATGGGATGTGCGGCTATCCCTTCTACTTTAAGGAAATTATATTGAAGAATCCAAAGATAAGTAAACAAAATAAAATCGTCCCTTCTGGACGTAACATTGCCATCCAACATCAAGACCTCTCCACCCTGCCAAGCAAGAGTTCCCTACACATATGTGGGAAATTGTCCAAGCGCGATGGGGCGCCAACCACTGCTACAAGTCTCGTCTACAATGCCATTTGTCATTCGTTTGAGGAAGTGCGCTATGAATTGAATGCCATAGAAATTGATCGTCATGAGAATGTCGGCATTACGAGTGTATTGAAGGGATACTCATCTCTCTCACCGGCCAAAAGTTCTATGTTCGACAACACTGGACGGCTCGATGTTGAAGAGACCAAGCAGATTGTAGATGTGTCGGGGAACTTTGATGTCTGTCTACCGCTCAGCATGCTCCTCGGCTTTGCCTCAGGAGAGGCAAAGCCGAGAAGCGTTGATTCTCACGAGATCAAAGACCGACGACAATGGCATTGTACAAACGGCCGCAGAAGACTACGAACTCGTATTGCATAAAATAGAATGGCTCGTACCGTATGTAACGGTCTCGGATCAACGAAAAATTCAACTGTTAAAGTTTCTCGCCAAAGACGCACCAATCTCCATGAGTTTCCGAACATGGGAACCGTATGAATACCCGTTGCTGCCTGCGACCTCTAAGCACGTGTGGTCTGTGAAAACCTCGAATCAGCCGGAGAAGCCACGATATGTCATACTCGCGCTGCAGACGGGACGGAAAAATAAGAAACAACACAATGCGAGCTACTTTGATCATTGTAACACGAGCGATGTCAAACTATACCTCAACTCGCAATGTTATCCATATGGAAATTTGAATTTGAACATTGGACAAAATCAATATGCTCTACTCTACGAGATGTATGCGAACTTTCAGCAGACCTATTACAACAAAGAGGCTGAACCATGGCTGAGTAGGATGGAATTTTTAGAAAAAGCCCCCCTCGTTGTCATTGACTGTTCAAAGCAAAACGATTCGCTCAAGGCCGGCCCTGTTAACGTGCGTCTGGAATTTGGATTGAAAATCAATATTCCGCCACAAACTTCGGCATATTGTATGACCCTCCATGATCGTATTGTCGAGTACAATCCAATCAGTGGTGGGGTTAAAAAATTGGTATAAGATCATGCCGATGATTCGCACCCGCATCAGTCAACATGGAGCTTATCGTCGATGTATACGGCTTCAAGAGTCCCATCAACAAATTTGTCCTAAAGGAGATGTCCATCGTCAGACGCCTCGACAAGGATGCTGAACCGCGGACGCTCGCCTTCGACGCATCATTTGCATGGGACTCTCTACCGGCCAAGTACAGAATGACCAACAAGTGGTTGGAACGCAATTTCCATGGAATACGCTGGGATCACAGCGGCAAACCATACGAGGCAGCTAGAAAGACAGTTCGACGAATCTTGCAAGGAGCTCCCGCCATCTATGCGAAGGGATTCGAGAAATGCGCATGGCTATCAAGATTCACGGATGCCGCAATAAAGGTAATCGACTTGGAGACTCTGGACTGTCAATCGCTGCAGAAGCTGCCGAAAATCACGAAATCCAAATCTCCCCATCGCCCCTTCAACATGAAATACATCTGCGCCCATGCAAATGTAAAATCGCTGAAAAGCTGGTTGAGTGTAACGAGGCGTGAGCGAGAGATTTTTTTTTCAATGAATAAAAAACATTTCGATGGAAATATATACCATTTGTATCCTTTATTCTCCGACGAAACCACATTGAATTTCTCCTTCATCTACATTTCGATAAAACATTTTTAATGCATTTTTGTGTTTTTGATTTTGTTTTTACATTAGGGGTGTGCAGGTACCCGATTGACACGGGTACCCGATGTTCGGGTCGGGTCGGGTACCCGACGGGCTTCGTTTTTGCATTACCCGCCTCTATCGGGTACCCGAATTTGGTTTTCGGGTATTCGTAACAGACTCAGAGATCCGTATCTATTATTTATGTTTATTTTTATTTTTTATCTAGGTGTATCGATCGAATAATGGGAGAAAACGAAAACTCGAAGAAGGCGATAAATCGAATAAATCATAATGCTGTAAAGATCTTTTTTCGTCTCACTTCTCTATTCTTTATTCTTTCATTCTTTGTCTTGATTATGTTTCGTATTTTGCTTGCATACAATGTGAACACTGGGAGCTTGGAAGCAAACGGCCACAGCTACTACTCTTCTTCTCGCGCTCACCACCGCGAGAGTTCTCTCCCGCGTCTTGTTGTCTCCACGCGTCGCCGCACCACTCTTATAATCTCATGCACGTACTATTCGGCTTTTTCGATTTGTGTGACAATCGTTAAATTGCTGAGCAAGCGAGCACTCGTAAACGTCTCTTTATTGTTTCTTGTTTCACCTAATCTTAATAATTTAATAATCTCAGTCGCGAAATCTTCAGAATCGAGTGATAATCGATTGATCGTTAGTGAAATTAAATCTGACTGTGATACTGAAACAGAATCCGAAAAAAGTGGCGGTACGAAAGGTGGTAGCCACTCGGAGCCTGTGAAAATATTGAAGGAAAAGAAAAGGAGTCCCGTATGGGATTTTTTCGTTGCGGTTGATTCGACAGGTGAGTTGAATTTGATCAACACAAAAAATTGTTCAATGATTGTTATTATTACATTCATTCAACTAGCATTTTCTTTACAGTAATCCATGAATTCGTGAAACTTTTGCGTAGGTATTGTAAGTGACTCTCGAAGTGTATTTTTTTATGAACTTCTAATTTTTCATTTTCTACCCTCTTCTCTGTCACTTTATCTTTGCAATTCAATATCAGCCGCTACACCTTAATTATTAGTCGAAGATTGCAGAAGACGACGATAGATTTACTTTTATAGTTTAGATATTTCTATATCCACGAGTTGCTCGATTGAGATTGGCAGCAAAACCGGAGATACCTTTGAAGCATATATTGTTTGGTTGATTTCATACGTAGACGTATAGTTTTAATTTTTCTTTTAATTTAACATCAAAATTAAAACTATGCGTCTCATTCGCAAATAAAATTTAATTTGGAGATGTAGGAGGCAAATCATACCGATTCCGATTTGGGGATTTCGACTAGTGCGGTTATTGTGTGTGTGTGCATGTGTGTGTGTGTGTGCGCGCGCGCGCGCGTGTGTGCGTGTGTGTTTGTGTGTGTGTCCGTAGGGTGGAGGGAAAAAGGTCAATTTTCGCGGATCGTATCGAAATAGTATTTCAATTTTAAACATTTTTTCGCTAGGAGTTCTTCTAGCGTATTTTTAATTTCAAAACGTCAAATAAAAGTTACATTCTTCTCGCTTCGAATAAGCACAGGGGGGCGGCTGAAATCGACCCACCCGGTGAGTTTTTATGAATTGTTCAGTGCCAACTGATTTTTTTGAACCCGAATTTACCCGAAAAATTCGGGCTACCCGAAAAATTCGGGTACCCGATCCGAATCATAGTCTAATTACCCGACCTGACCCGACCCGACCAATTCTGCTACCCGCACACCCCTATTTTACATAGTCAACACATAAACCGTCGAAAATAATTGCGAGATGACCGTGGTGCGAACAGTTCAACGATGGTGTCCCAACGAATGTGATCTTTTTTTTCCGCCTCAGAGACGATGGAAGAATGTTGTATTTTCCACAAGTGCATGTAGCCGTTTGCGCGCCAGTTTCAGCATATTCTCGATGGTGCTGTTCGACGATACAACGCATTGTTTTCCCGTCCACCATGTTCACAGACGGCGGAACTCGACACTGTTGTATTTTCCACCAATGTGCTGCATGCAGATTCGACCATCGCGTGCCACTTGCAGCATACTCTCGAACATTGCCGGATCTTGGTCAAAGGCCTTCACAAGTCGCGCGGGTAAGACGACGGAGAACTCATCCGCGATGTCCACGATGTAGCGTTTAACAAATTTAGTTTGCACGGCCCTCATATCGGAGATTAGTCGTTCCGATTTAACAGGAATTTCTGACAGCTTCTTCGTTGGGAGGAATTCCACCATCCGGCCGACTTTGTTGACACTCGAGAGATCCATTTGCCCCGCACTTACAAAGTCTTTTTTGGAGAGATGTTGATGGTGCGGTGGAATAGTGCAGTCTGAACTTGGTCGACGGAATTATAAGCTCCCCCGTAAGCCCCCCCGCCCTACTCAAACATACACAAACATCTCCCCTCTTTTCCAATCGTGAAAAACAGGTTCAAACACGTTTGAAGAACCCCGTATGTGGAGAATTTTCACAGCATTTATTACACTCCCGACGTTGAGGTGGGGGGCAATCGATGTGATCTTTCATCTGCGACGTATTATAATGCTCCATGCATGGAAGATATGATATCACTTCACTGTCGTTCCGATGATGTAACGGCAAACGATCCCACAATAAGCCTACATATTTACCCCAATATTTTAGGAGCAAAACCTTTGGAACCTGTTCGAGCTCGTTTTTTGTCAAGTCCAGGGCGTGCTTGGCTGGATGTAGTGCGTACATACTCGCACATGCGAACATCTTGACGTTATATCTCGGAATGAACCCGAGACCTCGATGAGACTTCTTTTTTCAAGAGTGCAGCTGCGCTCAAGTGGTCCATCGGCGCCAACGGCCCTTGACGATACATCCCTAAAGTTTGCAGTTTTCCCGAGGAACCTGTTAGGACCTGTTTCGAGTGTCGGCGAGCTTTGAGACGGGATGGATGCTAACATCTTGAGATTTTCTTCGAGATAGAAGCAGGGCAGCTGCATGTCGTAAATAAAGACCACCCATGTGGCGCCTAGCGTTTTCAGAGTACCGAAAATTTTCCGACCCATATATGGTTGTCACACACACACGCGCACGCATGCACGCTTTTCCAAGAAACCTGTCAGGACTTGTTTCGAGTGTCGGCGAGCTTTGAGACGGGGTGGAGACATCTTGACATTGTCTTTTGGAATGGAACCAGCTGCATGTCATAAATTAGGGGGCTTTGAAAGGCCGCCACGCACGCACGCACGCACGCACCCGCACGCATACGCACACACACACACACACACACACACACACACAGAGCCAGACACACACACACACAAGCGCGCGCGCACACACGCACGCACGCACACGCGCACACACACACACACACAGCCACACTTACGCACGCGCACACACACGCGCGCACACACACACATACACTCACACACACACGCACGCACCTGCACGGATATGCGCACACACACACACCGCGCGCGCGCGCCCACCCCCCTTGCTCCCGCCCCCGTCGCTCCCTACTCTCCCCCTTCCCCTCGCTCCCTCCCACTCCCCCACGCCCCCTCTCTCCCTTCCCCTTTCGCCCTCGCCCCTCTCACCCACCCCCCAAAAAGTGGGTTGGAACCGGCCTAGTTATACTACTAATGTCTGAACAAATGGTAGTCAGATGGCGCGATGTCGGGAGAGTATGTCGGATGAGGAACGGTATTCCAGTGAAGCTCAGTGATTGTTGTGTGGGTTTCCTTTGCGACATGGGGTCTCGCGTTGTCGTGGAGAAGGTGCCCAGTCCCGCGTCTTGGCCGTTTTTCTATTATAGCTTTTGCCAATTCCTGGAGATTCTCGATGTATCGTGTAGAGGAGATCGTCTTGCCTACAGGGAGAAAATTGTGAAACCGCATTCCCTTTCCGTCCCAGAAACAGCACAACAAAATCTTTTGTGAGTGCCGATCAGGTTTCGGTTGGTGTGGCGGTTTTTCTTCGATAGGAAGCCAGTAGGCTAGACGCATTGCGTCAATACGTAATAAAACATTTTCAAAATTTTTGCGACAACACTTTTTTATCAACCTAATACTCTCATCGATGCCAGGCCCGCATAACTGAATTCTACAGTAGTAGCAGCCTCCAGAATTCCAATTTCCCGCTGTCTGCGGAGCATTCCTTCTTCTCGCGTGTTCGATTCAGCACGGTGGTCGGCTGCATTGCAGTCCCAAATCCAGAATAGCTGGGAAAAACTAAAATTATAAAGATTCTATTCAAGGAACTCTAAGTACTGGGTCAGCGAGAGGGGTATATTTCTTTCAAGGATCAAGTAGCGGCAGACGTTGCATTACCCTTGGGGTCTCATTCGTAACGGAAGCCTCGAAACGCTTTAATTTTCACAGTGGTACTTCCACCGGAAAGTGAGTACATTTATTGTATCAGTAGAGTTTTTCGTATCAACAATACACAGAGCACGAAAATATGTTAACACCTACTACAAATTTACGTGACCGGGGCAAAAAAAAACAAAATATGTGTAAATTGCATAAAAGTTGAAAATTCTACAGAATTCTGCGACCGGTCGAGTCTCACGTTATTCTTTACACTCTTCAGTAAGACATAGGCAACAATGAGCTGCCTAAAATTGCCTTTTTCGTTTCGGTAATTTTTTAAATAAATAGACGCAGAAGTTCTCTTAGGCGCGCGGCGCAGGTGTGACGTCAAGTGATTGGTTCTTCAAACTTTGTTGCTGAAAATTTTGATTACAATATTGTTCTTGGTGTACCGGATTCTACTACCATTCTCATATTAATTCTTCTAAAGTATACATTGTTGTCGCAACCTTTTCATTGACTCTTTCAGGCTCTCAGAAGAGCAGTGAAGAGATTGGTCTCACTCGAGAGGGACTATTTTATTTTTTGATAAACCTTTTGAATGACCATGCCACAAAAGCCCACGAAATCATTAAGATGATATGGTTCTTAAAGCTACGTACCTCTTACACGTTGTCGGTAAATGAAAATCAAACGATTTGCAATTTTTTAGACGGCATAAAAAAGAAGTGGCAAGAAGCTAGGAGAACCCAGGCGTAGTTTCTACAGAAAAATACGGATTGGTTGAGCATGTTCGTTGCCTTCGGGAACAATAAGGAATTTTCTGCGAAAATCGAGAAACCGGCTGCAGTTGGTGGCCGTCCACCAGAGAACTTTGAGGAGGGGATTCTGCGATATCTGGGGCGCCAAATTTCGACCACGTAACATTGTAGTTTCGGCCAAAAGTAACACTTTTCAAAAGTAAAAAAAAATGATTTTCGATCAAATAAGGTCGATTTTTGATGACCAAAAATCGAGCAATTCCCATGTACGTATTGCAAACTGGCTTCGTATTGGCACTGTACTGATGCCAGAACTGCCAATACTGGCAGGTTACCAAGGGCCAAACCTTGCCCAAATCAAAATCAGTATTGAGACAACTTTGGTTTGTTAACACCGGTCCAACTTATGGTGTCGTGAATCGGCTCGACACTGTTTACGGATATTGGCTCAGGATAAGTGCCCAGTTTTGGGCCAGATATAATTTCCAATCTTGAGACAAACCCGAAATCAGTACTTTGCCGGTACATGCCCGTGTATAGACTGGAAACTTGGCTTAGTCTTGGCTCACTACTGATGTCAGAGCTGCCTGTACTGGCAGGCTACCAAGGGCCAAGCCTTGCCCAAGTCCAAATCAGTATTGATACAACTTTTGTTTGTTAACACCGGTCCAACTTATGGTGCCGCGAATCGGCCCGACACTGTTTACAGGTATTGGCTCAGAATACGTGCCCAGTTTTGGGCCAGACATTATTGCTAGTCTCGAGACAAACCCTAAATCAGTACTTTGCCGGTACATGTTTATACATTTATTTACATTTATAAAATAGGACGCTGAATTGCTTCAAAGAAACTTTTGTTTTTATTGGTTTTGTTCCAGCGGTACAGGGTCTTCCCGTTTTAACGAAATCCGCAATCCCCAATCCGCATTAACTTTCCACTACACCCCGCCTTATATATCGCCTGTTCTGCAACTACTCCTCCGTCTACCTACAATTCCAACCCCCCCCCAGCGGCCGCAACCGACTTGCCCCTCTGTATCGTATTCACCATGACATATCTGTCCGGGGTACAGGGAAACTGCGGAACACCGATACCAATTCAGGCGGTCATCAAGTTCGCCCTCCCAGTCGTGGAACTAGTCTTATTTCTTATTTCGCCGCGAAATGCCGACGAAAAACATTTCACGACAAAGTGTACGCGACTGGGTTTCGAACCCGGGACCTTCCAGTCCGCACGTTTAGTGGCAAGCACGCTAACCACTAGACCATCGCACCGCTTATGACAAATGTATACTATGATCGATTGAAGGAAGTAGATATGCTGTAACACTCTTTCATCTCGAATGATTGAGAAATGTAAAGAACATATTGTGAATAAATATTTTCAAAATATATATGTGAGATTAAATAGTCGGTACGCCAATGATATGTAATCATATCTCGGCCCAGCACACAGAGTTTACCAATACTGGGGCAGTACTTAACCTAAGACTCGGTAACTAAGGCTGGCATGGTACTGTTACAAATGCTGGGGCAGTACTTCCAGCCGAGACTCAACCAACCTTGGTTAGCAACAAGGAACATCCCTCAGGTGTCCGCCACCGATTTTGTTGAAACTCATATATGTGATAGAGCTTCAAAAATTTTGAGACACGTATTTTTTTTTATCGGCGGAAAAACGGTTTTGAGGGGTGAAACGCACCCTCGAAAATGGGGATGTTTTTTCGTTTTTCGTCGATAACGTTTTAACGGTATGAGATATAAAAAAAATTCAAATTGCAACAATGTTTATTTTTTCGTGTACTATACATTGGAGATGAGAACGATACCATTATCGACGAAAAACGAAAAACACCCCTATTTTCGAGGGCGCGTTTCACCCCTTAAAACCGTTTTTCCGCCGATAAAAAAAAATACGTATCGCTTACTTTTCGGTGCTTTATAACATATCCAAATTTCAACAAAATCGAAGGGTGTCACCTGAGGGATGTTCCTTGCAAGACTGGCACTGTACTAATAAAATTGTTTGCCAGTACTGGGGAAGTACTTAACCCAAGACTCGGTCACCAATACAGGCATGGTACTGTTGAGAATGCTGGGGCAGTACTTCCAGCCGAGACTCAACCAACCTTGGTTACCAGGACTAGCACTGTACTGATAAAATTGTTTACCAATACTGGGGCAGTACTTAACCCAAGACTCGGTAACCAATACTGGCATGGTACTGTTGCCAGTGCTGGGGGCGTACGTCCAGCCGAGACTCAATCAACCTTGGTTGCCAAGGCTGGCACTGTACTAATAAAATTGTTTGCCACTACTGGGGTAGTACTTGACCTAAGACTCGGTAACCAAGGCTGGCGTGGTACTGTTGCCAATTCTTGGGCAGTACTTCCAGCCGAAACGCACCCAACCTTGGTTACCAAGACTGGCACTGTACTGATGAAATTGTTTACCAATCCTGGGGCAGAACTTAACCCAAAACTTGGTAACCAAGACTGGTATGGTAGTATTGCCAATACTGGGGAAGTACGTCTAGCCGAGACTCAACCAACCTTGGTTAACAAGACTGGTACTGTACTAATAAAATTGTTTGCCCATACTAAGGTAGTACGTGACCCAAGACTCGGTAATCAACACTAGCGTGGTACTGTTGCCAATGCTGGGGCAGTACTTTCAGCCGAAACTCAACCAACCTTGGATACCAAGAATGGCACGGTACTAATAAAATTGTTTACCAATACTGGGACAGTACTTAACCCAACAATTGGTAATCGACGCTGGCACGGTACTGGTACTTTCAGTTGGCACTGCTGAGGCAGTACATCCAGCCAAGACTCAACCAACATTGGTTACCAGGATTGGCACCGTACTGATAAAATTGTTTACCAATACTAGGGTAGAACTTCACCCAAGACTCGGTAACCAAGACTGGGACGGTACCGATGCGTTCGGTTTCCAATACTGGCGCAGTATCGCTAACTGAGAGTCAGTCGCCAGAACTTGCACAATTCTGGGCCGTATTGGTAACTCTGGCGCAATACCGATATTCGCACATGGGTTGTAATAGTTGGTTTTCGCATGTGCATGTATGCGCATGTTTGCGTGTGTATGTGCATGAGTGAGTGTAAGTGTGCTCGTGTATGGTAACAGGAGAATGTGTCCCTCGATCGGGCAGCGGGGAGGGGGCGGAACCCCAGTTGAGGTGGAGGGGGTAGAGCCCAGGTACACTTGACGTAATTTTTTAATAATTTTCAAAATAAAATAAGTTTATTTCGATCGAAATTATTTGAATAAAATTATATTATTTGAATTCGAAACTCCGAATTGAAGGTTGCGCCTCTTGTGGAAAAAGTAGACATCAATTCATGTCGCGTGTATAACAGGCATAGCATGGCAATATGGCCGCGATCACGAGCTGATATCTTCGATCGTATGTTACGAAAAATACGATATAGATACGATACTATACATATCATACACCATGTTATCCAAGTATGTTTGGTGAGAACCTGTAACGCACGTGGAAGGTGTGTCGCACGTGGAAGGTGTTTGCTACTGGAGCGCGGGGCGTCCTGGGGGTGCAAGCCCCAGCAAAGCCTCGTGCGGCGGCGGAGGAGGCGGAGCCCCCCACATACACTAAATATTGTTTTTAAATGTATATCCGAATGAATAAGTCGACGTCATTAATTCGGATGTATTAATGTTTTATTTGTAAAAATAATTTGGTGAAAATATGCATAATATTAAGCTGACTTATTCATTGCATGTAATTCCTAGAGTTTTTACACTTTGCGGGGGGTATTTTTTCCGCCATTCGTTTCGGTTTTTCGTGTTGTTTGGGTTATTTCGGTCTTCATGTGTTGTTTAGGTTTTAATGGGCTTGTTTGTTTGGGTTTGGATTTGGGAAACAAACCCTAACAAACCCACACGCACACATGCGCACACAGGCACAAACGAAAACTGACGTTTGTCAATTGCTCGATTTTTTTATGATAAAAAATCGACCTTATTTGATCGAAAATCGATTTTTTTACTCTTGAAAAAGTGTTTCTTTTGGCCAAAACTACAATGTTACATGGTCAAAATTTGGCGCCCCAGATATCGTAGTACTGCCGACTTTGTCACCCAAATGAGTCTGAGCTGCAGGGAAATTTGATGTCACGGCTATGATGAAGAACGCTACCTCGGGCAGTCCCACTAAAGCGTCCAAATGAGAGCAATTTTTGAGTACGGTTTCTAAAGATTGTTATTGCCATTATGTTGCTAGGGCAGGGAGGCATCTCGTGAGGCGGACCCCCAAGGGGGCGAGCCCGGGTGGTACGGTGAGCCGCGACACCGCCTTCTCAGCTTCATTTACTTCGGGAGTGTGAGTGCCTGTGCCTATCGGATACGAAGTTATCCATATGGAAAAAACGGGGATAACTGCAAGCGGCCATCCCGGTGCCGTTGGGGCAGGCTCGCGGGTGTATTTTAGTCCTCTTACCCCGGTATGGAGGAAGGCCGGGGTGGATCTTTATGACCGATCGGACTCGTGGGAATAAGAATGGAAGAAACAATAAAAGCAAGCACAACCGAGACGGAAATGCCAACGACTGAAGGAAGTGAGACGATGGAAAAAGTGGGACAAGGCATGCAAAGGAGCCCGAGCGCGGCGTCGGGCACTTCGGAAGGAGGACGCCCCCAACAAAGGGTGAAGCGCTCGCGTGAGGAGCTCAACGTAGACAGCGATTCGGCGGGGTCCTCCGGACATGTGGACACCCCAAATAATCCTGTCAAGAAGAAACGGGCTGGACCAAGGTCAAGAAGGAAAGCCGAATGCTGGGTCGAGGACGCGGGATTCCTCGCTCCAGCTCAAGTGACATAACAGGTGACGGAGGTGGCAACCGCAGTAGAGAAGGCGGATAAGGAGGTCCAAGTGGACCCCGAGGAACCGGGCAGCATTATTAAGCTGCTAAACAAGTGGATGGTCGCGGAGAGAGGTACCCTGGAGACCTACCTATTCAAGGATGCCAACAAAGTGACAAGACCCGTCATTAGCCGCCTGCTGGAGTTCGTAGGGAGGTACGAGGCCGAGCTCCGCAACCAGCACGCGAATGGCCTGCAGGCGGGGATTGCCTTCAAGGCAGTAAAGCAGGAGTCGCGTGCCCGCGGGGAAGCCCTGGGAAGTGCGGAAACCAGGCTCCAACGAGGCTTGACGGAATTTCAGAGGGCAACGACGCTGAGGAAGGAGAACGAGGAGCTCCACAAGGAGAAAGTCGAGCGAGAGACGACGGTCCGCCAGAGGACGGAGAAGGAGACCCCCCGGCAGACGTTCGCGTCTGTCGTCGAGAAAAGAGGCCATGACGGCCCGACGGGTGGTGCGCAAGCGCTGCCTGTCGGGCCGATCTCGTTGGGGAGAAAATTTCCCCAACCAAGGATGGTGGCCGTGGCGGGACGTCGTACCACCAACGAGGACCCCAGAGCCGTGGAGGACATCCGCAAGGCTTACTCCGCGATCTCGAAGCGCACCGCGGCGCCCTGAAAGCGCCTGCGGCGTCCGTTAGGCGGACGCACAAGAAGGGCGTAGTGATCAACATCGCCTGGAAAGAGGACGCCGAGCTAATCACAAGTGCTAACCTTAGCGGCGTGAGCCTCACGGCAGTGATCGCCCCTAAGAGGAAACCATCGATCATTGTATATAACGTGGAGAACGACGTGTCGAAAGAAGTCCTGAAGGAGGACTTCGTTAAGAAGAACCTCCTCAGGCACTCGAACGAGGCGGAGGCTGTTTTCGATGAGGCAGTCTCCGTCGCGCACTGTTTTAAGAGCAAACAGGGGCTTAAGGGGTTACTCCCATTGCGATTTTGAAAAAATCGTTTCTTTTATGGCATTTTTTTGAAGTATAAGTATCTGAGAATATGTCCTGAAAATTTCAAGTCAATCCGAACAAAATTGTCTGAGATATGAGCGTTGTAAGAGAAGAATCCGTTCTTCGTGTAAACTGAAATTGAAACTTTAAACGTGTTTTTTCTCAAAATGGCATTTCTGAAGTCGGTGACCAAGATTACTCGAACACTAATGAACCGATCTTCTTGAAATTTTGCAGGCTTCTTTGATACCTAAAAATGTAGTCATTAATCGTTCGATTTTTTATTTATTTAAAAATTGCCGTTTTATAGCCAAAAAACGGCCGTTTTTTTTTCGTTAAAATCGAACCATTAATTTTGACTGTCCGCCATTTTGTGAAAAATGAATATTTTTTAAAATCCTTAGATTAAAGACTAGTTTATACTTATATTTGACTAAATCCATCCGCATTTTTTTTTTCAGATGATCCACTTCGCCGCAATGTTGGTCACCGCAAACCGTGTATATAAAAACATTATTTCATTGACGGCCATTTGCCACTAAAAAATGTAATATTTTTCAATAAAAAAATTACTGAAAGTTCTTCAAGATGTGTTCTTTAAGATGGTATATTGATCGATTAAAAAAGTTTCGTAGTTTTCTTTAAAAAAATTCATGAAAAGGCCTTTTTTTTGCGCTACAAGTGGGGGTAACGCCTTAACAACTGGATCATCCAGTTACTCATGAGACTTATGGAAGGAGTCCTCAAGCGTGGGCGCGTAATCCTCGCGTGGGACGCATATAGGAGCGCCGAGTATCATTATGTTACTCGGTGCTTCAAGTGCTGTGGCTACGGCCACATTGCGAAAGACTGCAGTGCTCCGGACCAAGTCTGTGAGCACTGTGGGTCGAACGACCACCTGAGGGACGCCTGTCCCTCCAAAGCGACACCGAAGTGCGTGAACTACACAAGGAGCCGCAGGAAGGAGGTGGCACACTCCGCAAAGAGCAAGCTGTGTCCGGAGAACACCCGAAACGTCGGGCGATACCGGGCACAGCTTGACGGCGGTTGAGACCAACACTGGCCTATCTGCTTTCACATGTGTGTTGTAATCGTTCGTTCTCGACTTCAGTCGGGAGCGACGATTTTTTTGGCGTTGTGAACATTTTAACATTTTATGTAGTGTTACTATTTATAAAGTGTTTAGTGTTGTGACCGTTCCCGGCCTCGGCCGGTGAACGAGACAGTTTTTTGTCTTTTATGCGTCTTGTGAACATGCAGACTGTGACATTTTTGTGCGTGTATCGTCAAGTGTCTTTGGTTAAGTGTTATTTATTCCGGTGCCTCTGGACAATGACTTTTGAGTTGAGAACCATGCGGTCTCGGCTTAGGCCGATGTCTCTTTCGGCAGAAGGGTTCCCGCAGTCTGACTCCCACGGGACGATGACTGTGGAAACCTCGGTGAGCGGTGACACCGCCGTTTCAGCTGGCCTACCACGGCCGTCGGAGCAGGGTCACCGAAGTGTAGCGGCACGATTATGTGTCGCGAAAACCCCACCAGTAGTCTGAACTGGAACCATGGGGGCTGGGTAAGTCAGCGACGAGTAGTCGGGCCCAGCCAATGAGGTTGGACTCGTGGGGGCAGTGGTTGGCTACATGCTGGTGGTCAGGAACCTGATAGGGGTTCCGGCGTGTGAGTTGCATACCAACAGCTCAGGCAGCAGCCTGCAGAGCTATTAGACTGTTGGAAAGTTACTTGGCTTCACCAGTAGTTGCACGAGGACCCGCACCCGAATGTAAACTGGGAGGCTTGCATATGCTTGTCGCGTGGTCGGGCGTATCCCGACCCCGGACCCGGGGGGGTCGTGTTGTATAACGGACAACACCACTGTGACGGCTTCAAAAAATCGAATTTTTGAAAACCATCTAGAAAAATCTAAAATACATTTAAGATTAAGATGCCGTTAGACCCAGGTCGAAAAAATAATTATTTTCGGAGATATTGAATATTTTGTGGAGCGGTGCAGCGCTCCGTGACGCTCGGGGTCCCGCGCAGCTGCACGCCTCAGGGTCGGCAGGTATATCGAATAGCGACCCATACGACGGTTTCGAGATAAAAAAAAGAGTGTATCAATCATGTCCAAAAACGTATGGGGACGCGCCTCCGCGAAATCGTGAAAAAACAAAAAGGATTGTCTGGCGGAAGAAAGCTCACCGGAAAATTGATTGACGAGTTGAGCACATATTACGGCTTGGCTATTCGGAGGAACAGCGATGATGTTGAAAAAATGAGGAAGGCAATTTGGGCAACTATCAAACATAAAATATCCACAGATAGTGAGCCACAACATGATGATTGCCTAGAGGGAGCCGAGTCGTGGTGTTCGTGGCAGCGAGCGGTCGCAAGCGGTAATATTTCTGAATATCGCCATAAGCCGCCTCTTCCTGAGGAAGTATTGAAGGCAATTTCGCCAGTCTTCAAAAATTTGAGCAGAGGCGATTTTCTGCAGCGTTGTTTGGGCGGCTTCACGCAAAACAACAACGAAAGCTACAACAAATCAGTTTGGGCAATAGCCCCCAAGTGTCAGTCCGGAAACATAAAAATTGTCGATTTTGCAGCTGATATCGCGGTATTATTATTCAATGATGGCCTGAGAAGCCTCATGAAAGTTTTGGAGACGTTGGGGATAACTATCGGCCCAAATTGTTTCAATTTTTGCGTTGAAAGCGACGCAGCGCAGATCGAGATGGTGGAGCGCTCGCTCACAGACGCTGCAAAAGAGGCAAGAAGAGCCTCCACAAGTTCGAGAAGGCCTGCTATATGGTGCCGGCATTGCTGATTAAAGGTAAAAAAATGTTTTTCCAATTTATCGCATAAATTGACAAACCTAAAACTTTGAACGCGTTTTTCTCAAAACCACTTTTTTGAGTGCGGCACGCCGCAGAACTCGAGGAATTTTTATCCGATCGACTTCAAATTTGGACTGCATCAATAAAACTAGATTATCTAAAGAAGAACATAGGATTTTTTCGATATCTCAATAATAAAAAAAGTTATAGCCTATTTACGACGAGAAATTTTGCTCGAAAATCGTCCTTTAATTTCAAAAGCGTGCCTATTTTTTAAAAATCAATATTTTTTCAAGTCCCTATGTACTTCTCTTCAAAATATCATATTATTAACGAAAACACTCGGTATTTTTTTTCAGATCGACTTTGAAGAGAGTTCTGCTGCGTGCCGCGAACCACTGCAGAGGCAACAGTACCTGACGCGGGAGCTTCCCCAGCGTCACCATGGGGCGTGAGAAATTTGAATTTTTTTTTTATGTATCTTCAATAAACAACAAACAAAACAAAAAAAATTCGAATATCTCTTTTTTTTTCACAAAAAAAATTCTTGAAAAATGGCAAAAAAACAGGGGGTCACAGTGGTGTTGTCCGTTAAGGCTTATGGCCAGGTACGGCACGTTAAACACACTGACATTTAATTGCCCTTATGCTGCTCTTTCTCTGTTACCTGACAACCATATGTCCAGCCATGTGTATCAGGCGATACGATTCGGAGCACTAGAACATAATTCGACATCATATCCGTCGTGCAAATCTGTGGTACTGGACAAAAACAGGTTATCCGCCTAAAGATGACGATAACTGAAAGTAGTGCTGAGGTGAGACTTTAAGCACTGTTAAATTATATCCAATGAATCGCATATTGTCAGTACAAGGAATTGTTTTGAATTGTCTCTCAGCGGATAAAATTTATGAAATGAATCTGATTTGCAAATAGGGATGCAACGAAACGTCAGGTCAAAACACTTTCGAACAAATATTAAGCAATGACGACGAAGATAAAACAAATACAGCCATTTTATTTACTTCGCTTGTGCCATAAGAGCTTATTTTTGTTGATACAGTGAATAACAACAAAGTAGTCATTTTGAAAAATGCACGGCCCTTACCCCCTCGATTTTGTAGACCGATTAAAAATGAGTTTTTGAAAGTAACTGCAGAAGCAACGCGGAATGAAGCAAATGGCATCAAAGAACACGGAAAGCAGTTTCAAATTTTTAATACGATTATTAGTGAAAAAGAAATCTATATCTCCCACAAATTAGCCTTAACCTTAGAATCCTACACTATCCGTACGAGACAAAAAACCTTCACAAGGGTTACGCGCACCCCAGCACTTCAAATCAACACTGCTAACGAACTGTTTGTCGTAGAAAGTTATTTTTTTTATTCGAACGCTGAAAGATTGAAGAATGGAATAAGCTATGCGAGAAAAACGTTTTTCTTTTTTCTAGTGCCTCTAACATAGGTCTTACAAATTGGAAATTAAAAAATGGCAAGTACGTAAGGAAGGCATCGAGAATTGTGAAAACACAATACAAAAAGGTTTCCGTGAGAATTGGGACTTTTATCGATTAGCCGGCGTAAGGATATATTAGTATAGATGATGACAATACTGCTCGTTTTTTCTTTCAAAATTCCAGTATTTCCGCATCCATAACGGGACTGGATGAAAATCTGAGCAAATATTTATACATAATCTTGCAAGATATATCTTGCGATTTTAAAATAAATGTAAATAAATATGAAGGATACACTTTAGCTACAGTCCGCAGATTTGTGCTATTATATCCTTGGTATTGCCATAAAACGTGGCTACTCTGAGATCGGGGTAACTTCGACAGGTTTTGGGGCTACTTTGTCATAGCGCCAAGATACGGTTTAAAAGTGTGCGCAGCAAGCCCGAGTAACCTTCTGTGGCAGGCTGCGGGTGTGGGGAATAAACTTGATCAACAATGTGTTGTTCGAGTTTATTATAATGGTGCTAAAGTGGATTTTGATCTTATTGATAATTATAAGACTAATTAAGTGCCTCTAGTAGTACCCTAGGTACTTGATATTTTTATGTAAAATGGTTCCTTAAGGGAGGACACCAATGTAACTGTCCACTTTCGACCGTTTTCTTTGGACGTTTTTTTAAAAGAAAGGAACAAATTACATGGTCACAAGAACTTTTAGGTTTTATAGGGTATATATTGAAGTATGCAAAAAGTGTACTTGTCAAAAGAATACAAAATGGCGGCGCAGGAGTCGCTATAGTACTACAGGTTTTCAGCTAACCCTCTCCGCAGCACGCAGTAGAAGAACGGGGGAGATTAATCAATAATTTAATAAATAGAGAGACGGGCTTGAACAAAAGTTCGTTTTTTCGACCATAATTTTCATATAAATAGTGATATATTTTTTACAATCTTCAATTGAAAAACGTGCTCATACTTGACAGTTAAACCAATCTATGAAACTACAGTGAAATTTTAAAGGCGATTCGATGAAAATTGTTCGAGTTCTGCTGCGTGCCGATATAAAAAATATGGTTCTGAGAAAACCATTTTTTTATTTTCGTATACTATTTTTAAAATGAAAATTACACGGTATAAGTGGAATGGCTGCTTTATGACATACCTTTTATTCAAATCTCAAATAAATAATCCAAGAGACAAACAAACCTCAATAAAGATGACAATTCGATTGTAAATAATCATTGTTTTTCATTTAATTCCATGTATAATGCATAAAATAATACATTTTTTTACCAAAACGATGTCAAAGTAACCGTTAGTGTTTGACACAAGTTGCATTTTAATGCCCTGTTAAAGAAGCTCCGAACTCGGGGTTACTTTGACTCTTTTAAAAATCTATAAAATCGTGGGCAGGTGGTGGGGCTTGATTTTCTCAAACGTTTAATAGCCAAAGGACCCATTGTTCTATTGGAGCAAAAAAAGTTGGAATTTAGAATGTTAAAAAAAAGTTACCTACAAAAAACTTCCAATACCTGTTCAAAGTAGCCCCATTTTACGTACGTGCCCACTACCGCACACAAACTTCTAATGCACAGTCCAAAAATAATACAATTTTCGATGCTGCCAACAGGGCAAATATCAGACGAAGCCCAGGAATCTTGTAATAAATATATACAATGATATAGACAAGACGTCTCTCGAAAATGAGGTAGAAAGCAAAATATGGAGGATGCTTTCTTGCAACATTTCATTTTGTCCGACCCCGTTATTTCAAGTTTGCGTAAGCTGCCAGTAAAGTCAGGTAAATCACTATCGCGCAGATGCGTTATTGAACTATTTTTTTGCGTTAAAAAAAAGTTCAAAAGCTTAAAGGTTTTTCTTTTTAATATTTGGTCTAAAATCCAATAGGTATTGAGACACAACAACTCAATCGAGGATGATTTTCCGAGATCTAGTAAAAAAAATGTTAAAATATATTTTTTTAATTCTGAAAACAATGTTCAAATAATTATTTTTAAATGCTGAAAAAATGTGGTCAATTAAAAATGAAAAGTAAACAAATTTTGTTTTTTGATAGATTGTCCTATACCCCATAATTCCCAAATAGAGCCCCCACTTATCAGAGACCCACCAAAGATTGTAAAAAAAAATTTCAAAAAAACTTCAGAATAAAATCTGGCTACTCTAGTGTGAACCAATGCAACTTTTTACCCTCTTGACATCTTCTCTGTGTCCCCATAGTTATTGGACTACGCCCATTTTTCCAAAAACATGTCTTTTTTAGGTAAAAATGCAATACTGGGGCAAAAAAATCGGACGAAATGTTCTAAAAAACAAAAATATAAGTTTTGCTACCCTCTTTAAGTTTGTCATGGAAAAAACGAGAGAAGAAATTCGTTAGGAGTTATGCATGCAGTGTTACACGTGCAAAAAAAATCTGAAGAATAGACATTTTGAAACAGGCGTACGAGGCCCAAAAAAATTGTACAGTTTTCTTAAAAAGCAAAATGGATGTATATTTGTCCTCTTCAAAACACCGCTTGGGGAATTTGATTATCTTCATTTTTGAATCCGCTATCTAACTTTTAGTGCGGCAAGAAATTTCGACTGGTGTACTCAAACTTTTGGCCGGCAGTATACGTTGTAATACATTATTTTGTTCTTTTATAATAGATTCGTAGTCAACGGCCTTGAGAACCCCCGGGTACCAAATTTCGTAGAGACAGATTCAATTTTGGAAGAAGTGTCCGACAATTGTGTCGGACCACTCGGACATCGCTGACAGGATATTCAACAACGAAACAGACCAGTAGTGGTAATAGGCCGGTTTTGGCCGCGGGATCTCAAGGGGGAGCGGGCGGGGGTCCAGCGCGGGGAAGCCTAGCATGCATGGCGGAGATGGACTCCAGCGCAGGGTCTCGCCGATACGAGGGGGGATGTCAGGGGGATCTGTGGAGGGGGTATCCATGTGGTCCAAAGAGCGGATGGTGGGTGGCGGGGACGACCGCCATCACCGAATGTTTTGTGGGGGCGGGGGACATGGTGAGTGACCGTTAAAACCTCATAAATCTTCTAATTTATTATAGACATAACAAATATTATCATCGATGCGAGCAGAGTGTGTGTGTGTGTGTGCGTGCGTACGCGGGCGTGTGTGCGTGCGTGCGTATGTGTGTGTGTGTGCGTGCGCGTGTGTGCGTGCGGGCGTGCGTGTGTGTGCGCGCGCGTGTGTTTGTGTGTGTGTGTGTGTGTGCGTGCGTGCGTTCGAGCTACACTCTTCAAAAAAACAGTTTCATGCGTCGAAGTCTCGGTGTCATTCTGAATTATAATGTTAATATGTTCACATGTTCGAGTATTTTTTTTTTTTATTTTATATGTATTCCTCAGAGGTACGGGTCCTTCCCCTTTTACCATCCCCTCCTTTTTATTCCTTCCATTCCTTCCGACATTCACAATCCTTCCAGAGCTCCCTACATTTTCCTTCCAGAGTTCCCCCGCAGAGTGTTGACCGCAGCCACTCTTTCCTAATGCACTACTGTATCGCATTTGCACGAGGGCCCAGGGAAACTGCGGAAAACCTGGGCCGATACAGGCGGCCATATTTGGCTGAGTTTCAGTTGTATTAAACATCAGAAACTCAGACAAACTGCCTCCCGCTCAAAGGTTGATGCGCAAACCAGTGCACGGGCAAGCGGTCACCGCTCCAAGTATTGGCAGCCTCCAATGCTGCTTAACTTCAGTGACCGCCGAGCCCGCACACCGACCGCGCGCCTACCTCTGTCGGTTCACATGTTCGAGTATGTACGCAGAGCATCTGGCCAAGCACCCCCTGGACTTGACCAAAAACGAGCTCGAACAGATTTCAAAGGATTATTAGGGAAACTACATTGGTTTATTGTAGGATCGTCTGCCAGAACATCATCGGAAAGACAGTGAAGTGATATCATATCTTCCATGCATGGAGCTTTGTAATACACCGCAGATGAGAGAACACATTGACTGTCCCCCACCTCAACGTCGGGAGTGTCGAAAATGTCACGAGGAGGGAAATTCTCCACGTACGAGGATTTTCAGACGTGTTCGAACTTGTTTTTCATGATTGGAGCAATGTAGAGACGTGAGGGGGAACATTCTCCACGTATGGGGTTCTTTTAAAGCGTTTGAATCTGTTTTTTTCCACGAATGGAAAAGTGGGGAGAAGTTTGAAAATTTGAGTGGGAGTGTTAGTAGGAAGCTTATAATTTCGTGGACCACGCTCAGACTGCTCTATTCCACCGCAACATCAACATCTCTCCAAAGAGGAACTTTCAAATTGTGGGAAAATGGATTTCACGAGTATTAACAAAGTCAGCCGGCTGACGGAATTCCTTCCAATGAAGAAGCTGTCAGAACTCCGCAATAACTCGGATCATGGAATCTCCGACATGAGGGCCGTGCAAACCAAGTTTGGGAAACGCTACATCGCGGACATCGCAGATGAGTTTACCGTCTTCTTACCAGCGCGACTTGTGAAAGCATTCGACGAAGATTTGGAAACGTTCGAGCGTATGCGGCAAGTGGCACATGATCATCATCTCCGGATGACATACAAAGGTGGAAAGTACATGGACTTTTTCCAATTCTGAGCACCCATGGTGGGAAAAGACGAAATTCGTTGGAACACAATCGTCGAACGGCTGTCCGTATCATCGAGAGCATGCTGTAACTGGTGCGCAACTGGTCAACTTTACATGCAGTTGTGGAACATACAACAGCGTCAAATTCCATCGTCTCTGAGCATGGTAGAAAAGAGCAACTTCGTTGGAGCAACACCGTTGACTGGAACAACCGTCGGCATCACAGTCGTCTCGCCATGGTTTTCAACGTTTTATGTGTTTACTACGTAAAAATGTATTTAAAAAAACTGATTTATTGAAATGTAAGAGGAGGAGAAGTTCAAACTATTTTCGTCGTAGAATAAAGAATACAAATAACATATATTTTCAGCGAAATGTTTTTAATTCATTTTTTAAAAATCCCTCGCTCACACAATGCTTCGAATATACTCAACCAGCTTTTCACCGATTTCACATTCTTATGGGCGCAGTTGTATTCCGTGTTGAAAGAATGATGCGGGCATTTGGAGTTTATGATCTTCGGCAACTTCTCCAGCGATACACAGTCCAGAATCTCCAAGACGATTACCTTTATTGCGGCATCCGTGAATCTTGATAGCCATGCGCATTTTTCGAATCCCTTCGCATAGATGGCGGGAGCTCCTTGCAATATTCGTCGAACTGTCTTTCTAGCTGCCTCGTATGGTTTGCCGCTGTCATCCCAGCGTATTCCATGGAAATTGCGTTCCAACCACTTGTTCGTCATTTTGTACTTGGCCGGTAAAGAGTCCCATGCAAATGGTGCGTCGAAGGTGAGCGTCAGCGGTTCAGCATCCTTGTCGTGGAGTTTGATGATAGACATATTCTTTAGGACAAATTTGTTGATGTGTCTCTTCAAGCCCTGTACATCGACGATAAGCCCCATGTAACTGATGCGGGTGCGAATCATCGACTTGATTTTATACCAATTTTTTAACCCCACCACTGATTGGATTGTACTCGACAATACGATCATGGAGGATCATGCAGTATGATGAAGTTTGTGACAGAATATTATTTTTCAATTCAAATTCAAGACGCACGTCAACAGGGCCGGACTTGAGAGAATCGTTTTGTTTTGAGCAGTCAATGAGAACGAAGGAGGCTTTTTCTAAAAATTCCATCCTGCTCCGCCATGGTTCAGCCTCTTTGATGGAATAGGTGGATTGAAAGTTTGCGTACATCTCGTAGAGTAGAGCATATTCATTTTGATCAATGTTGAAATTCCAATTTCTATATGGACACCATTGTGAGTTAAGGTATAGTTTGACAAGGATCATGTTACAATTATCAAAATAACTCGCATTTTGTTGTTTCTTATTTTTTCGCCCCTTCTGCAGCGCGAGTATGACATGTCGTGGCTTCTCCAGCTGATTCGAGATTTTCACAGACCACGCGTGCTTGGAGGTGGCAGGCAACAATGGATACAGTTCCCATGTCCGAAAACTCATGGAGATTGGTACGTTTTCGGCGAGGAACTTTAACAGCTGAATTTTTCGTTGATCCGAGACTGTTCCATACGGTACGAGCCATTCTAATTTATGCAATACGAGTTTGTAGTCTTCGGCGGCCGTTTGTAGAATGGCATTATCTTCGGTCTTTGATCTCGTGAGAATCAATTCATGCTTGGCATTCACAATAATTTTACGATAATCTTCGGCAAAACCGAGAAGCATGCTGAGCGGTAAACAGACATCAAATTTTCCCGATACATCTACAATCTGCTTGATCTCTTCGACATCGAGCCATCCAGTGTTCTCGAGCATAGCACTTTTGGCCGGTGAGAGAGATGAATATCCCTTCAATACACTCGTAATGCCGACATTCTTATTACGATGCATTTCTATGGCATTCAATTCATATCGCACTTCCTCAAACAAATGACAAATGGCATTGTTGACGAGACTTGTAGCGGCGGTTGGCGCCCCCATCACGCTTGGATAATTTCCCACATATGTGTAGAGAACTCTTGCTTGGCCGAAGGGAGAGGTCTTGATGTTGGATGGCAATACGAATTTCATCGCTGTTATTGAAGGTTGAAGATGCGCATGGCTGATGAGCGTGGATCTCGCAATGGACGATTGGTTCATCAAAGACCACGGGCGTCTGAATGTTTACAATTTCGCGTTCCATTTCACGCAGCACATGCACAGCGCACAGGCTAAATAATTTTTTACACGCTTTCGCCACGCACTTTGAGACCCAAACTCTTCAAGAGTAACACGTTTTGAGGTGTTAGCACTTTGGGCGCTGGCCGACGACTGATCGTTTTTATCCATGGTTGTTTATTGTTATTGGAAGATTTATTGAAAACTATACCCATCACGACTTTATATGCAGGCGTATGGTGATTACTGCACCGCGGAAATTTACCAAATCACCGTCCTGATCCACGATGCCACGCTGTATCGTATCAATCGTTCGACTTGTGACTGGCAGATAAATCACTTGCGAGGGAACTTCAATGATCTTATAGCCCGGTGGCACGGATAGAAAAAATTTGTGAATTGTGTGCACTTTTTGTCCGTTAATATAGGCTCCAGCGGTAATGTTGCACTCAACACGTAGGGCGTTCACTTTGACAATGGCTACTGGCAGGTCGGATTCGTGTCTTTTATTTGCTTCTAATTTGCGTGCGGTGAAGCCTAGTAGATGTCCAATAAAATCTTTCGGCTTAAAATTTACCTCACAATCACAGTCGATCTCACTGCGTAGCGTATTGCTATTAGGCTTCAGGATGTTGAGTCCCAAATCGCAAATGATGATAAAATTCTGAAAATTTGGTATGTTTTTGTATGAAGTATTTCAGAGGTCGTGTAGAAATTTCACGACAATTAGGAAGCTCGTTATTGAACAATTAACATTCACAAATTAAGTGCTGTCTTATGGAAACTGATGTAACTTTGCAATAAGTTTTTTATTTGACCTCTCAATTTTGTAATATCTACAATATACTGAAAACAACGGAAACAAAACGAAGTTTATTGATACATTTTTTTTATTTCTTTTAAAAATTGTTCTTAACAAAATGTTATTTTTTTAATAACGAGCTTCTTAATCGACGTGAAATTTCAACACGACCTCTTAAATACTCCATACAAAAACATACCAAATTTTCAGGATTTTCTTACCATTTATTATTTCAACGCTTAACGAGGTTGAAGTAATGATGATAGAACTCTGAAAATTTTGCATGTTTTTACTTGAAGTAATCAGGAGGTCGTGTAAAAATTTCATAACGATTAAGAAGCTATTTATTGAACAATCAACATTAACATGTTTCATAGGGACTCAACATCCTTAATGCTGATTTTGATATTTTTACGCTAGCTCTGCTTGTGTGATAACTGCCCATATATATCGTCAACACATCACGTGAAGTTTATCATGGTCAATGTCAATATTGGGAATAGAGTTGAGGGATGACAATTCCACGAGACCTATAGTATGTTTTTTGTGTGGTGAGAGATCGATGGGTGGAAAGTATTGCGCCTCGAGTATGGATGATGAGCCAGATATGGTCAATGTTAAACTACCATCCATGATGCTGGTAAATTGACAACTGAATTCGCCACGTCATTTCCCACCTATATATAGTGTATATTTGTCTTTGTGTCGCAATCGTTGACATAGAAATTTTAGACAGAAATGTCCACATTCAATATATCACATTCCTGATATCTCGTATAATTAGAATTAACGCTACCAACGCCAAAATATCTCATGAGTTCGGCTGGTGGTGGAATATTGCCGAAATTATTCAAGTACATTACTTTCCATCTAGTCTAGTCTTTTTGTAAGCGACCCAATGTGTTCCAGGACCAACATTTTCCTCTAAATTAATAATTGCTGCTTTACATTTGAGGGCTGTTCGCTGGTAATGTATCGCGCATGTAAACTCCACGAAAATGTGGATTTTTCAGCATTTCCGCATATATGAGAAGGTCGATGTCGGTGAGAGGTCAATAAGGTAGACCCGAGTAGTATAGCTATGACAGTTCGAACGCCGGTCCTCTGAGGGGGGCACGAGGCGGGGGGTTCAAGCTGGCCAGCGGATGACGTCACGCGCGGGAGAGGTAATCGGTGGGGCCGGCGACGTCACGCGGGGACGGGGAAATCGTTGGCGTTGATGGGGGGTATCGATTGTTTATTGATTGATTATTGATCAGTTATTTGTTTTACTCTTTTAAATTTAATTTTCAATTTTATTATTGTTTGATTTATTCTTGTTTCATATATTTGTGCGAGCGCGGTATAGTAGGTACGAAGATCCGCACAAACAGGAGAGGCCGTTCGAAGACGTTCGTGGCAGCGCGGCCACTCCATCTCTCATTCTCGCTCTCTCACACATACGTGTAATCCGATCGCTTCGTATCTCTGAGCGACACGGGTCAACCAACTCAAACCCAGTGCAGCCAAATCGCGCGTAAACGTTACCCCCTCTCTAGTATCTTACGCGCCCATCACGCAATCATAGTAGCGCGTGTCCGTGAGCGAGCGACACTCGGACATCGTCGGAAAGAGCTGAGTGCGGTCGAAGTGTGCCGACCGAGCCTTTGGCAGCTACACCAATATATGGACACTGAGCACGTTCATGTGCGGCCAAGCCGAAACGAAGGCTTCGAGGGAAAAAGCAATCTGAGCCCGACTCGCGCGTAACGTCACCCGACGGCAAGCGCGAGGCTTTTAGATGATTTCAATGCTTATTCAGCTCTTGATTCTCTGCGTTATTAATCTATACAAAAAAATGTATTGCGCACTGTGATCGCTTATTTTTTTAGTTTATATGTTAATTTAAATATAATAATAAATGTAAATTACAACTTATTTATCTTCTGAAAAACCGTTTATACTTTGCTCGCACCCGTCCTAATGCCAAATAAATTACAATTCATAAATTATAATTCATATTCGTATTATTATATTCATTCTCATACTTTCATGAAGCGATAAAGCATTATTCCCAAAAACAAGTCAATCATCCATCCGGCCGCGAATCGTAAGTGCCAGAAAGTGCATTTTTAACACAAACGATAAGATGGTCCCGTTGGTAGCGTTCCTGGCTTCGGTCCGCAGGAGCGCAGGATCGTTTCTCACGCTCAGTGCTTTTTTTAAAATTATGATTACTATTAATTCTTATTTGATTAGTTATCATTATTATTTTAATTAGTTACCTTTTAGTGTCGCAAAATTTATCGCGCACTCTTACCGTTTATTTTATTAGTTTGTACGTTAATTTAAATATAATAAAAAATCTAAAATACAACTTATCTATCTTCTAAAAAATTGTTTGCACTTTACTCACACCCGACCCTATGCCAAAGAAATTGTAATTCATAAAAGTATGCGGAAATACATTTATATTCGTATTATATTCATTCTCATATACTTTCAGCAAGCGATAAAGTATTATCCCCAAAACCAAGCCAATCATCCATCCGGCCGCGAATCGTAACCACCAAAAAGTGAACATACATTGCCACAGAAAATTAAAGGAGCAAGAAAAGTTAACAATTTTTTTCGTGTTTTTCGAAAGGTTGTAACTTCGTCAAAAATGATCGTAAAAAAAAGGATTTCGAAGCTTGAAGTTTCTAGTTTTAGATCCAACATGGATTTTCTTGTTGAGAATCACTGATTGCGCGGTCGAAAGAAATATAAGGGCAATGAAGAAAATTTGCAAATGTTTACGTTTTTCAAAGTTCCGCACGGGTTTCGGAGAGTTTTTTCGGCCTTGACCAAAATCAAGGTCATTGAGCCCATTTAACACACTTCAATTTGCTTTTTTTAAATCTCCGTACGACCATTATTCGCTGAGATTTCGCCGGCCTTTCAATAAAAAAACGTCAATTTGTCTTCAGTCATCGATATCTCAGGAACTGATAGTCGTATACGGGAATTCGATCGGTAGTTTTGGAAACGTGAATACATACTTTACAAGCTCTGATTATTATTGTAGTAAAACTTTTATTTTTTATTTTTGCCATTAGTTTTAGAAAAGTACAAAAAAAACTATGTTTTCTTGGTTTTTATAAAATCCACCGCTACTTTGCAAATATTGTGATAAACACTAATGTTTATGGACGGTCATTCAGCTCAATATATCCCCAAGAGCCATGCAAAATTCCAAATTGATCCGTTCATCGGTCTTTCTTGCCCGATTGACCAAAATTTGAAAAAAAATTAAAGTAGCAAGTTTCCTCCTTCGCAGACATCATTTCATGATTATTAAGAGGAAAAAAAAAATTTCATTACCTTTCGTACAATTGGGTATTGAGTACGCATTAAATGTTGGAAAAAAATCCTGAAAATCATATTGACTAAAAATTTCCGAAAAAAAAATTTTTTAATAAAAAAAATGTTGAAATTTTTGTTTATTAAAAAAATGTTGAAATTTTTGTTTATTAAAAAAATCAATTTCGAATTTTTTTTTTTAGTGTTGACATTTTTTTCAAATCAACATTGTACCGTCAGCATTAGAATTACCCAAAGCGTACCACGTGGAGGTACGCTTTGGGTAATTCTACGTACGCTTGGAGTAATTCTAATGCTGGCGGTACAATATTGACTTGAAAAAAAATGTCAACATTAAAAAACAGTCGAAATAGATTTTTTATAAAAATAAATTTCAACATTTTTTTTATTAAAAATTTTTTTTTTCGAAAATTCTTAGTCAATGTGATTTTCATGGTTTTTTCGAACATTTAATGCGTACTCAATACCCAATTGTACGAAAAGGAGTAAAAAATTTTTCTTTTCACTTAATAATCATGAAATGATGTCTGAAAAAGAAGAAACTTGCTCCTTTAATTTTTTTCATATTTTGGTCAATCTGGCAAGAAAGACTGATGAATGGATTAATTTGGAATTTTGCATGGCTCTTGGGGAAATATTGAGCTGAATGACTGTCCATAAACATTAGTGTTTATCGCAATATTTGCAAAGTAACAGTGGACTTTATAAAAACCAAGAGAACATCGTTTTTTGTACTTTTTCATAACTGATGGCAAAAATAATTTTTTTCATCTACAATAATAATCAGAGCTTGTAGAGAATGTATCCACGTTTCCAAAACTGCGGGTCGAATTCCCGTACAACCATTAGTTCCTGAGATATCGATAACTGAAGCCAAAAGGACGTTTTTTTATTCAAAGGCCGATATTTCAGCGAAAAATTGTGGGACACAGATTTAAAAAAAGCAAACTCAAGTGTATTGAATGGGCTCAATGACCTTGATATTGGTTAAGTGCGAAAAAATCTCCGAAACCCGTGCAGACCTTTGAAAAACGTAAAAATTTGCAAAATATATTTTGTCGTGATTTTTCATCCGACAGCGCAATCAGTGATTCTAAAAAAAATCAGTGTCAGAACTAAAAACTAGAAATTTCATGCTTCAAAACCCTTTTTTTTTGTACGACCAATTTTGACGAAGTTACAGCCATTAGCTGTTGCGGTAAATTCCAATGCCGCATGCATCGGCGATATTGCAGTACTTCCGAATCCGCCTTTATGCGTTCGGGAAGCCTCTCCCACAATATGTCAACGAAGTGATGAAAATTTTGTAACAAAACAATTTTTGGAATAAACTGTAATTGATGTGCCGTTAATCGGGGAATACTGCAGTCGTTCGACAGGTTCGAATGCATTCTCGATACTGAGCGGATGTGGCCTGGTGCAGTCCTATAAATACTCCTTACAGGACGTATTTTTGGCGAATGTCTATTTGGATTCGAGAGAGAAAACATGCGTTTCGTGCAACAAACGACGGTGATTCAAGTAACCAATTTCGACGACAGAGTAATGGAGGGCCAACAAGTACGCATGCATGGAGACATGCTGCCACCAACGAAATGTAGCATTATTTGCGGTCCTCCAAATTGTGGCAAAACCAATGTTCTGTTAAGTTTAATAGAAAGTAAAAATGGCGTACGTTTTGAAAACCTATATGTATACTCAAAATCGCTGCAACAGCCAAAATATCAATATTTGGAAAATCTGTTGACATCGATTCATGAAATTGGCTACTTTGAATTCCTAAATAATAGTAATGTTATCCCACCGGACGATGCGCTTCCGAATTCCATTTTTATTTTCGTTTCGAGTACTTTGCAATGGGCAGACACGCGAGCGTCGATTGTTTCTATCTTTGCCAAACATATGCCAAGGTTCCCAAGCATCTTATACGCGACAATGTGAATCTGCTGACTTTATTTAAGCAAGATCGTACAAACTTTAAACATGTATACAATGAACATATAAATACGGATATATCGTATGAAGATTTTCTGGTGATATGTCAAAAATGTTGGGAACAAAAATACGGCTTCATGGTGATTGACAAAGATAGCACATTGTCCGGTGGTCGATATAGAAATGGATTTAACGAGTTTGCAATACTGTGATGTAATCAGTCGACATTGAGACACCAGCGATGCAACGACCAACAAATAATTTCATGATGACGACAATTGATACTGATGAAAAGATTGCGAGGTAAATTGCGAAAACAAGCGCAATACTCAATACGCAAGAAATATCAAGCTTTGAAGAATGGAAAAATGGAAGAAGGTCTTGCATTGGAGAGACACTTCAAGCCAATTACCGAACCTCTCAAGCAGATTGTTAAAAAATCCGCTACTGTTGAATCTCTTGGCCCAGAAATTGATTCGTTAAGCATGTCGGAAGCAAAGGACGTAGAGAAGGATGTGAAACATGAAACAAAGCGCACACGTTCATTATTTCAAGATTCGCTGGTAACTTCTACACCGAATCACTTTAAACGTAAACGACGAAACGAATTTCTGGATGATACGTCGATGGCTGCTGTAGCCTAGCAGCCAGCCACCATTGTTGAAGAAGACGTTTTTGAGACTACGCCCGAATCATTCGTGTCTTTAGTTCAACGTCAATTACAAACGGCTGAAGGTCAAAATACATTGCGGGAACATTTCGGTCCACTCGGTCAACAATATATTTCATCCATTCTTTCACAAGACAAAAATTCCAGCATGGATTACGTATATGGCGTAAAATTTACAAACGAAGGAATGATGTTAGGCGATAAGCATTTCAATGTGGATAATAATGATAATATTTCCATCGATGGCATAAAATTCTTGGGAACCCCTGGACTCTATGAGTTAATCTTCAAGAGAATTCCTGACGATGCAATATACACCGAGGAAGACAGAGACAAATATAAAAGTATACTGTTATCAACAAATGCACATCGACGTAGTGGCAATATACTCGGTCCCATATTGGGTAACTAAGGCTTCAAGTATAAATATATAATTGGACCATTAACGTCCGACCGAAAAGCTGGAAGGGGTATTAGAAATACCGCTCGCCATGACGTTTAATGACAATAAAGTCGATTATGTGCATTGGAATGATCCCAACGAGTTGGTCGACCGATTTCGATTGTTGGAAGCTTCACGCCACGCGGGTTACAACGCTCACGACAATGAGATAATGTCGATTATTGAGGAACTTCGCGAAGCTGGTCTCATTATAAATTAACCTATGCACCGATGATAATGATCATTCCTCTGTCACTATTGACACCAAGATGTCGATCAATAAATTTTGCTCATTACTTGGAACGCGGCACAATTCATACTATCAGTGGACTGGGCCAATAAGAAATTATACACGCGATAATGCTCTTTGTCTAACCTCTAGTGGCTTCGATGCAAGATCACGTAAAATACGAGGCGTAGCCCTACCTGAAGGGAATTACGATGCTGCTAATAAACGTTGCGTGGAAATAAAAAGCAAGCTGTTGACAGATCACCTATATGAATTTGAGAAGAAACTCATCGCACTAGAGGATACGCTTCGAATAACTATGAACTATACGTCCAAAACGATTCAGTATGTAACAGACGCTGTATCTGACACAACGCAGATTTGTAAAAATCGTCTTGTCAAACATACAATATGCTCGGAGAAGAAAAAACGTTTGAAGAAAAGCAGCTTGTGAAGGAATTACATGCTACAGCAAGAAAAAACTTTCTACGAAGACGTGTCATTGTACGTGCGTACGATGATTTGTGGCAGGCTGACGTAATCGAAATGCGGCCGTATTCGCGTTTCAACAAAGGCTACAATTACATTCTCACTGCCATCGATGTGTTGAGCAAGTAGGCATGGGCCGTACCCCTGAAAAGTAAATTTGGCAATGAAATGGGCACAACGATCGCGAAAATCATACATGCAAGATCATCGCAGATATCCCAAAAATCTTCAAACCGACAAAGGAAGACAATTTTACAATGTAAATGTGCAACGAATCATGGAGAAATACAACATCAATCATTATTCGATCTATTCTATTATGAAAGCCTCGGTCGTCGAACGATTCAATCGCACTCTTAAAAATAACATGTGGAAAATGTTTACACTCAATGGTAATTACAAGTGGATCAATGCGTTACCGCAACTCGTTATGAAGTACAATGCTCGAAAGCATCGTACGATTGGCACGAAGCCCATCGACGTTACTCCTGCGATTGCGGAGAAACTCTTAACCACCGTATTCAGCAACGTAAAAATTGCGGCTCCCGCAAGATTTAAAGTCAATGATCTTGTGCGCGTAAGCAAATTCAAGACAATATTTGAAAAAGGGTTCACACCAAATTGGACCACCGAAGTGTTTAAAATCGTCAAGGTGCAACAAACGTATCCCGTAACGTACCTAGTTGCGGACTCAAGTGGAAATCCGATAGCCGGAGGAATCTACGAAAACGAACTGCAACGTGTTGCCGATCCAAGCATGTATCTCGTGGAGAAGATAATTCGAAAAAAGGGCAATCATTTTTATGTTAAATGGTTGGGAATGGATAAATCTCAAAACTCGTGGATACACAAAAATAATATATTGAATTAACTTTTATAAAGCATATGGAAAATGCAATAAAGTTTATTTACAGTAAGCGTACCATTTTATTTATGTATAAATTCGCCATTCCTTATAAGAATAAATCATTATATCCTGTAAACCCTAACATACTCGCATTATATATAACATTCAGATTTCTCAATATATATCAAATTTACATTACTACATTCATTATACCTTTCCATTTTTATTTAATAACAATATATACAATGGAGTCTAACATTTACAATGCTATTTCATAATGACCCCATGGTAAGGTGTCCGTACTTTTTGGCACGATATACCGCTTGTCATCGTATGGACTTAGAGCAATTTTGGACTCTAAAATAGTGTAAACTTCGTGCAGCTTCGATCTTATGCAGGACTGCTGACGAGTCATTCCAATTTCTTCCTGTAAACAGCGAGTGTAGTCATTGAAACTTATTGTTTGCGCGACGACATTACTTTTCACACCTTTCACCTTTTTCGTGTCTTTTTTACTATCGACTCGCAAAGCGTAATCGCTCGTATCAAATTTGTTAATGTTACGCTTCATATCATTGTAAACGTCATCAGACTCTATGTGGTATATGAGACTATCGGTGTCGGTGTACATGATCTTGCAATTTTGCTGATACAGCGGTATCATGAATTCGTGGTGGAAGTCATATAAACATGTTTTCGATATGTCGAGTATACACATATCCACATAAATCGGTTTGTTAAATTTTACCTCCAGATTTCGCAATTCGATCGTAATAAGATTTTCCGAAAAGACACATTGACTGTGAAAATTTGGTTTAGCGATCATTGCTTCTGCCCCAAATCGTCGATCCCACTTAGTTACAAGCTTCACATCTACATGGTTTCGCACGCTTTCCATTGTTTTGCCGAATACTGCATTATTCATTAATTTATACAAATTTTTCTCAAAATCATTTGTAGCACGTGTGCGAAACTGCGTATTCAATTCGATATATGAACGCAACCCGGGGGATTGAGTGAATTTATAAATCTGTGTATTTTCGTTACTTGAAGTCCATGACACCAAACACTGCTGCCAATTACGATAGTGTATCACGTAACGCTTCTTATCACATCCGGTTGCGAGCAATTTTTCTTCGCGCTTGCCAGGTGGTTTGTCGCGTGTCGGACAAAACGGAAGGTCACTGTGCGAATCATGCAAACGTTGCGGATATTCGAGATCGACTTCGAGGGGTGGGGGGAAAAATGTCGAACGGTCGATATGCAGATGGGCCAAAATGTCGAATTTGAAAATGCCGAATGTTCGAATATAGATGGGTCAATCTTACTAGAGTCTGTAAAGTCGAAAATAACAATTACGAATATGAACATCTCGGAAGTTGATATATAGCGGAAAACAAAAATCAGATTTAATCAAATATCGAAAAACATAATATCGATGGGCCTGTATGCATAACACCAAATAATTCGAGACGACAATTCTCCGAATTAAAAAAATGGCGACGGTTCACAATGCAGAAAATCATTAAAGCGAACGGCCAAAAAGTCGAGTGGTTAAAATCGCGAAGGGTCAAAATGTAGAACGTCCCGGATGGCGAAGCGAGCAATACGTTACTTGCACTTCAGAGTGAAGCTGCGAGATGGCGCTGGCGGTCTGTCGGCTGGCTGGTATATCGTAAGGCCGTCATCTCTATTAGTTCGAATGGAGATGGTACGAAGTTCTCATTTCCGTAATTTTTGCCAATTACCGTACTGAAAGGGTAACCCCCGAATAACAATTTTGCAAAGTATTTAGGCTAGATGACCAGAACTATGCCAGAAATTCGAATCTGAAATATTCGAGCGAATCAGGAGCACTGGCGGTGATTTTATTTTCAACGATCCGCGTGGCTCACTATGTAGCCAGCGATACAAGAACGTGGCGAATCCGGGTTCTATTCCCGCCAGGGGCGAGTTTTTTTCTTTATTTCATTTTACCTTTTTCGATACATGTACCCACGTGGTTTACGTGTAAAATTTTTCGAATTTATGAATGTTAACTGACACTATTTGTAATGATTCAAATTTTGGTACAAAAATGACGAACGTCGGGTAGAGTATTAATGCATTCTTATGCATTCTCATGCATTAATGCAAATTTATAATTATAACGCAAACAAATCCAAACAAACCAACTCACTATAGTCCAGTCAAAAGTGGCCATAGTCGAAAATTTTTGCGACCGCTTAGTGAAACACAATCCGGGTTGATTAACATTCCTATGTTAATCGTCCCGGGGAGTCCGAATTTCTAGGAATTTTAACTATTAACGACGAAGAAAAAGGTGAAAAAAATGCATTATTTCGAGAAGCAAAAGGAAATCACGAAAAAGTTTCGAACAAAAGTTGTATTATGGAAGATTTGCCCTCCTAGGTGAATACGATATTTTTTCTCTATCTCGAATAGTTTAGCCGTAAAATTGAAAAACAAATTCACACCAATACTATCAACGCCCGAGGTACACGGACGTGACGAAATCGAGAGGTATGAGCAGTGCTGGTACCACCTCCTCTCTCTCTCGCTCTCGCACGGCCGCTACCGCGCTTCGTTCGGGGGTCCCCGACGTTCGATCGCGTATTTTCGGCAGCCCCGACGTATGTCAGCGGCTTGCGCTCTCGCCGGCGCGACCAGCCAACCTGCAGCTCGGCTCGAGAGTCCCCGGGACCAATCTCGAGTGTCTTCGAAGGGGTTATAGTCCAGTCATTACGTACATTCAAAAAAGAAAATGAATTTGCGCTTCTAATTTTTTAATATGTTGTAGGGGATACCTAGAAAAGCTTAACTTGAGATTGTCGACCAAGCTTTCCTAGGAGCTTTCGCCGCCATGTTGAAAAAAGGGGTAAAATTTGTTTCTCGGCAATAACTCGGCTATCCGATGAGATTTCGAAAATTTTTGTAGGACACTTTTTGTAGCTTTCTTTGTGCTCTACAATAACGCCTGAATCATTTTTAGCGTTTCATGCATCGTTATCGAGATATCGATCGATAAAGTCAAAAATTTAGGACATAATTTTTGTTTTTTGCTTTTTTTTTCTTTGGGTCTTAATAAATATGAAAAATTGTGGAATTCAAACTTGTAGAGCATATTCAGACCTACAATTTCCTTCTTGGATTTTTTTATGTTGGACAAAAATTACGATCTCCAGCGCGCCGCAAAGTCGGTGAATCCACACTCAGCGTCGAGCGAGCTGCTCGCTCGGTTGTGTCTGGATGTCGAATCGAATGGGAAATTGTTCAGGAAATTGATGGGATAAAAAATAAGTACATAGAGCAACAAATTAAGGATCACACAATAGTAATTTATTAAACAAATAATTTGTTTGTGCAGTAAAAAATATTATTTTTTTACAATACAAAATAAACAAAACAAAATAAACGGAAAGAAAAATATTTTTTTCTGCACTCGAGACACGAACGATGGACTTTTTTCATGTCTTTTTTCGCTTGGATGGTCCAGGCTGAAGATCTTCGTCCTCCGTAAACTCTTCGAGTTGTTGTGTCTGTTGAAACGTTGGAAATGATGCTGATTCGATGAGAGCATCGTCATCATCATCGTTACAGACATCGTCGTCGTCGTCGTCAAGCAAAATGTCGACTCTGGCGACGTTACTGCATGTTTGCCCACTGCAGTGCATGCAAATAACGGAGCAACTGATTCCCGCTTTTCTGCACCCACAGGCGGCCTCACAATTTCCTTTACACTTACAGGAAATGAGCTTTAATAGTTCAGGCGGAGCGGGTTCGGCGGTGCTGGTGATTGGTTCGAGCCCTCGATTGGTCTGTCGCCAACCCCATCCTTGTGGATCCTTGAAAAATCCGAGCCAGGTTTGAACTTGGAGATACGTCCGGAAAATGTGTTGACGCACAGCGCTTTTGGTTGGCGGGAGTAGTGAGAGGTGATTCACTTTATTCGCTGTCATTGATTTTGCGAAGCGATGGAATCGCAAAATATTTATGGACTTCTCGTGCTTATCACCACCATATAGGGCGATAAGGAATTGCTCTCCCGCGCAAGTGAGAACCTCCGGATCGACCTTTTCTTGTTTGAATAATTCCACCGATGACCGTAGCTCTGGATTTTTCTCGAGAGTGTTAATGAACTTCGACTTGCCGATGTTATAGAAAGATGATGTCGTGTCGCAACCGCTAAAAGCGTGAATGAAAAGAATGTGCTCCAGAACTGACTTGTGTTTGAAACTGTGCGGCGAGTACAACTTTTCCGGCGTATTTCCTTTTGCTGGTTTGCGGAAAAATATATTATTTTTATCCGGAGCAAGCCCGGCGAGTAAAACCAGAAGATCGATATCTTCGCCGACGATTTCCACGGAGTCATGACTCGACGCTTCTTTAATTGCCGTGTTCACAATAAGAGTATCCGCGTCCTCAAAAGCCTGCTCCACTTTTATTCCGGTCGTTGTAAAGTAACGGCAAAGCATTTGTATTAGTTGGTTCTTGTTTTGATCCCTTGTGAGAAACTTCTCCTGGCTAACTTTTGGAGTAGTTGTCTCATCGAATGTGAACTCCGGCGATTGGTTTTTTCTCGAACGTCGTACTCTTTCCGAAGTTTTGGTTCCAGCGAGTGTCATATCAGTCGGATAACCGTCGAATATGATTGCAACCTTTCCTTCGAAGTTATGTTGTACGTATCTGACGTATTTCTGGCAGATAAGGTCAAACGTTTCGATTCGACCCCACACAACTTTGTGGAGAAGGAATCCACCGTCGATTATGCAATGATGTCTGTTGGAACGTTGTAAATTTTCGGTCAAAGGTTCGAAGGCTTTGTATAATAATGACTTTGTTCCTTTCCGCATTCCTTCTTCGGTGAACAGCGACAGCGGGAACGGAGCAAGTTCGTATGCCAGAAAATGTTTCAGATCAGTCTCGGAATTTTTAGCAATGCACATTCTTTGAAAAAGTAGCAGTGGGTTGATCGGAACTGGTGACGAGTCGACTTTAATGCTGGTAGTTACTGCCGATAAGGGAAGCACTTTATCCTTTCTCTTGAAAGACAAGGATGCGAAATTTGCTCCGACGATTTTGGTCATCATCTCGCAACCAATTTCGTATGCACGATGACAATTAATGTTATCGTTTGCGATAACTCCTGTCCCGATAGACGTCAATTCTTTTTGTTGAGGAAAAGGATTGTGACCTGCGAGCCACATGTCCAGTTTCTCCACGTCGGAATTGTCTCGAGAAATTCGCGAAGGCCTCATATCGACGTGCTGTTCGGTTGTGCAACAAGATACTCCGGAAAAGTTTTCAATCTGTTCACAAATGTTTTGGAGCTGGACCATACCCAAAGTCCACGATGCTATTGTGCTGTCCGTAATTCCCCGTCCCTGAGTTAGTCCTCCCGTTGTCTTCATGGATCGCATAAGAGTCTGCTCGATCGTCATGTCTGACATAATCCCAGACCAAAATTTGTCCGTGCGACGAATCGTAAAATATCCACTACGAGTGAACTTGATGTAATCTTCCATGGGTATTTTTTCATGCAAAGCTCGCATATCCTGTAGGTACAAGTGAGCAGACTTTGCATACAGGAAGTGACCGCTTGCGTGAAAATACGGAAGCATTTTTTCTATGGTATTGAGATGAAGTTCCCAATTACCCGATCTTTCTGCCTCCACAAAGTTTTTCACCAGAGAAACCATTCGGTGATACTGTACCCAGAGTTTCGCTGTGGGGCCTCGGTTTTCGATAGCATTCAATGCTTTCGCAAATTTCTCGTACGCGTTTTTCACCCCGTTGTTTTCTGCGGCTGTCAGGATGGTCGGTCGATTAAAAAGATCTTCCGCGTAGTAATCGAGTTCGTCACGTTCCTCTTCGTCGAATTCAAGCGAGTCCAACACAATTTTTGTCAACGCTGTGTGAGCCAAAATGTGAGCACGGACAGCTCGTGCATATGCATGACCGCAGAGTATTTTGTCGACACAATTTTCGGCGTAGATTAACTTGAGAAGATCTTCGATTCCACTACCCGACATTATCGCACCAATCGTTCCCATAAACGACATCAGTAGATGAAATCCACCGAGTCTTACAACAACGTCTTTTAACTCCGATGTTGGATAAGCGGCTCCCACGATGTCCCGAGCTTTCCAGTACAGCGGCTGATCGAATGTGACGATTGTAGTTTTTTGATTACAGCGTTTGCTGTTCCGTACAGCTTCTTGAAGCGATGTAAAGATCGTCTCGTAATCGGATGGCGGTGCGTTGATAAATGGAAGGCACATAACCTTTGAGCGAGCGTAATGCAGATTGGCTGTTGCACTTTCCATAAATCCATTCCATCCTGGAATTCCGATGGAGCAATTCCATTTTCCGTATAGCCAAATGAAATCTGGGATCGTTGGTAATATGTCGCTCGAAAGTTGACGGAGAGGTTCGGCGACAGTTACAGACTGTAAGCCTGCCGATTTATGTTGGCTGTAAGACAGTACAGGAACCATGCCCAATTGTGCAATCTCTGAGGCCGATTTAATTTCGACAATACGCGGAATTTCTCTCTCGCGCTCAATAGCCGTGAAAGGAGTCACACAATGAATTCCCCCCATCGCATGAAACGTTCCACGGCCGTCGAGAGTGTTTATGTTGAAATCCGCATTATCAAATACGAATTGACTGAATGAATTTTCCAGGATTTCACTTTCAGGTCGATGAATGCACGAATTCTCGAAAATCGTCACTTCTCGATACGGTGCACTGAACCCCATTGCCGATAAAATGTTGATGAGGCTCTTGGAACCGAATTTCTTATACAGATAAGTTCCAACACCGATCTGCAGCGGAGAGAAAAAAGAACGAGGACGCACAGCCGTAATTATTGCGTGAGCAATCGATGTGCACTTTTTTTTCCACGAGTCCAGTGCGCCACGTTTATCTTTCATTATTGCTGTTGAAAGAAAAACTTGTAGAGATTCCGGAACAGCGGCTTCGACATCCCGTACAAATTCATCCGAGGGAGGATAATTTTGTTTGTCGTAAACGACGCCTCTTATGTCCTCTCGAATTATAGCAGCAGCTTCGCGAATAACTCGGAGTCGTTCCTCGTGAGAGTTCTGCTTCTTTTCCTGGTACCATTTATCCGCAAGAATTTTAAATCCGGTGTTTCGGAAACAAACGACACAATTTCGCTTTTGTTTCTCGATAATTAGAATGTCCTCGCCATATTTCGCTTCTAAATGTGCTTTAACCGTTTTTATGTGCGGAACAAAATTTCCATTTACGTGACTCATTAATTCAGTCATCGAAAACTGGCATTCGTCGGAATTTTCTTTTAGAAATGAGTAAATCCCCTCCATTGCCTCGTCGACTTTGTTACCTGTCGGTCGTCCTCTTTTCGCACCCTCCTCAGGTAGCGGGTTGTACACACGATGCATGCATTCGCGATGGTAGCGAGCTTCTACGGCGATGAGATCAGGTACCGAGCAGACACGCTTGACGATAGAAGCGGCAAATTCATCGTTACGTCCGAGCAGATATTTTAGGACGTTATCTTTCATAGACTTTTCTCGAACCGTTCGAATTGCGTGTCGTCGATGCATTGGTGTTTTTGTTTGATCGGAAAACGGTACTCCACAAAACAAACATTTATTTTTAAAATCGAAACGGTCTTCGAGCTGCTGTTGATGTTCGGGTTCCGGTTCAGGTTCAGGTTCCTGTTCTTCCGAGACTGATTTTGTTCGACGAGCGACAAACGACGCGAGTCTTTCGTTCGCATAATTCTTGTAACACGCCCTATGCACACTCACAGATTCGACACTTTCTAGCATGCGTTGATGGTCCACATGTCCTCTTTTCTCACTCACCGTCAAGAGAGTTCGAACAGCTCTTTTTTTAGCAACATAAATGTCGTCGATTAACGCTTTTTTACAAATAAAACAGTCTCCCATGGTCACAAAATTGTTGAAACACGTGTGCTCACTTCGAAAGGCTCGAGGCAACTAACCGAGATGCTACGAAAAGAAGAACACGTTTCAACACGTAGACCCTAACAAAAGGGTCCCTTTATACCTGACCCCTCCAACTCCAACGGAC
Source organism: Ophion costatus (assembly GCA_951751655.1). Lineage (NCBI taxonomy): Eukaryota > Metazoa > Arthropoda > Insecta > Hymenoptera > Ichneumonidae > Ophion > Ophion costatus. The sequence continues at coordinate 34,775,309 of OX632360.1, forward strand.
GCTCTATGCGGGCACTCCGTTATAACGAGTTTACAGCCAACTAGATATCGAAATTTTTGCCCAGAATATCGGAACCCTCGATTTACACTACGCACAGCAAAAACTCAACACGATACGATATACTAACTTGAGCGCGCTCGACGCTGAGCGTGGATTCACCGACTTTGCGGCGCGCTGGAGATCGTAATTTTTGTCCAACATAAAAAAATCCAAGAAGGAAATTGTAGGTCTGAATATGCTCTACAAGTTTGAATTCCACAATTTTTCATATTTATTAAGACCCAAAGAAAAAAAAAGGAAAAAACAAAAATTGTGTCCTAAATTTTTGACTTTATCGATCGATATCTCGATAACGATGCATGATACGCTAAAAATGATTCAGGCGTTATTGTAGAGCACAAAGAAAGCTACAAAAAGTGTCTTACAAAAATTTTCGAATCTCATCGGATAGCCGAGTTATTGCCGAAAAACAAATTTTAAGCGTTTTCCAAGATGGCGGCGAAAGCTCCTAGGAAAGCTTGGTCGACAATCTCAAGTTAAGCTTTTCTAGGTATCCCCTACAACATATTAAAAAATTAGAAGCGCAAATTCATTTTCTTTTATTTGCCTTTTTTTCGGACGAAATGACTGGACTATTAGGTAGGGCATGGAAAATGACAAATCTGTTACCTGCTAATATTTCATACACTGGAATAGAAATAGCGGGAATCGAGCATTTCGTTGAAACGACGTACAGAAAAGTAGGTTTTTAAAGGTCAAACTCTATAGTGGAAACACCTATATGGAAAGGATGGTTATGAGAAATTTTGTTTAATAATGATTTTAACATAATTTGTTTTCTTTGTGTATAAAGTTCTTAATAAGTAAAGACATAAGATTGAATGATAGAAACTCTAAATTCTAATATTAATAATATAATTTGTGTTAAAATAATAACATATCATAAAATTATTATTCATGAAAGAGCTGATTCTCTTATTAAAGTTAAAAGTAAATATCCTGCAAATATATTTGCTGTTCATCGAATTTATCAAGTTAAAGGACGAATAATATTTCTAGTTGTTTCAATTAAAACTATAAAAGGTATTAGAAGAGAGGAGCCTTTGGGGGGATTACATGCGCAAATGCAAAGCTTGTATTGTTTAATCAAAGGAAAATTATTAAACCAAATCAAAGTGGGAGGCAAATATCAATTGGAAAAAGTAAATGTCTTGAACTTGTAAAAATATATGGGACGTATGAAAAAATATATAAAATTAATTCTCAAAATTAATATAAATAAAATAGTGAAATAATTTATATTAAAACAAATAAATTTATTCAATAAAATAATTTTTAATTCTTTGAATAAAGTTATTCAAATAAAATTCAAAAACTTAATTAATTGAGAATCAACTATTCGAAATAATATTGGAATCATAACAAAATTTCAATACAAGAAATTCAATTTAAATCAACTATTGAATTGGGTTTAGAATAAAAAATAGAAAATAAATTTCTTATCATTTTGAGATACACTTTTTCTATTTTGTATTATTATAGGAATTCATATTTTTTTCAATCTAAATAAAGTTATATTTAAAGTTAATCAATCGTATAGTGATCATTGTGGAATATAAAAAATATTACTTTTAATAATTTTGAAATGTCATTTTAATGTTATATTTTAACTCGTTTCTTTCATTAGAGGTAATTTTAATGACTATATATTGATTTAAGAGATCGAAACTTTAAATTCATTCATCCAATAAAAATGGATACAAAATAACTCATTGTATACAATTTTCATGATTAGTTCTTTCAATTGCCCTAGGTATAAATCTACAAGTTATACCACACATTTCAGAACATTGTCCATAATATAATCCAGATAGATATATTCTAATTAAAGTTTGATTACTTCGGCCAGGGATAGAATCAATTTTCACACCTAATGATGGAACAGTTCAGGAGTGAATTACATCTGAAGAATTAATATACGAATTTGATTTTTATATGGAATAATCATATTATTATCAACATCTAATAAACGGAAATTATTTATGTTCGTATCATTATTTTTTATTATAAATAAATGAAATTTAATTTTATTAAAATTTGAATATTCATAAGATCAGTTACATTGATGTCCAATAGATTTAATTGTTAGAGTTGATATATAAATTTCATCTGTTAAATATAAAACGTTTAATGAAGGAATTGGTAGATAAATTAAAATTAATATCGGAATTAATGTTCAAACAATTTCCATATCTTGATTTTGTTGAATAAACTTATTATTCAAACTATTCATTAATGAGGAAAAAATAATATAAATAATTATCATCGTAATCAGCAAAAACATTATCAATGGATGATCATAAATTAGTTTTAAGTTGTCTATAAATGGTGAATTGGCATCTTGGATATTAATGACTGATTAGGTAGAAATTTCATTGATTTAGAGTAAATTAATTATGATATATTAAAGAAATTTCATTAAGTCTATGATTTAATGGGGGGGGGGGGGGTAAAATATTCTTAATCATTCAATTGAAGAAATTGTATACATTGAGAAAAGATTTATTCGTTGAGGGGATATTCGTTCTCATATTAGAAAAATAAAATATATAATTTTTAATACTGAAATTGAAGATTCTATAAAAGAAAAAATATTTAAAGTTTGACGAATCAGGATGATCTGAATATCGTCGAGGTATTCCATTTAGACCCAAAAATCGTTGGGGGGGAAAAGTTTAATTAACTCGAAAAATATTCTATACAATTGAATTTTTAATAATTTTTTATGTAATCTTAGGCCGTTTATTAATGGATATCGATCAATAAAACCTCCTATAATAGCAAGTACAGCTGCCAGAGATAATACATAATAAGTATCAGGTAAAGTAATATCACTTGATGAATTACCTAAAATTACTCCAGTTAATCCCCCAATTACAAAAAAAATACAAATCCTAATCTTCAAAGGTTTGAAGGATTAAATTTTATTTTTGATCTATGGATGGAACCTAATCATCTAAAGACTTTAATTCCTGTAGGGATTGCAATCATTATAGTTGCTAAAGTTTAATAATTTCGAGTATCTATGTCAATTGTACATATATGATGGAATCATACAATGAATCCTAAAAATCGAATAGCTAATGTTGCTTAAATTATACGAATAGAACAAAAAGTTTCTTTTTTTTTCATTTTGGTTAAAAATTATATGGGAGACCAAATATGGGAAATGATATGGTATAACCAAATCCTGGTAAAATTGAAATATAAACTTCAGGATGTCCAAAGCATCAAAATAAATGTTGGTATAGAATTGGATCTCCTCGACCTGATGGATTAACAATAGTATTTAAATGTCGGTCTGTTAAAAGTAAAGTGATAACCCCTGCTAATACAAAAGCAGCTCATAATTATAAAATTGTTGTAATTAATATTAATAATGAAAAAAAAACCCGATACGTTGGTCTGGTGGTTAGCGTTGCCGGCTAGCGGATCGGGAGGTCGCGGGTTCGAATCCCAGTCGCGTACTTTCGTCAGGAAATGTTTTTCTTCGACATTTTCTCGGCAAAAAGCGACTAGTTCCGTGACTGGGAGGCGAACTTGGGACCGACTGTATCGGTATAGGTTTTCGGCAGTTTCCCTATGCCCATGACTGGCGAAAACATAAGATATGCATAGTGAAAACGATATGGACGAGGAGGTCGGCTGCGGCCGCAAAGGGGAAGAGGGGGGGATGATGGAGAGAAAGAACGAGTATAGAGCGGTAGACATATAAGCCGTGTGGAGCCTTGTAAAAAGCCGAAAAGGCTGTGCAAGTAAAACTTGAACAAAAATATATTAACCGTGAAAATACAATAATTTGTTGAAAAAAAAATACTAATCATGAAAATACAATAATTTGTTGAAAAAAATATATTGAACATGAAAATATAATAATTTGTTCAAAAATAACAATATAACATTTTTTTTTTATACTCATGGTTGTGGTAACAAAATTAATTGCTCCTATAAGTGAGGATAATCCTGCGAGATTAACAGATAAAACTGCTATATCTAATGATATTCCTTCATGATATAAATTTAATGAAAGAGGTTTCTTATAATTAATAAATTAATAGAAGGAGGTAAAATTCAAATTCGCAACAAATTTATGCGTAGAAATGATATATATATGGGGCTGCTAATATTAAAGGAATTATTCAATTGCCAAAACTGCCAATTATAATAGGTATAACTATAAAAAAATTATAATGAATGCATGACGCGTAATGATGGAATTATATAACTGATAATTTTTTTTTTATTTTAGTTTTTGTAATAATAATTGATGATTATTAATTAAGTAACCAGCATTACCGAATTTTATACGCATTGATAAACTGAATGGAGATCCTATTATACCAGATAATATTCCTAAATTGAAATAAATAATTCGAATATCATCATGATTAGTAGAACAAAATCATTTTATAATGAATTATTAGTTAAAAAAAATTATTACAAATTTAAAGATATATCAGTTATAAAATTTTAAGTAATGTGGCCGATTTAAGTAATAAATTGTAAATTCATGAAAAATATTAATTCTTCACAATAACATTATTAAGACTTAAAAGTAAATTTGTATTTTCATTTTGAAGATTAATAGTTTTTAACTTAAAATGTTAAATAATTTAATTATTTAACATTCATAAATTTAATGGAGTGATTAATAAAGTTACGAATAAATTATTTATATTATTAATATTAACTTGATATAATTAATATAAACTTTACTACTTTATAAAATAGATTAATTTTTATGATAATTTTTTCATAAGCCTAGAGAAATAATAATACGTGTGTAAATGAAAATAAGATTGATATAATTATTAAAATTCATAAGATAATAAATGTAATTTATTGTTAATAAAAATATTAATTGAAGATCAGGAAAATAAAAAACGGTTGGGGTCACCGCTTAATTTTGATTCCTTATCATAAATAAAAAATTAATATTTTGGTTTATCAATGTTTTATTGATATATATAATTAACAAATTCATATGTAGCGGTACTTCTAAAATTCCTATCGCTCATTTCCTGGTTCAGTCCGTGCCGAAGAGCCGGAGAGCTGTCAGGTGAAAAACATACCCTCGATGGATTTCGGGCGAAAGGAAATATATATAGCCGGTAGCGGAGTCTTCACAATTCGACAGCTTATGTTACATACATATATACTAGGCTGCCGAAGATACCCGTTCGACTTTCGGAGAACGTCGGCCCAAGCAAGTGCAGTGCGCCGGCGAGAGAGTAAGGGGCGGTTAGGTACCAGTGGTCTTCAATCTCCTCGATTTCGTACGCGCGCGTTTATAGTATTGGTGTGAATTTGTTTTTTTTTTTATTTGCAGCTAAACTATTGGAGATAGAGAAAAGAATCGTATATACCTACAAGATAAAATCTTCCATTCTACAACTTTTGTTCGAAACTTTTTTGCGATTTCCTCTTCATTCTCGAAATAATGCATATTTTTCGGTTTTTAATCCTTTTCTCCACTGTTAATAGTTAAAATTCCTAGAAATTCAGATTGCCCGGGTCGATTAACATAGGAATATATGTATCACTAAGCGGTCGCAAAAATGTTCGACTTTGGCCACTTTTGACTGGGCTATGCTGCATTGTCGGATTCTAAGGATTCGGGTATCTGCTACATTTTCTTTCGCACAAAATAGATCAAGACGGTTTTCCATCTGACAGCTTTCCGGCTCTCAAGCGCATGTGTTTGCTTGTGCACTACACGTGCTCGTCCCGAGAGTTTTGGAATAGTCCCGTCAAAAATACCCAAAGTCGAACATTTTTGCTACCTCATTATGAAACATGTATTCCTATGGTAATCGGTCCGGGGAAGCCGGATTTTCAGGAATTTTAACTATTACCCGTGCGGAAACCGGTAGAAAAAACAAAAAATATGCATTAATGCGAAAACGGAGCGGCAATCGCAAAAAAGTTTCGAATAAAAGTTGTAGAATAGAAGATTCCCGTTCTTAAGTATGCGCGATTTTTTTCTCGATCTTCAATAGTTTAGCAGTAATATTGAAAACGATTCGCACTACCACAATGAACGCTCGATGCACACGGACAAGGCAAAATTCAGAGGATATGACCAGCCCTGGTAACCAAGCAGCCACGGGTATCTATACCTATCGCTCCGCCGCCCTGGTGGGCGAGCGACAGCAGGTATAGATATATATCCCACGTTGTACTATCTGCGCTTGGGTCGAGGTACCCGAAGCTAGCTACTCGGAGCTCGATCGGGTATTTTCGGTAGTTTAGAGGCGCGAAATTTGGTTGATGCGGCAGTTTCACCATTATAAAAACGTTTCGAACCGAAATGAATACACACTCGCGTATTAAATATCTATTATATTAATTTTCTATTAAACTATTATGCACATCGAAATGGCAATCTTTTTCGCAAACTCCATACACACTGAAAAATTTCATCGATCAAAATGTGTTGTCTATATGCTATAAAAAATAAATAGCACCAATAAATTTTGGATTAATAAATGCCGAGTTGAAATTCGTAAAAAATAAAATCTCCTGGATACTAAATTTTAAGGCACGTATGAAAAATTGTATCACTCAATGGGCTGTTTGAGTTTTATTTCTGACCTTATCGCTTGTAATAAATATTCATAGGTTAAAGTAACATGCTTCTAATCAATTATCTTATATATATATATATATATATATATAAGATAATTGATTAGAAGCATGTTACTATATATGTGTATATATATATATATATATATATATGTTTTACAAATATTTAAAAACCTTTTTGAAACGTCTACACTTTTCAACAGCGGCTCCATGAGCTTCGTTCAATCAGTATAAAAATTCGTTCATCTATTTATAAGTGGCTTGGTTGGGAGCAAATATTGATCTACTTGTGTTATGCATCACTTGTGATGTGTCCATTTTGCGGGAGCTCGCGAACAGGAAAAAGAAAAATGTCGTAGTCAGAAAAAAGGCTTGGTATCATAGGTTGACAAAAGTATATTGCACAAACTTCCCAGAACCTGTTACAGTCGATTCAGCTAAGATTTTGCACCGATGTTCCGTTTAATATATGAACATATTCCTAAAGCTGGGATTATCAGCACATGTCAATACATTAGGAGATATCGATTTTTTATTTTATTTGTTTAGTCTGTGCAAGTACGTTTATATCGCTCGTGACGACAGAACGATGTAGATCTTCAGATGCGTGCGATCCTGGTGTGCGCGGGGGCACCTCGGATGTGCGCGTCGAATGGGGTGCGTGCGACCCTGATGGAGTGGGGATACGTGAATCGTGGCGAGTGATATAAATATACTTGTGCGAGCTAACAAAAAAAACAATCAAATTCGATTTCTCGTAAACTCTTGTAATGTGCCAAAAATCTGTCTAGGAGATGTATATTACAAAAAACATTTTTGCAAATCGGGTGTAACAGCTTTCCGGATGATTATTACGATTCCTCGACAGTGATGCCATCGGAGACAGTGAGCGATGGAAAATCGCGCGTCTACTCGACGAATTTTTAATCGACGAATTAATCTTTTTGTATTGAAATGTACATTGTTGTGTGGTGTTTACATATTTTATATGGCCTATACGTATACCTATTATAAGTACTTTGATTTTTTAAATAAATGTTACTGTGTAATTGAAAAAAAGTGTTCTTGGTCGTGGTTTTTATCTGTTCATTTTTACCAAGAATTATACTCAATATTTTATTTAGATGCATTTAAATTCTTATTTCTAATCATAAATGACAAATTAATACTTTGGTATATTGCAGTTTCATTTAGATATAAAAATAATAAATTCGTATACAACGGAAGTTTGTGGAGTTTGTGACACTCATTTTCTAGTTCCGTCCATACCAGAGAGCCGGAGAGCTGTCAGATGAAAAATAATGCCGATCTATTTTGTGCCGAAGGGAAATATTGCAGTTAGCGGAGTCTTTAGAATCCGCCCGCTTAGGTAGGCTGCCGAAATTCTCCGATCGGCGTCTTCGGCAACCCTCGGGCCGAGCACGTGTTGTGTACCGGCGAATACATGCCGGAGAGCCGGAGAGCTGTCAGACGAAATACTGTCCCGAAATGCAATGTAGCGGCTAGCTAAGTTTTTAAAATCCGACAACATAGCAGGCTGCGAAAAACTCTCACTGAGAGAAAAATGCATGGTATTTACAAAAAAACGCGCATGGTAAAAGAGGGTCCAATTCCGTAAAGTTTATACGGCAATCATAATATGCGCATATAAAATAAAGATATATCTAAAAATGTGACTTTGGGAACGCGTTTGACTACCTATTATCGCCGAAGAGGAGAGTGGATGTCGATAAGTCGCGATGAATGATATAGTTGTATGGGCTAACAAATACACTTAAAAATGCTCCACTTCATGAACTATTCATATACGCAAAAATACGTTTAGCTTTGTCTTATCATTAAAAGTTGTTTTACTTACTTTGTATGTTTAAATTCAAAGAAGTAATAATCTTAACAAAAGCATTCAAATAAAACAAACAATATTTTCAAGGTAATTCGGATTTTCCAGCGAAACAGCCGATAATGTTTTGAAGCGAATCTTTAAATTATTTTGCCAATATCATACTTCAGATTTCTCATAGAAAATTCGACTTCCTATAAAATTGTTTATACATATTTTTAACTCCCCGGCATAGTTTTTGCAGCCCTCCAAATAATGATTGAATGTACTTGTGTTTTTTGGGTTCGAATTCGATGCTATAGTGGTTATTAATAAGATGAAAGATAAATTAATCAGGTAAGTAGATCGTACTTCATCAAACTAATAAAAATTAAACGTAATGGAATTCTAATTTAAAGATCAGTTGAAATTGTCGATGGAATGAGCTTAACATCTGATGAAAATACATGATAAATTGAGCGATTAGAGCATAAAAATCATGAGCGACATAATAAATGCCTGTTATAACAGTTATTGTTGCTTATGCTATGAATCCTTGTATATAGTTTACATACTCAACTATTTCTTTTCATCATTTATAACTGTTTCGTGCTCCCTCTATCATGATTTTTCTTTTCACTACTCTTTTTACCTCAATCTTATAGACGTAATTCGCGTACCACTTCATGTCCACGCGTCACCACTGTCAAATGATGATTAAACATATAAAATATGCAAATAGTTGAAACGGAGCCAATTTCGTTAAGGTGCCTCTTTGCATTTTCGGAACACAGTCCCCAAATCGCCCTAATCACACTATGTAAATGCTGAAATACCATGCCTTACAGTACATATTACGTATTTCATCTTTATTGACGTTGTCAAAGATTTTTATATAATACTGAAGGTTTAATCTTCCAAACAATAACATATCAAATATTCAAGATAATACTCAAGGTGCCAGTTGTGAGTTATCAGTTGAGCAGAATAATGAAATTCATCATTTGAGTTTGAACAGGTAAGTAGAGTTATATGATTCAAAAACTATTTTTAATATTGATATACGAGCAAAATTAACGTGGCATACAGGTATGTAAACTTCTACAACTCATAAATCATTCCCGTTGTTAATGTATGAGCAGTATGTTCGTATAACATACACCGTTTAAAAATGGCAGAAACGTCATGAGTAGACATTCCCCTCACATTCTCACCATAATGCATTTATTAACAGGGATCCGTATAGTGCGTGCCCTTTTTTGTCGTAGTTTACGATATATTCTCTGGTTTCGAGTAATTTGCAATTTATTTATTTTCCATTCTTTGACGATAAGTTTTATTTTTATAATAAGGGGAACTTGCTTCATCTCACATTTAATACGTATAAGGCTTCTTCGTCGCAAAAATATCATGGTACCTTACAACTCACGGCGGTTCAAGGATAAACTTCTGAATTCTTGGAAGTTTCTTAGAAGCCTTTCTATTTTTGTATATACTCTTTCAGACACAGCATTGCAAAGACAAAAGATTTTGAAACACTCTCAAACACCCCGCTGCGGAGACAAATTTTTTGAAATGCGCCTAGTCACTTCGGTTTTCACTGTACCTTACTTAGCCATCGATCCGATCGCCCAATTTTTCGATATTGTCATGAGAATTAAAAAAAATCCATGAACAAACAATACTTCAAAAAATGTTTTGTCATTGCGAAACATATCAATTAATTATAAGAGCCTATGACGGCATATAATTCGAATGCTGTTAAAGCGATCTTGGACTGTTAATACAGCACCCACTGCGGGAAACCCAAAATTGCAAAAGTTATTTAATTACAGCCAGCGGTTTATGGAAAACCAAAACCAAAGGGATGTGTATTAAAATTTGATCTTAGCTCTGCGTCGAGCAAGAGATTAAAAAAAATTAATTCGTTCACCGTTATTAAGGGTGATTCAAGCCGATTACTAAAAACTTTATTTTTGCAGCATTGTGCCTATCCAGAACTTTTCAAGCCTTTACTTTCACAGCGCTGTGTCTGTGATTGTTAAGGGTGAACCATGTCGCCGAGAGAATGTCTGACAATATCTGGTGCCTTGCAAGTCAGTGACTTGCAAGGATGAAGTTCAGAATTCTTAGATATTTCTTAGATGTCCTATTTTTGTATATCCTCTTTTGGATAGCGTTGCACCCCGCTGAAGAGACAAATTTGTGTAAATACACCCCGACAGTGTTGCAAACACCATACATTTTTAAAACTCTCTTAGACATAGTGCTGTAAAAAGCCAAACTGTTAAACACTCTTGCAAACCGTGCGTTGCAAAAATAACATGTCCAAAATGTTCTTTCAGGCACAGACTGTGAGAATGCAATTTTGAAAGTATCCCCATACACAAATTATGAATATTATCTTAAGCACAGTACTGCGGAGATAAAGTTCCGAAAATACTCTTAAGCACAGTACTGTGGCGATAAAATTTTGAAAATACTCATAAGCACAGCACGCCGCAGATAAATTTTTGAAAATACTCCTAAGCGCAGTGCTGCGAAGATAAAGTTATGAAAATACTCTACAACTGCCTAAACAGTACTGCGAAGACACGAAATTCCATAATGATCTAAGACACAGCGCGGCCAAGATAAAGTTTTGTAGATATCCTTACCGGTGCAGCGTAACAAAGATACTATTTAGAAAAATGTTTTTCTGATACAGACTGCGAAGATGTAATTTTGTAAGTACCCCTAGGCACAACACTGCGAAGGGAAAACTTTTGACAACGCTTTTGGTCACAGTTCTGTGAGGATTACATTTTTAAAAAATCGTTCAACGTAGCACTGCACACCGAAATTTTTCTACTCTCAGATACAATGCTGCGAAGACAAAAATGTTGTCAATGTTTTAAGACGCAGTGCTGCAAATAAACAGTTCAGTAAATATCCTAATAGACACAGCTTCGGAGAGACACCATTTTGGAAAAACTCCTTCAAACACAGAATGCGGAGATGCAATTTAAAAAATGCCCCTAGCCAGTGCGGTGCGAAGGTAAACATTTTGAAAACACTCTTGGCTCAGAGTTTGCGCAGATGAAATTTTATAATTATTCTTAGACACAGCACTGCGGTGATAAAGTTTTCAATCATCCCTGAAAAAAACAGCGCTACAAAGAAAACAATCCACAAAATTTCTCATGAAGCTAGGGCTGTGAAAATAAAGTTTTAACAAATCTGTACTAATATAGGTCAGTGCAGCTAAAGATTTAGGATGCCCGGTGTAGGTGTATTGCTGCAAAGATACAGTTTTCAATAATCTTTCGCAGACAGAAATATAGTTTTGACGAAAGGCGCAAAGATACTGTACGATGAAAATAATTTTTCAAAACTCCCAGCACTGTGAAAATAAAGTTCTGCACAGAAATAGTGCTGCCAAAATAAAGGTTTCACTTGAATCACCCTTGAAAACGGTGGACGAATGAATTTTTTTTTTAAATCGTCTCGTTCTACACAGAAATAAGATCAAATTGTATTATAATACACATCGCCTTGGTTATGGTTTTCCATAAACCGCCGGCTGCAAATATATAACTTTTGTAATTTTGGGTTTCTCATGGTGGGTGCTATATTAATAGTCCAGGACCGCTTCAACGGTGTTCGAATTTTCTGTCGTCATAGGTTCTTGAAATTAAGGATGTTGAGCCCCAAATCGCAAATGATGATAAAATTCTGAAAATTTGGTATGTTTTTGTATGAAGTATTTCAGAGGTCGTGTGAAAATTTCACGACAATTAGGAAGCTCGTTATTGAACAATTAACATTCACAAATTAAATGCTGTCTTATGGAAACTGATGTATTGCAATAAGTTTTTTTTGTTGACCTCTCAATTTTGTAATATCTACAATATACTGAAAGCAACGGAAACAAAACGAAGTTTATTGATAATTTTTTTTTATTTCTTTCAAAAATTGTTCTTAACAAAATGTTAATTTTTTAATAACGAGCTTCCTAATCGTCGTAAAATTTGAACACGACCTCTTAAATACTTCATACAAAAACATACCAAATTTTCAGAATTTTCTGATCATTTTTTATTTCAACCCTTAAGGAGGTTGAAGTAATGATGATAGAATTCGGAAAATTTGGTATGTTTTTACATGAAGTATTCAGGAGGTCGTGTAAAAATTTCATGACGATTAAGAAGCTATTCATTGAACAATTAACATTAACATGTTTCATAGGGACTCAACATCCTTAATTAGTATCCTTCGCAATTCCATAAAACTCTTTTTAAAGTATTGTTTGTTCATCGGTTTTTTTAAATTCTGATAACAATACTGAGGAATTAGGTGATCGGATTGATCTCGAAATAAGGTACAGCGAAAACGAAATAAATCCCGCGCCTTTCTCTGTTGCTCATGTATGCCGTAAGCAGCGCCGTGGTTCGCGTGGTTCGACGAATAGCATTTTGCATACCCCCTCCATCGTCCGCCGCGCCGCGGAAATATCTTTCATTATTACGAAACGCAGTGACGAGTGTGACACGTTTATGTGGATTTTCCGGACACCATTTTCTTGCGATTGCATTATTGTTTTCAACTTTTTATAATCTTTTATTATAGTCTTCGTTACTATCTTAATATTCATACCTCTTTTTATAGTGTTTATTAACCATAGGTTATATTATTCAGAGTTTTTAGTGTTTATTGTTTTTATTATTATTAAGTTAAGAACTGTGTGTATATATAGTGTAGTGGATTTTTTTACCTTTTGAACTGTTTTTTGTGAGTTTCGTTTTTTTTATAAACAATAACGCAACCTGCCTGGTAGACGCAGACCACGTGCACGTATCCCTACGTACGAAAAAATCAAAGACGGAAGGGTTTATCAAAAGAGTGGACAGTCTCGCGATGGTCAAACCATGTAAGTAAAAACAATAACTTTTATTTGTCCCGAGACTTCTATATCTGAAATCATGTACCTCACGAGAATCGGGTATCTAGAAAGAAGCAGTCGATACGGTAAAAAATACTGCTACATAATATTCTGAGAATTTATTCATAAATAAATTATTATTTGAATATTCGTCATATCTTCTTCTGCCTTAAAAAAAGTATGCTGAATCGACATTGAACAAATTCAAAATTAAAATCAGCATTTTATATCTGTCATAAGCAATTTCCTGCCCTGTATTTTACGGTTCCCTTTATGAAGTCCTCGTGATGACGTGAGTGTGAGAGAGACAAGCTATAAGTTTCGCGCGGCAGCTAAGCAAAGATTTTGCCCCATCTCGCTCACAAAGGGGCTAAGCACTATCGCTTTCTCTCTCTCTCTGTCTTTTTTTCTCAATATCGCTAATCCTTCCAACGTTCTTTCTCATGCTCCCACGACCACTTCATCGCCTTCACCGACACGCGACACCCTCTAGGGCGAAAGAAAAAGACGGAAAGCGATCTCAGTGGAACGTCCGTCCCATTTGTTTACATTTTTTTGTACGAGCGCGTGCACCTCCGACCGACGTGTATCGCAGCGCGAATAGACGCAGAAAAGATATCATAGTACATTACTCGAAGGGCACTGTGTTATGAAATTCTATATTTCAAGTCGCGATGTAGGAATCGAGGATTTGTACGCCCTATTGAAATCACCTGAGTGCGGTGCCTCGCGTATTATTTTATAATGTACTTTATTAGTAGCAAGCAATTTAAATTCCTACAACATGAATTAAATAGTTAAATAATTAAATGTGAAGAAAACAGTAAAACCCTTCAAATAAAATTAAATATCTAGTTCTAGGTTTAAATTATTCGAAAATCAAATTTCAACCCCCACAAATAAAAAAAATCCCTACAACATAAATTGAATAATTTCATAATTAGCTTTGAAGAAAGGAAAAATAAACCCTTCAAATGAAACTAAGTATCTCATTCATTCAAATTATTTACAAATAAAAACTAAATTTTAAGAAACCACGAATAAAAAATCCTACAGCATAAATTGAATAATTAAAAAATTAAATGTAAGGAAAAAATAAATAACCCCTTCAAATAAAATTAAATATCTAATTCATTTAAATTATTTTCAATCAAAAATGAAATTTTAACCGATCCAAATTTAAAAAATCCCTACAACATAAATTGGATAATTAAATAATTATCCAATTATTTGAAGAAAAAATCAACCTCTTCAATTAAAATTAAATATCTAATTGATTTAAATTATTTAGAATCAAAAATTAAATTTCACGAAACCCCGAAGAAAAAAAAATCGTACAGCATAAATTAAATAATCAAATAATTAAATTTGAAGAAAAAAAATAAACCACGTCAAATAAAATTGAATATCTAATTAATGTAAGTTATTTAAAATCAAAAATCAAATTTTGAGACTAAAATAAAAAAAAATTTATAGCATAAATTAAATAATTAAATAATTGGATTAATAAGAAAAAAGAAAATCAAAACTTCTAATAAAATTAAATATCTAATTAATTTATGGTATTTAAATCAAGAATAAAATTTCAAGAAACCACAAATAAAAAAATATCCTACAAAATAAGTTAATTATTTTTATTTAATAAAAATTTTAAAAAACGTCAAAGAAAATTGAATATTGAATAAACACAATGAAAATGTTTATCATTTTATCATATCTATTAATTTATCATTTTTCGTTTTCACCTATTAAATTAATTTAAATATAATTAAATAATTTAGTAATAATACATATATTAATTTCATTACAAATAAGAAATAAAATAATTAATATAAACAATCTTTTTATTTTATCTCATAATTAAAATTGTATGGTTCAACCAAATAATTAATAAGTTTATCTCAATTATTTATACATTATTTAAAAGCAATGAAAAAAATTCACCGACCCTGGTGGATGGGCGGTCGGGGTGCGGCTCGGGAGATCACCCAAGTGTCTCGAAATTGTTACAGTGCATCATTGCATCATATTTTTTTTATAAGTTAACATTATATTGATAATTTTTTTACAATATAATGTATTTTTGTAAATAGCGCGCCCAACTCGGACGCAAAGGAGAAGAAGGGCATCACAGCGCCGTGCTGACCCAGTGGAGCCGGCGATCGAGAAAAATCGAAAGCGGAATAGGCGAAGAAAAGGTGAACAATTTTAAACGATGAGATTAAATAAAAACGACTTTCAAAATGCTAAAAAAAAGCATAAATGTTACTTTCATTGTTTCATTATAGTCAAGAGAAGGAGGGCCCTTGCTCAGTCGCGGGAGGAGGTCACGCACGAAAATCAGCTGGACGCCGAATTGGCGGAGGCCAGAATTCAATTACAGGCCGCTGAAGCTAACGGTAATAACATCATTATATGTTTGTAATTATCATGAGCGTAAAGAATTGTTTGTCTTCGGGATTACTTTGTCAATTCTATAAAAAATTGTATAGCTCGTTTAACAATCGGAATGTCGATTTGACCGAGTTAAAACTTTTTCTGTTATAACCAGAACAATTGATCAACAAAATAAAAATAAAACAAGAAACTTTCACTGATTTTATAAAGACTGTAAGTTTGTGAAAAATGGTCGTAGTGCAAGAAAAATAAGTAAAAGCTTGGAGTCTTCTAGCTTGAACTCTCTAGTTTGAAGCTTGAAGTCTCTAGTTGAAGTGTCTAGTTTTCAAATCCTAGGGTCAATCATTTTTATCATTGAACATTTCAGTGCAACCACGAAAAAAACGCAGAACAGTTTGAGAAAGTTGTAAGGGCTATGGTTATTGAAGAGATTTCAAAAATGATATGGGAAAGAACAGAAGTAGAAAAAATTAACGAAATAACGGAACGGTTAGAAAACGTATAAAAAGAAATTTTGAAGAAGGAGAAGCGGAAAATGGAACGACGTCAACGCATAAGGAGAAATAAAAAAATATATATGTTATTTCAATATCCCATTTGGCATTGTATCATTTTTACATTGCAAAAAATAGTAAAATGCCATAGGTATAGTGGCCGGAAGAGGAACTGCAGGGAAGGGATGAAGAAAATTTTCACGGAATTAAGCGGCGAAATAAGAACAGGGCGGGTAAGAGGTAGATTAACGAATTGAAGTGCAGAATAGGTCAAAAAAAAGAATAAGCCGTTGGAACATTTGTGAATATGTTTAAAAAATTAGGAGCCTGTTTACCGGAAAGGTAAGAAAGAAAGCAGAGCAGAAGGTGAAAGAAACTAATCCTTTCACCTTCTTCTCTGATTTCTCTGGCAAGAAGAAAATATAAACATGTTGGTTGAGAAAATGGAAAAAAGTATAAGTCTGTATTTTAAGGAAATAGAAGGAATGCGCAAATAAGAAGGCAAGCAGAAAAATGGACGAGGCAAGTGTGGAAAGAAATTAAGAACTACAACACTACAGAAAAATATGTGAAGCAAAAAATAAGTCAAGTTGGGAGAAAGAGAAAAACCAGTATTGTGTAAAAAAAGTTATGAAAATCAAACTTGATTTGATTGAGAAACAATTGGTCTAAAGTACCCAGAGTAAAGGAGCTGAGATGGCACAAAATGGCAAAAATTCTTAGGTGGAAGAATAAGATTTATTACGAACGTTCAAAGTGGGGCGATAGTTCAGAGGAAGTTATAAATGATACGGTTATAGAAGCGATTTCAATAATGATAAGGGAAAGAATGAAAGTGGAAAGAATAGACGAAACAACAGAAGGGTTCGGAAAAGTGAAAAAAAAGTTTCGAAGGAAAAAGAGAAAATGAAAAAGCAACGCGTAATGGGAAACACATATATATATATAGTTTATATTTTTCACTGCGGATTTTATCATTTTTACATTGTAGAACATCATAAAATGCCATGGAAATTCAGATTACATAGAAATGCCAACGAATTTTAAACGACATTATGGGGCGGAAAAACAGGAAGGGCGGGGAAGAGGAGAAAAAGAAATAGAAGTGCAGAATAGGTAAAGAAGAAAATGAGACGTTAAAGCATCCTGTAATATGTAGAAAAAAAGGTTGGGTGTCTGTTACGGAAAAGGCAAGAAAGGAAGAGGAGGGGCGGCTGAGTGGAATGGATATTGTAACAATAAGTGGGACGACTCTACATATGTTAGGTAAGAAAATACAAAATGGAATACGTCTGTGTTTTAGCGGAATAGAGGAAGTGTGCAAACATATGCGAATTAGAAATCAAGTTAGGATAGATGTAAAAGGAAAATCACTGTTTTGAAAAAAATGTATGCACATAAACCTCGATGCGATTGAGGAAAAATCAGCTTAAATATTTATTATTTGAGATCATTAAAAAAAAGTTATCGACCACCGTGAATCTTTTGAATAGCGAGCAATAATGTGGGAAATCGTTTCCCCGCTGGTTTTCCATGGTTACTCTTAAATGGTAGATGATGAAAATATTTTACCTCTGAACATAAAAACTAGAGCCATCAAGCTTCGAATTTTACCGCCTACAACCGTTTTTCATATTACTCAGTCTCATGAACATTCACTAAAACTATCGGAATTTTGGTATCCTTTAATGCTTGTAATTCGTATAAAGTTGAAGGTATCGTAATTTTATTAAAAAAAAGTTATCTAAAGGTATTTTACTACTGCAAATTACGACTAAATGAGCAGAAATAATAAAAGAAACTGTATTACGCGAAAGAATAATATTTTATGATAATAGTTTTTTCATAGCAATGATGTTGTTACGACTACACATTTTTTTAATTATGAGTCATTCCATGTTGTGTGGACAACCCAAACAAACACGTTCCATCCTTAATAAACGCCACCATCATAATGGCATCTTTTTATGACAACTTTATATGGAATGGCTCATATGCAGCATGACGTCGATGTATCAAGAAATCAATTCCAAGCAATCCTCAACATACTTGCTTCTTCTTTATCAGAAAGCCGCATCTAAGGAATATTCAATGCAGTGGCTTTTTCTCAATCAGTATATCAATTAATTTATCAATAACTCGTTCTTTATTAGTATATCACTTTGTCAATAATTCATTCACCATCAATAAGCCACAGTGGACACTTGAGAGTCTTCACTTCCTTCCGTTTCCAATATGACGGATTCATTAGAAACAGAGTGTCATTATACGTTTTCATGAATGAAACGATTCCCTTTTTTATTCAAATCAGAGCTCCACAGAGTTGAATGACACAGGCAAAAGATCCGTAGGGCCGCTTCTTTTCGAAGACAATGTGGCCCACGGTGACACTGGCGTTTGTTCGAAACTGTGGCCGTAAGCCGCAGGGCCGCTTCTCTTCGGAGTTGACAGGGCACGCGCTTCGTAGGGCCGCTTCTCTTCTGAGACCGTGGCCCGCGAGATGGCCGCTATTTCTTACAAACGCTGGAAGGTAGTAAGTCATTCATATTTCTTTGGATTGACATTTTTGTTCTAAATGATGTCTCCGTAGTATTATTGCTAATAACATAGCGAAATAACTGAGCTCTACAGCGGTGAACGGCTGCAGTGTACCTTGCCATCAGGCAAAAGATCCGTGGGGCCACTTCTTTTCTGCCATTATACGTTTTCATGAATGAAACGATTCCCTTGTTTATTCAAATCAGAGCTCCACAGAGTTGAATGACACAGGCAAAAGATCCGTAGGGCCGCTTCTTTTCGAAGACAATGTGGCCCACGGTGACACTGGCGTTTGTTCGAAACTGTGGCCGTAAGCCGCAGGGCCGCTTCTCTTCGGAGTTGACAGGGCACGCGCTTCGTAGGGCCGCTTCTCTTCTGAGACCGTGGCCCGCGAGATGGCCGCTATTTCTTACAAACGCTGGAAGGTAGGAAGTCATTCATATTTCTTTGGATTGACATTTTTGTTCTAAATGATGTCTCCGTAGTATTATTGCTAATAACATAGCGAAATAACTGAGCTCTACAGCGGTGAACGGCTGCAGTGTACCTTGCCATCAGGCAAAAGATCCGTGGGGCCACTTCTTTTCTGCCATTATACGTTTTCATGAATGAAACGATTCCCTTGTTTATTCAAATCAGAGCTCCACAGAGTTGAATGACACAGGCAAAAGATCCGTAGGGCCGCTTCTTTTCGAAGACAATGTGGCCCACGGTGACACTGGCGTTTGTTCGAAACTGTGGCCGTAAGCCGCAGGGCCGCTTCTCTTCGGAGTTGACAGGGCACGCGCTTCGTAGGGCCGCTTCTCTTCTGAGACCGTGGCCCGCGAGATGGCCGCTATTTCTTACAAACGCTGGAAGGTAATAAGTCATTCATATTTCTTTGGATTGACATTTTTGTTTTAAATGATGTCTCCGTAGTATTATTGCTAATAACATAGCGAAATAACTGAGCTCTACAGCGGTGAACGGCTGCAGTGTACCTTGCCATCAGGCAAAAGATCCGTGAGGCCACTTCTTTTCTGTCATTATACGTTTTCATGAATGAAACGATTCCTTTTTTGATTCAAATCAGAGCTCCACAGAGTTGAATGACACAGGCAAAAGATCCGTAGGGCCGCTTCTTTTCGAAGACAATGTGGCCCACGGTGACACTGGCGTTTGTTTGAAACTGTGGCCGTAAGCCGCAGGGCCGCTTCTCTTCGGAGTTGACAGGGCACGCGCTTCGTAGGGCCGCTTCTCTTCTGAGACCGTGGCCCGCGAGATGGCCGCTATTTCTTACAAACGCTGGAAGGTAATAAGTCATTCATATTTCTTTGTATTGACATTTTTGTTCTAAATGATGTCTCCGTAGTATTATTGCTAATAACATAGCGAAATAACTGAGCTCTACAGCGGTGAACGGCTGCAGTGTACCTTGCCATCAGGCAAAAGATCCGTGGGGCCACTTCTTTTCTGTCATTATACGTTTTCATGAATGAAACGATTCCTTTTTCGATTCAAATCAGAGCTCCATAGAGTTGAATGACACAGGCAAAAGATCCGTAGGGCCGCTTCTTTTCGAAGACAATGTGGCCCACGGTGACTCTGGCGTTTGTTTGAAACTGTGGCCGTAAGCCGCAGGGCCGCTTCTCTTCGGAGTTGACAGGGCACGCGCTTCGTAGGGCCGCTTCTCTTCTGAGACCGTGGCCCGCGAGATGGCCGCTATTTCTTACAAACGCTGGAAGGTAATAAGTCATTCATATTTCTTTGGATTGACATTTTTGTTCTAAATGATGTCTCCGTAGTATTTTTGCTAATAACATAGCGAAATAACTGAGCTCTACAGCGGTGAACGGCTGCAGTGTACCTTGCCATCAGGCAAAAGATCCGTGGGGCTACTTCTTTTCGAAGTCAATGTGGCCCACGGTGACACTGGCATTTGTTTGAAATAGTGGTAAGTCGCAGGGCCGCTTCTCTTCGGAGATGACGGGCCCGCGGTTCGTACGGTCGCCTCTCTTCGGAGTCAACGTGGCCCACGAGATCGCTGCTATTTTGTACAAACGTTGGAAGGAAATAAGTAATTCACACTTCTATGGATTAACATTTTTATTCAGAATATCTCTGTAATATTGCTAATAGCATAGTGGGGGTGGAAAAGAAACATGTGACCCCCTCTCGTCTACACGCGCTTGATGGTGAAATTCGCGAAAGCTGAAAGAGCAACCCGAAGAAAAACTCGAATTTTTTAGCACGAAAGCATTAGAAGTCTGAAAAAAATGGACACAGATTACTGAATAACCGAGTGATCGTAATTACGCGTTGTAAAAGTAAGAAAAATGGACTTATTGATTCGAATCAGAGCTCCACAGACGCGAACGGCCGCAGTCTACCTTGTCATCAAGCAACGGATCCGTAGGGCTACTTTTTTTCGAAGTCAATGTGGCCCGCGGTGACACTGGCGTTTGTTTAAAATAGCGGTGAGTCGCAGGGCCCGCGAGATCGCCGGTATTTCTTGCAAACGATCGAGATTGAATAAGGCATGCACGATTCTGTGGATTGACTTTCTTAGTTTAAATAACATCACTGTAATATAATTGCTAATAAGATAGGGGTTGATTAAAAGATGCACGTCCTTTTACCCCTAATTCGTTTAATAAAATGTTTAAACGCGCACAGCATAATACAAAACTTTATTCGAATTTTCGACCAGAAAAAAAATATTCACAGAGAACTGTAAACCGTTTTTCAACCAACCAAAAAATAAAAATAGACTTCTTCATATAAATCGGAGTTTTACTAAACTTAATCACCGCTAATGTATCTAGTCATCAGGCATCGGAACCGTAGGCTCGCTTCTCTTTAGTGTCCGTATGAACCGCGGTGACGTCAGCGGGTGTTTGAAATAGTAGTGATTCGAACGATCGCTCCTCTTTCAAGCGAATATGACCCGTGATGTCGCTAATGCTTCACGCAAACGCTTTGTTACTTTTCGTTTACACCTAACTCTTGTATTTCTTGGAACATCGATGTTATTGACATGCACTTTGCACTAATTATCGGCAATACAGTCAAACTTGTGTGTACTTCTTGTTTTTTTTTTTACAGTTTCATGCAAGATATGCTTTCTTGCGCGGGCGACCCACTCGTTTTGGCCATGTGGCCATTTATGCAGCTGCGCAACATGTGCTGAGCGAATTTGGAACGTGCAGCGGGATCAGCGGTGTCCAATATGCAGGACGGACACGACTGAGCCGCCAAGGCGAACTTATTTAGGCGGCTAGCGAAACAGAAATAAAATGATTCCTTATACCCTCATCCCGATGAAACAAGGATTATGAGAGCAAAAAACGTGGCAGGAAAGGAACTTCTTTTTTCCTGCCACATTTTTTCTCTCACGTGCAATATTTTTCTCTGGCACAAATCTAGGCGGCTAGTCGAAAAAAAAATAAACATTTCATAGACATGCTGATTGATTCGTTATTTCTTATACCCTCGTCCCGATGAAATAAGTATCATGAGAGAAAAAAATGTGGCAGGAAAGGAACTTTTTTTCCTGCCACGTTTTTTCTCTTCGGTGCAATATTTTTCTTTGGCACAAATTTTCTATTTTGGACAAATATTCTCTTGGGTAGAAATGTTTTTTTTAATACAAACATTGTCTTAGGTAGAAATGTTCCATTTGACAGAAATTCTTTTTTTGATACAAATGTTCTCTTCGGATCAATTCTCTATCCAGTACAACATTTGTACTGAACCGGAAATTCGTACCAAAGACAAAATTTGTATCAAAGGAAAATTTGCATCGAAAAGACAGTTCGTATGAAAGAAAAATTTGGATCGAAGGCAAAATTTGGACGGATAAGGAATTTGCACCGAAAAAAAATTACTATGCACAGAAATTTTCTTTCTGGTCTACATTTGGTCTATGATGCCAATATTTCCTTTTAGCTACTTTATTTCTACAGTAAAAATAATTCTCCACACATTTTTTTCTTCAGTATGAATTTGCTCGTCCAAGCAACTTTGCTCTTCGGTACGAATTTTTTCTTAGATATAACAGTCTTCTGCGGTACAAATTGTATTCCGAATAGAAAGTTGGTCCGGAAAGCCAATTTGTACCAAAGAGAAAATTTGGCTGAACGAGAAAACTGGCACCGCACAGAAGATTTCTATGCATACACCAATTTTTGTTGTTGGTACAATCTCGTGTTCAAAAAAGATATTCTCTCGTCAAAATGTTCAGTACGGAAGAAAACATGACTGTTTAGAACAATTTTCTCTTCAGTGCAAATGTTCTCGTCTAATCAAATTTGCTCTTCAGTGGGAATTTTTTTCTTTGCAACAAAGGTTCTCTTCGAAACAACTTTCGTCTTTTGTATAAATTTTGTTCCGGACAGAAAATTGGTCCAAAAAACAAATTTGTACCGAAGAGCAAATTTGTACTAAACAGAAAATTTGTTATGGAGAGAAAATCTGTGCCTTTGAAAAAATGTGTACCGAAGAGAAAATTTGGCTGGACGAGAAAATTGGCACAACACAGGAGATTTCTGTGCACAGAAATTTTTTGTTCGGTAAAAATTTCGTGATCGATAAAAATAGTTAAACAATTCGATTCGAGTAGTTAAAATAGCGAAGGGTAAAAATGGCGAACGGCCCGGGTGGCGAATCAAGCAATACATTGCTTGCGCCTCAGAGCGAAGCTGCGAGATGGCGCTGTCGGTCAGTCGGCTGAAATATCGTAAGGCAGTCATCCCACGTGACGGGCCCCACCACGTTCGTCATTTTGGCCGTTCGACCTTTCGGCGTTCGACATTTCGGTCCATCGACATTTTGCGTTTCGATATATTGCTTTTCGCCATAGACGATATTACGCATATTAGGCACTCGCTATTTTCTGTTTCGAAGATATGGGTGTCCTACATTTTTCGATTCTGTATTTTTATGTTCCGAATTGCAGACGATCTGAATATTCGTTTTCGAATAAATTAGCTCTCCAATAAATAATGGTTCGATTTATATTCATTCTATTTTTTTATCAGTCGACAGATAAAATTTCGAATAATTGAACCTTCGTTATTTTGAGAGTTCGTACTTCTACCGTTTCAAAATCTTTGTCGTTCTACATTTGGTCATTCGACATTTTTACCCCCACCCGTCTCTCGCGAATATTAGGACTGAGCGGAGCTCAACAGGGGCCGAGGCCAGTGCAGCCAGATCGCGCGCGAAAGTTACCCTCTCTCTAGTCCCTCGCGCGCCCATCACACAATCATAATAGCGCGTGTCCGTGAGCGAGCGACGCTCGGACATCTTCGGAAAGAGCCGAGTGCCGTCGAACTGTCCCGACGGCGCCTTCGGCAGCTACACCAACACATAGACACGCTGAGCACGTTCATGAGCGGCCAAGCCGAACGAAGGCTTCGAGGGAAAAAGCAATCTGAGCACGGCCCGCGCGTGACGTCACGCGACGGCACGCGCGAGACTTTTAGATGATTTCAATGCTTATTTAGCTCTTGATTCTCTGCGTTATTAATGTATACAAAAAAATGTATCGCGCACTCTGAACGCTTATTTTTTTAGTTTATACGTTAATTTAAATATAATAATAAATCTAAATTACAACTTATTTATCTTCTAAAAAATTGTTTACGCTTTACTCACACCCGTCCATATGCCAAATAAATTATAATTCAGAAAAATAAGTGAAAATATATTAATATTCGTATTATTACATTAATTCTCATACTTTCATCAAGCGATAAAGTATTATTTCCAAAAACAAGTCAATCATCAATCCGGCCGCCAATCGTAACTGCCAGAAAGTGCATCTTTAACACAAGTGCTAAGATGGTCCCGTTGGTAGCGTTCCTGGCTTCGGTCCGTAGGGGCGCAGGATTGTTCCTCACGCTCAGCGCTTTTTTTTTTTATCATGGTTACTATTAATTTTTATTTGATTAGTTATTTTTATTAGTTATCATATTTATTTTAATTAGTTATCTTTTAGTACCGAAAAATTTATCGCGCACTCTGATCGCTTATTTTATTAGTTTTTACGTTAATTTAAATATAATAAATCTAAAATACAACTTATTTATCTTCTAGCAAAACGTTTGCGCTTTACTCACACCCGACCCTATGCCAAATAAATTGTAATTCATAAAAGTAAGCGGAAATATATTTATCTTCGTATTATTATATTCATTCTCATATACTTTCATCAAGCAAAAAAGTATTATCCCCAAAAACAACCATCCATCCGACCGCGAATCGTAAGTACCAGAAAGTGTACATACATTGACAAAAAAAATTAAAGGAGCAAGAAAAGTTGAACTTCGTCCAAAGTGGTCGTACAAAAAAAAGGATGTTAAAGCTTCAAGTTTCTAGTTTTAGTTCCGACAATGATTTTTTTTTTAGAATCAATGATTGCGCGGTGGGAAGAAATATTACGGCAAAAAAAATTTTGCAAATTTTTACGTTTTTCAAAGTTCTGCACTTGGTTTGGAGATTTTTTTCGGACTTCACCAATATCAAGGTCATTGAGCCCATTCAATTCAGTTCAATTTGCTTCTTTTTTTATCTTCTTACGACCATTTTTCGCTGGGATATCGGCCTCCTCGTCGGCCTCTGAATGAAAAAACGTCCTTTTGTCTTCAGTCATCGATATCCCGGGAACTAATGGTCGTACGGGAATTCGATCGGCAATTTTGGAAACGTGAATACATACTCTACAAGCTCTGATTATTATTTTAGGTTTAAAAACAATTATTTTTGCCATGAGTTTCAAAAAAGTACAAAAAATCGATGTTTTCTTGTTTTTTATAAAATCCACCGCTACTTTGCAAATATTGCGATAAACACTATTGTTTATGGACGGTCATTCGGCTCAATATGTCCCCAAGAGATATGCAAAATGCCAAATTGATCCGTTCATCGGTCTTTCTTGCCCGATTGACCAAAATGTGAAAAAAAATTAAAGGAACAATTTTCCTCCTTCTCAGACATCATTTCATGATTATTAAGAGGAAAAACAACTTTTCACTACTTTTCGTACAATTGGGTATTGAATACGCATTAAATGTTGGAAAAGCACCCTGAAAATCATATTGACTAAAAATTTACGATTTTTTTTTTTTAATAACAAAAATGTTGAAATTTTTTTGTTTATAAAAAAATCTATTTCAATTTTTTTTATTTTTTTAATGTTGACATTTTTTTTCGATTCAACATTGTACCGCCAGCATTAGAATTACCCAAAGTGTACGTAGAATTACCCAAAGCGTACCTCCCCGTGGTATGCTTTGGGTAATTCTAATGCTGGCGGTACAATGTTGATTTGAAAAAAATTTCAACATTTAAAAAAAAAATCTAAAACTGATTTTTTTATAAAAAAAAAATTTTCAATATTTTTTTTATGAAAAAAATTTTTTTTTGAAAATTTTTAGTCAATATGATTTTCACGGT
Organism: Ophion costatus; assembly: GCA_951751655.1. Classification (NCBI taxonomy): domain Eukaryota; kingdom Metazoa; phylum Arthropoda; class Insecta; order Hymenoptera; family Ichneumonidae; genus Ophion; species Ophion costatus. The sequence continues at coordinate 34,801,560 of OX632360.1, forward strand.
TTTTTTCCAACATTCAATGCGTACTCAATACCCAATTGTACGAAAAGTGATGAAAAGTTTTTTTTCCTCTTAATAATCATAAAATGATGTCTGAAAAGGAGGAAGCTTGCTCCTTTAATTTTTTTTCAAATTTTGGTTAATCGGGCAAGAAAGACCGATAATCGGATCAACTTGGAATTTTGCATGGCTCTTTGGGACATATTGAGCTGAATGACCGTCCATAAACACTAGTCTTTATCGCAATATTTGCAAAGTAGCGGTGGATTTCATAAAAACTAAGAAGACATCGTTTTTTTGTACTTTTCTAAAACTAATGGCAAAAATAAAAAATAAAAGTTTCACTACAATAATAATCGGAGCTTGTAGAGTATTCACGTTTCCAAAACTACCGATCGAATTCCCGTACGACCATTAGTTCCTGAGATATCTCAGCGAAAAATGGTCGTACGGAGAAAAAAAAGCAAATTGAAATGAATTGAATGGGCTCAATGACCTTGATATTGGTCAAGTCAGAAAAAAATCTCCAAAACACGTGCAGAACTTTGAAAAACGTAACCATTTGCAAAATTTTTTTTGCCGTGATACTTCTCCCGACCGCGCAATCAGTGATTCTCAAAAAAAAATCATTGTCGGATCTAAAACTAGAAACTTGGAGCTTTAAAATCCTTTTTTTTTGTACGACCACTTTTGACAAAGTTCAACTTTTCTTGCTCCTTTAATTTTTTGTGTCAATGTATGTTCACTTTCTGGTACTGACGATTCGCGGTCGGATGTATGATTGTTTTTGGGGATAATACTTTATCGCTTGATGAAAGTATATGAGAATGAATATAATAATACGAAGATAAATATATTTCCGCTTACTTTTATGAATTACAATTTATTTGGCATAGGGTCGGGTCCGAGTAGAGCGCAAACATTTTGCTAGAAGATAAATAAGTTGTATTTTAGATTTATTATATTCAAATTAACGTAAAAACTAATAAAATAAGCGGTCAGAGTGCGCGATAAATTTTTCGGTACTAAAAGATAACTAATTAAAATAAATATGATAACTAATAAAAATAACTAATCAAATAAGAATTAAGGATGTTGGGTCCCAAATCGCAAATGATGATAAAATTCTGAAAATTTGGTATGTTTTTGTATGAAGTATTTCAGAGGTCGTGTAAAAATTTCACGACAATTAGGAAGCTCGTTATTGAACAATTAACATTCACAAATTAAATGCTGTCTTATGGAAACTGATGTAACTTTGCAATAAGTTTTTCTTTTGACCTCTCAATTTTGTAATATCTACAATATACTGAAAGTAACGGAAACAAAACGAAGTTTATGGAAAATTTTTTTTTATTTCTTTTCAAAATTGTTCTTAACAAAATGTTAATTTTTTAATAACGAGCTTCCTAACCGTCGTGAAATTTTAATACGACCTCTTAAATACTTCATACAAACACATACCAAATTTTCAGAATTTTCTCATCATTTTTTATTTCAACCCTTAAGGAGGTTGAAGTAATGATGATAGAATTCTGAAAATGCTGTATGTTTTTACATGAAATATTCAGGAGGTCGTATAAAAATTTCATGACGATTAAGAAGCTATTTAGTGAACAATTAACATTAACATGTTTTATAGGAACTCAACATCCTTAATACTAACCATGATTTTAAAAAAAAAAAAGCGCTGAGCGTGAGGATAGATCCTGCGCCCCTACGGACCGAAGCCAGGAACGCTACCAACGGGACCATCCTATCGCTTGTGTTAAAGATGCCTTTTCTGGCACTTACGATTGGCAGCCGGATTGATGATTCACTTGTTTTTGGAGATAATACTTTATCGCTTGATGAAAGTATGAGAATTAATATAATAATACGAATATAAATATTTTTCCACTTACTTTTCTGAATTATAATTTATTCGGCATAAGGACGGGTGTGAGTCAAGCGTAAATAATTTTTTAGAAGATAAATAAGTTGTAATTTAGATTTACTATAATATTTAAATTAACGTATAAACTAAAAAAATAAGCGTTCAGAGTGCGCGATACATTTTTTTGTATACATTAATAACGCAGAGAATCAAGAGCTAAATAAGCATTGAAATCATCTAAAAGCCTCGCGCGTGCCGTCGCGTGACGTCACGCGCGGGCCGTGCTCCGATTGCTTTTTCCCTCGAAGCCTTCGTTCGGCTTGGCCGCACATGAACGTGTTCAGCGTGTCTATGTGTTGGTGTAGCTGCCGAAGGCGCGGTCGGGACAGTTCGACGGCACTCGGCTCTTTCCGAAGATGTCCGAGCGCCGCTCGCTCACGGACACGCGCTACTATGATTGTGTGATGGGCGCGCGAGGGACTAGAGAGAGGGTAACTTTCGCGCGCGATCTGGCTGCACTGGCCGAGGCTCTCTGTACCCTGAGTCTTTTTCCGTGCCCTTAGAAGTTAGTTCCAAGTACGCGTCTTCGATTCTTAGCGATCAAGCATCACTACCCGAGAGTTAAGTGAGGCACTGAAGTGCAGCGTCTCATCACGCTTCGCAGGCTAAAAAGAACTCATTACCGTGTAGAAATAATTATTCGTTCAACCAATCGCTCAAATAATAAAACCCAACTTGTAGTTTGCGTACGTGAGTGTCATACTAAAGCATTGTCTTTGAGGAGACCCGAACGTCCAGCGTCAGCACGGTATCAAATTACAAGCTCATCAAATCGTAAGTTCAATCAACCCATGTTTACTGTAATAGTTTCCAACTTTGTCAAACCGATTTAACCAATGAAAGGAAACTGCGATAATAAGCTAAATTGTCAATAATAATTGTCTGTATCAAAATTGTAACCTCCATTTCCAATTTCTCAAACCCTGATAACGAAATATATACACAAATTTCGACAGAGCATAGTTGTCTCTTATTCAAAAGGCCCAAGACCCTTATATTAACCAACTAGATAGGTGCGCAAAGCGCTTTAATAGCTAGCCCGAAAAATATATCGAGATAGATCGGAAGACTCCAACTCTAAAGTCATTCCTAAATAAATCGCAGCCCGCTCAGTAACACGAGCGAGCATAACAACATGATAGACAAAATAATACCTGGGAAAGACCCGCAGGACCTGGGAAAGGCCCGGTATACCTGCCGACCCTGAGGCGCGCAGCTGCGCAGGACCTCGAGCGTCACGGAGCGCTGCACCGCTCCACAAAATATTCAATGTCTCCGAAAATAATTATTTTTTCGACCTGGGTTCAACGGCATCTTAACCTTAAATGTATTTTAGATTTTTCTAGATGGTTTTCAAAAAATCGATTTTTTGAAGCCGTCACAGTGGTGTTGTCCGTTAAGTGGTGCGTCACCGGATGCGTTTTTTTCACATGGCGTATAGTAAATATTTCTGTTGTCCAGTTTGGTGTGTAACCCTTTTCGAAAACAGTCTTCAATTTGCTGATTCTCACTTTATCACCAACCGCGACTTTCGGTGATTTTTTATTGGAGTCTTTTTGAATACTTGCTGCAATTGCTTCTCATTTCCCGAGTTGACATTTCTCGGTTTCATCTTAATGGTGCGGTGTACGCAATCATTATATGCGGCTACTCGATTATCAAGAATATCGATCCACTTATAATCACCACGAAGACTAAATTGCATCCAGATCTTATTTTTCAATGTACGATTGAAACGCTCGCAAATGGATGCCTTTAAATTGCTATATGTTGAATACATGTGAATAATATACTTTTTCATGAGGGCTTTAAAGTCACAATTGTAAAATTCTTTTCCATGATCAACGTGTAAGTTCTGCGGTATGCGTCCCTTAAGGAGTATTGACTTCATTGCAGCGGCGGCATCTTTACCACTATTACGCAGCATTGGCACGGCCCAGGCGAATTTTGAGAAAGTATCGATGACGGTGAGGAGAATATTGTGTTTGGAGTTTTGACGCATGTATGATGACATATCGACGAGATCAGCTTGCCAGGTCTCGTCTAAGCCACGGATGTCCACATGTCGACGCGGATAGTTTCGTCGAGCAGGTTTATGTAGCTCCAGCACGAGAGCGCGTCTTTTCCCGTTCATTTTCCAGTCCAATCAGCCGCGCATCCAATTCAGCAATGACGTGTGAATTACGCGTTACCAAATCTTGTAGAGTTTTGACATTGGCCTCGAGTGTCTTTGCAATGTCTCTTATCGTAGCTTCAAGTACATTAACCAATTACTAACTACTCTCATTCATTTCTTTGCGTATGTTGTTAATGACAGTTCGGGATCTTTTGTGTAAAGCACGTAGAGTGATGGCATCGTCTTTCTCTTCCGGATTAGCAATGTTGCACAATCGTTTGTGCCCCACGTCATCATGACCACCTGCGGTGGTTTTAAACCCAATCACAGGCCGGCCTGGAGGACCTGGCTTACTGAGGAGTACACTCTTACGCAATTGGGTGTCCAAACACATCGACACTCATGATGAAAATGCATACATTTTCCGACGCCGAGTTAATAAATGATTTCAGCTTGACGCAATTCCTCGATAATCTATATAATTTCATTCGCATGGGCTGAATTTCCGGCTGCTTGTAATGCCAGAAGTAAGCGAAGACGCTCTACTAGCTCGTTTGGATTGTATCAATAAATATAGCCCAACTGGGTGTTTTTTCCAGCTAGCTTATACTTTGGCATACCCCGTCCCATATGATGATCGACTATATTTCCGATATATGTGTTGAATTTGTGGCTGGTATTACGTCGTATAGCCTCACTAGGCTTATAAAATGTTTTCTGTGCATTCGTTGAGATTATAATCTCGTCATAGTTTTTCAAATCGTCCGATGTGAGTACTTCGACATTGGGCACTTTTTTAAACAACAGCTCCGTTAATCCAACAGTTTTCACATAATTCGCACCTCCTACACGAATATGTTGAGAGTCGAAAATTATCGGAGAATTGCCAATCATTAATTTGTTGTTTGCGAGATTCCGTACACCATATATTACATCCAAGCTTGCCCTTGTATTTGTTTGTAATAGCAGAAGATATTCACCGATCAATTCATCGCAATTTTGCAAGTCATCATCATCCTCATATATCAATTTGAACGAATCTTGGATTTCACTCTTGAAGGAATCTTGTGTTTCATTCTTCAATTGTTGTTTCGCACTATTTAACGTATCTCCTTCTTCAATACCATCACTCACTTTTTCATCCTTAATTTCCTCCTTCGCCCCTTCGCCATTTTTGTATGTCACCAGCAGTATGGGGGCCACTATGGCGACCCCCACTCCTCATCCCCACTCCTCGGAAGCCGAGGTGGTGGGGATGGAGTGGGGATGGCCGTGCTTATCCCCTCTCCCGCGCCCGAGAGGGGTGTGGAGGGGGGGATGGCCGGAGTGTGGGGTTCGCCATAGTGGCCCCATTTTTTTCTGCTTTCTGAAAATTCATTTTTAGATTGTTTTGCTCACCGTTGCTGCTCCTGGTGACGGTGAACTCCGAGGGTACGCGCGCGCGCACAAACACACACACACACACACACGCACGCACGCACACACACACACACACACACACACACACACACACACACACACACACACACACACACACACACACACACACACACACACACACACACACACACACACACACACACACACACACACACACACACACACACACACACACACACACACACACACACACACACACACACACACACACACACACACACACACACACACACACACACACACACACACACACACACACACACACACACACACACACACACACACACACACACACACACACACACACACACACACACACACACACACACACACGCAGACACACACACACACACACACACACACACACACACACACACACACACACACACACACACACACACGCAGACACACACACACACACGCACGCAGACACACACACACACACACGCACACACACACACACACACGCCCACACAAGCACGAGTGTCATGGCTCGAACGAGTCGTCGAACCCGTCGTCGGGCCACCCCGCGTCGTAAAAAGCGACGGGTTCGGGCCCGTCGTTCAACGCCGCGACGAGTACCGTCGCGACGTCGACCCCGTTGTACAGGCGCACACGGGGGAGGGGGGTGGCGCTTTCGGCCACAGCCACGACGACGCGGTTCTCTACGAGGTCCGCGAGCAGGTCCGAGACGATGGGGATGGTTTCAAGATGCGCGATCCCCGAAACCGTGCACTGAACCACGAGGCCCGCAACAAACGCGCAAAAGGGCGCGGGGGTATACAGCGAGTCCGCGTCTACGTACCCGCTGTATCCCTCATCGACGAAAAAAACTTCACTGTATCCCTCGGAGTCGCACGACACTATGTTCCCGCGGAGTACGTCACAACCGCCCGCGGGGATTATCACCCACGACGCACCCGGCGCAACATCGTCGAACGGGAGGTGTACTCCTGCCCGACGCTGCACGTAAAATGCCTACAGGGCTTCACGCAACCACTCGTGCGTTTCGCCCGTCGCCACTGTACGTATATATACGGCCAAGCCGTCGACGCGGGAAACACGGCACGCGAACGGCGCCACAGGGAGCTCGAGGCACTCGGGGTACATTTTTGGCGAACTGTAGGAAAAGAAGACGAGACGCACGCGACGGAGTCTGAAGAGCAACTAAAGCTGCCCGTCGTATGAAGAGCATCTTTTGCAGATTTTGACAGGTCAGCATAATTGCATGCGGGCGAGGTAGCCGATGCATCGTTCTACGATGAGCTCACCCGACGGTGAGCGCGATCGTTCTACGATGAGCTCATCCGATGGCGAGCACGGAGTTTAGATAGCATAGATGCAAGCTAAGCAGTGAGTTCATCCGCCAGTGAGCTCACCGCACGAGTTCGCGAATTATGCTGATAACTGTCAAAATCTTTTGCGCAGCAACCCGCAAGGGAGAAACCGTATTCTTGGTCTCCCCTCTTTGTGCAGATATTCGTACCTGCTATAGAGCACGCACACCGACGGACACGAGCATACGTGTGTTATGGCATCGGACCGCTGTTGTTGTCCTATGTTCCCATAGCGACTCGCGACGTTCACTCTGACAGAGCAGCGTTTTAAACGTCATCACATTATCCAGGGCACACTTATACGATTGATTTTGCCGTATCGCGGCGTGATATGAGCAATGTGTACCGGCCCCCGGAAGATGCTGAAATGAGATATTATCCTCATCCTCCTCCAAATTTATAATATAGTAACCGGTGAGTTGCGCTAAATAGGACGATTTAGTGGCACCTCGTACAAATATCCGCGTAGAATCCGTAGCGATTGCTCTCAAAATTCTCTCAATACAGCGTAATGGTGTATAACCCTCGAACCATTTTATACCGTGATGTTCCCGCGTCGCCCGTTCGTTCGTTCTTTTCACATCCGACGGTAATTGTCTTTATGTGTGAGGTGGAGCGACGATCCAATGATCGTGCCACGATGAATCGATTGACGCAAAAGTCACTTCTTTTGGTATAAAGTTGTAGTGCTTATCCGTCAAGCCTTGTATGTCTATCGCGATACTCATGATGGTTCTGCTGTGAGCGCTCTGCTCGAACTGGAGAGCTCAACCGCTGAAATCTACAATAACTTGCCGGGAAGCATCACCCTCCACCACGTTATCATATTCCGCATACACGACACAATTTACCATTGAAGTTATTGCCTCGCCGAAGCGTACTTCGAGCCTCACGCTACCGTGTTTCACCAAATTCCAATGACTGTTACTGTTCGCCGAAAGATCGGGCGCTAGATCAAACGCAAAAAGACAATAGCCCCAGGGATACGCTGTGCGAGTAATTGAATTACCCTGATTGAGAAAGTGAACGCCAGTCCCTGAGAATAATGTATGATACGCATCCACATATAGATGCGTGTCGTCAAATTTACGCTGGAGTGCTTTCGACGGTAACTGCACACCGTCAACATATAACGCGAGATAATTAATTTTATAATTCTGAAAGTTAAACGGGTTCAACGCGCGGTTACCGTTGAATGCTTTATTATCGACAAACCCTATAATTATGCGCTTCGGCAGTTGGCCCAGTATAACATTGTCCAGAGTATCGCCGTGCACTCCTGCATGCATCGATATAGACTTAACCTCGACACGTGTCAAAGGATATTTTGCTGTAGATTTTGATAATGCTCGCGCGTGAGCTAAAAGTATACCAGGGGCAATTTTAGCGCGGCGTACGAGAAGCGATGCCTCGGTAATATGCATGCTGAAATCTTTCGAGGAAGTCATAAGACAGAATGCGTGGCTGGTACGTACAAGGCGTAATCGCATCTCCACGCCGCTTATAAGAAATCGCTCTTGATTGAAAATATCGCAATGGAGGTGGCCGAGGAGATCGATCTCATTGCGCCCATTGAGGACCATTCGACGATTAGCAAGGCCTGCATTAGCTTCTGCTACATCATCCATTTTACCGGCCGTATCACTGTACCACAGGCAACTTGAAAGATGAGAGCTTTTCGCACCCTGCCCATAATTTAATAAGTTTTCAATGTAGGCCCTGTATGCATAAGCATTATTGGGTGGAGATACGAGCTTCTGATTGAGAAATACATCGACTTGATTGAACAGCGAATGAAGTAAATTATTGACGGGCCCCGCTCTAATGGTAGGGTCGGGTTTCACTGCACTCGAGCGTATTTGGACACGTATGCTTAGCATGGTATGAGCAAGATCGATGTATTCGTCACCTAGGCCAGGTACCACAAATTCTATTGGTGAATCATCCGTCAGAGATGAGATTGGTTTATAGTGCACCCATTGCGTTCCCTCGATGGTTGTTTGAGTCGGCGGTAGTGAAAATAGTTCCAGCTCAGACTTCAAACACTCACACGAATGGGCATGCAAGAACGCCATTTTCACGAGAAGATATCTGACACGGACCTAGCGCGCGACTTCTTCTTCTTCGGCGTTCTCTTTCTAGCTGTTCTCTTCTTTTTTTTAACACAATTTGTACGTTTTTTCTTCAACGCGGCTGTTTTCTTTTTTAGGCCGATCCTACGCGCGCTGTAGTTACTGAGCGAATGCGCAAGCTTGTGAATTTTCGAGACCTTATATCCTGAGCCCTGCATAAGACTATTGAGTTTTTCCTCAGCTTTTCGCTTCAAACTCACACCCGATTCGCGCAAACGCGATTTGAAGGCTTCCCTAGGCTGAATTCCTGCATCCATTATATCGCTCGCCACATTAAGGCCTGACCGTATAGCCTCTTTGCCGACAACTCGCGCCCCCTGTTTTAAGAGAGGTAAAATGCGCCGGAAAAGGCCGCCAAGGACACTGCCGACACCGTGACCACTCTGGTTCGGCGACCCTATGTATACTTGGCTAATTCCCCCGTACCCTTTTCTACCTGCGCCCACTTGTGCGTCAAAGTACGCATCGTAGTAATTCATGTTGCTCTCTCTCTCTTTCTCTTTCTCTACCGCAGCTAAGCTAGACGTATGAACTGGAGTGTCACGGTTAGCGTTCCACCCTCGAATGGCATCCAATGCCCGAATTCATCTCTTATATCGATATCTATCGATTGAAAGCTGGTACGTAGAAGAGGTATGTACCGCGGTGGCGAAAACCTTTTAATATTCACAGAGCCGTAATTATAATTATTATCAATGTCAAAGGGAACGACACGTAATAATGGCGCGTGTACATCGCCGGTCATGTAGGACTCGCAAATATCCGTATAAACAGACAACATATTGGGTATACCGTTCATGAGACTTGCCGGCTGCGGCGCAATATACTGATTCGCTACCACAAAACCCGTGCTATGAGTGAAGCCTAAAATTTTGTTAATTATGGGGGAACAGTGGAAAGCGTGTTCTAGATTTTTGCACTCGGTGCAGACACGCTCTACCGAGACATAGCCGTTAAGAGTATGCTGGAATTTCAAATGTCCTGCGATACTTTGGTTAATTGCTTCGAGTAGCGTGGAGACGCTACGGTATACCCCAGATGGTACACAAGCACGCTCGTTTTTAAGGGGGGATTGTCTTTTTTTTCGCAAAATTTACCGCTTTTTGGGAATTTTTTTGTGAAGAAAGTATACAACGGAAAACTTGTGAAACTTGGCATATAGTTTTATTGATCTGTTTACTACATACCAAAAAATGTTTAAACAATTTCATCAAAAAATCCGCATCCCACCCCCCTCGACGCGCGATGGGCCTTTTTTGATGGTGTGCACGATTACAGCCTTCACGTTCATCCTGCAACAAAAACCCAAAAAGCATTTTACTTTAGACACATATAGCTATCGTTCGATGAAGGGAAAAAAAAAATTGACGTTTTGAACTTGAAGTATCGATTTTTCGAAAAAAATTGATCGATTTTTTGTTATAAATAAAAAACTATTAAACGTATTGCTTTTTTGCTTCATCAAACGATAAAAGGATGTCAGCTGAGCATTCTGTCCAAATTTGAAGGCAATCGGTTGAATAGTTTTTGAGAAATCGTGCATTCCATCAAAAAAGGACCATCGCGCGTCGAGGGGGGTGGGAGGCGGATTTTTTTATGAAATTGTTTCAAAATTTTTTTGTATGTAGTAAACAGATCAATAAAACTATATGCCAAGTTTCACAAGTTTTCCGTTGTATACTTTCTTCACAAAAAAATTTCCAAAAAGCGGTAAATTTTGCGAAAAAAAAAGACAATCCCCCCTTAAAATCGACATTGGCCTCAACGCCCGGGATCACTGCGTTCGTCACTAAGCTGATAAAGTTTGTTTCACCTTCAGGCGGCACGTGTAGAACAGTCATCAGTATGTGTATTTCGCCAAGGAAATGCCCCATTTACCGCGTAAATTTACACTTTGTGGCAAGTGTGTGGTATATTGCGTCGTCCTGTTATTAGGGTAGTACTTCATGCTGCTATTGCTAGGTAAAACTATAAAAAACTCGGTGTCGCTCATCGCGCCTACTTTTTCTTTCCCCACCTTTGGACTCTAGATAACTCGGGTTCGTAAAAAATGCCGTCAATCTCCTCGTCGTTGAGATCATGCAGAATGTACACGATAGGTCGGCTACTCACGGATATACGATGTATCTTAAACAGCTCACTGCTCCAGCCGCTCTCGTATCCTTTAGCAAAGGCAGCCTTTGCGCTACTGATGCGGACAATATCGCCCAGCTTATGTTTAGGAGGTTACCGCTGTACAGGATGCTGTCGTTTATATCGCCGTATTAGATTATCGCGTGCTTTGGCAGATGTAAGCAACGTCACAGATGCGGGCGTCATTCTAATGCCACTATGTATCGTACGATTGGATGCGGAGACTATATTCTGCAAAACGTCAATATAGCGTTTTTGGCGCGAATACGTGAAGTATCGCCACATTCTTTCTTTCAACGTTCGATTGAAGCGCTCTGCAGCAGCTGCTTTTACGTCAGGGTTGCGGCTCGCCCGAAACTGAATATTATGCTTCTGTAAGAAAGTCTGAAAAACTGACCCTGTAAATTCCCGGCCCTTGTCCGATTGTAGGCAAACGGGAGATCGGCCGTTTGTGCTTTTTAGCGAGAGTATACAAGCCAGAGCGTTAGCCATTGTTAAAGCAGCCTTGTCGTACAACGGTTCAACCCACGCGTACTTACTGAGCACATCTATGACCACAAGAAGATAGGTATAGCCATCGTTATAGCTCTTGAGTGAACGAAGGTCTACAAGATCAGCCTCCCAAACATCGTCAATGTTCTGCACATTGTAGATGCGCCGGGGAAATCGCCGGCGTACCGCTCTATGCTGTGTGAAAGCATCCTGTGCTTCGAGCCACTGTATCGTTTTTTCTGGGAAGATTTTCTTTTTACGACCTACGTGTAACAGTTTAGAAGCACCGGAAAAAGACGCCTCATGTGAAGGATCAAATTAAATTTTTTCAAGTGTTTTCATACTGACAGTTTGAGAGAGGACCAGGAGAGTCGCCTTCTCTTACCCCGCCCGCTCTGCGCGGCTAATTTGTTGCTCTCGCTACCGCTGTAGAACTCGGAATGACTGGTATCGCTAATGTCCTCGTCGTCACTGTCGTCATCAGCGTCGGTGGTGCTGTTACCGTGGGGCGAGCGTAATGTTGAATTGGCTTGCGTTTCCAGCCATAGTTCGTCATTTCCCACAAATTCGCGAGGTGCCTGTATAGCCCTTAAAAAATTTGCAAAGACTCTACGGCCCGTCGGTTTGGCCATCTTTCTCGCACGCATTGCGTCATTTACAAGATCAACAATATTTGAATGCTTGATTGCTTCTCCATTGACAGAAACCACACCGGCTGCATCCCAAGAAAAATCTGAGGACGGCGCATCATGTAGACGTCGCAATAAGAGTTTCGCTTTAGTGCGGAATTTCGCAGGTACACTCTCAACGATAATGGAATCGTTCATTCGTGTTTCTGCTGTTACTGTTGCTGATCTTTCCGTGGGGTGTGTATCTTTTTTTTGTTCCTTCACAAGATCATGATACAGCTGTGCTCGTTCACCATCGACGAAGTGTAGATAACGCTGTAATACGCGCAAATACGCTAACCATTTTTCTCGCTCGTCGCCGTACGCGTTAGATTTCAAAATTTCGCTCATCTCCATATCAAGGCGATTCAGAGTCGCCGTAATTGTTTTCTCCCCTTGGCTCATCGGTCGTGCCTCACTATCGCTGACGCTGCGTTTTTGGGAATCTAATTGTAATAGACGCTCCTCGGGCACCAGAACCATTTTCCTGGCATGCTCCATTATTTGGCAATTAGAATTGACAATATGGAACCGAGGATTGGGGTAAGCAGCAGGGGTAAAAATCCACCGCTTTGAATGACAAATTTCTTCTTACTTTTCCAGCAGCCTCTATTTGCCGCTAAGCGCCTGAGAAGAGGCGCGTGGCGGCGCAATTTTTTCCGCTGGTTGGCTTTGAGAGGAATATTACCGCGAAGAACGTTTAAAGCGCACTCGCAAATGCAGCGTATTATACGAGAATCCGCTTTCCGCAAAATAGCCTCACGCTGTTCTTTGGTGAGATATTGAAGAGCGTTCAATACCGCAACGCTCTTCTTGCAAAGAGACGATCCACTGCGTGCCATCACAGGCGTAGAACTGGCAATTCTCCATATGTGTCACTGCTTTTTAATTTCTTTCCCGGTACGTAAACGAAATGGCGAGTATCGTCAGGGAAAATACATGTGCGGTATCGGCAATTATCGGGCGTTGATTGCTTCAGGTCTAGCAATAAATAACCGTGCGGTTTAGATGTTGCGTCGTAATAAGCCTCCTGTAGAAATCGTGGATTTTCGGGACATATTTGGCGCGCCAAGTGCTGTATTTGAGCACGATCGCGAGGGTTTTTGAAGACAACGATATAATTAGTATTCAAAGAGATGTCCCGCTGGCCTTGGCCCTGATGAAACAAATTTTGCGTTATAAAAATAACGCTCAAGTTCCTATGATGACTGCCTTTGGTAAATAGATCGACAACGGCATTGCTCGATGCTTCACGCATTAGATCATCGATAATTAAGAGCTTCACGCGGGGGTCGTTTGAGTAATCGGCAGTCTGGGGTAATCCTTCGCGAAATTCTATAGCATCACCGTACCCCGTATATGCTGTCTGCCACTCGGAAAAATAAAATATTATTCTCTCGAAACGCTCGCTGTTTATACGCGTGATACATTTCAGAAATTTTTTAACAAAATACGTTTTACCGCAGCCTGTCGGCCCGCAGATCATAGAAGTCCAGGGATGTTGCCACCTCGTGTCCATCGCGGTAAATGAGAAAATTTAGGCTCAGTGCAATATTAAATAAGATTTTCGGGTTTTTACGTAATTTTACGTAAAAAATATATTTCCAGTATATTTTACAAATGGCGATAACCGTAGGGAAGCGATCCATACCGGGCCTCATGTCTTCGCTTAATGCTCGATGGCTTGCACGTTTTTGTCTCACCTCGTGTGACAACATGGTGAAGTTCTGTACGTCTAATGGCGTCGTATCTCAGTACAATAGGATCCTCTCGCTCGCCCACGATGAAGGATCGCACGGACTCATAGTTTATTAACGCATTGTTTACTAAATTAAGCGTGATACCCTTAACTTTGCAAGCCTCGCTCTCTGTCCCGTCAGGCGCAAGCACGATGAATGCAGAAAATGTAGGGCCGCCGGAAATGAAACTTCTTATGTAACTGCCCTCGCTATAGGTGGTTAGCTCGTTAGTTAAATCGCCAAGCAATTGGCCTATCGGGGGCTCGTAGGCATCAGATTGCTCTCTCGTTACATAAATTACGGAGTCGGTATCGCAGTACAACGCCCGTCTTCCCAGACGTTCGAGGTAACTTCCCAGACGTTCGGATCGTCATGCATACACTCTTCCTCGTTCATCATCTCGCTGCATGTGCGGCACAGAGAGAACAACAGCCGCTGATGCATACGCACAGGCAAAACAGGGTGGTAGAGATCGCGTGGTGGTAGAACGGTACATTTCACCAGGCCTTCGACACGCGCTAGATCGCTAGTGGGTCCTGTCAGCTCTAAGCATTCACCGCCTATATATACTTTCGGGTGTCCGATAGGGTATTTACCAAATTTGCAAATATACGGGTACAGAGAGCAGACGTCTACGTAGCGTATGCGCTCCGTCTCTTTAACATCGTAGAGTGTCACCATATTCTCCGTGCGACCACCGAAGAAAGCGTCACGAGGGTTTAAGGGTTCCGCAGCCGTCAACGGATGATCCCGTATGAGTTCGCGAATTTCGGCACTAGTTTCCAAAAGCCTGTCCCACGCGCATTCCCAGTTTTCCGTTAACTGATAACCTCCCGAGCGAATTCTATTAGCTATAGCAAGAGTTCTTTTTAACCGCTCGTCCATTGATATATCACCGCGTTGTTTACAGTCTCTATTGCGGGAGAAGCATTGAGGGCAACCGTGCCAATAGCAACCATGAAATTGTAATACGTACGCGGTATTGCCTGTTTCATAATAGCCATCGACTAGTAAATTTTGAGGTAGTCTAAATTCGCGCGAACGGCCGGCGTGTATAATACGCTTTCCGAGGGTGTGCTTCATCCATACAAGCCATGAAATTGCCTTTTTTGATTGGGTATGCACCCACCTATAGCCGCCCAACGGTACAATACCGATCGTATTGTCTTTGAGGAAATTTTTCCGAAAGACACTGAAGTAGGCCGAGGCTATCGTTGTGCGCTCGTCAAACGGACAAACCCGGCCGCTGGCTATAAACATGTCACGAAAAGCCACACACGCGCGTCTCAAGATCGTGACGTCGGCCGTGCAATAGCTCACGAGTTTCTTCGAAAAGTCAAACACGTAGTCTCTGCCTTTAGATTCGTGATACCAGGTTAAGAATTTTTCGCGCTTTGCGGGGCGCATCGTGTCGGGAGAATAATACTCTACGGCTGGTAGGGGGCCCACATAATTTTGATTTTCCGGTCTGTTAAACAAATGAGGGAAAACACCTTTAACGATAGCGCCTGTGAGACCGAAGGCTTTAGGAAGCGCACTGAGAGGCATGTGAAAATAGTTTAGGCTGTCGAGAAAAACAAGTTTTTCAACACGCATCGAAATGATTTTCGTACCGTTCATAATTATACTCGGCAGTTGGACCTTTTTTTCTTCAATTAAATAGCGCAAAATGAACTGCGCGTCAAAGCCACCGGCATTATGAGCAATACAGATAGTACGCGAAAAATGCTCGACACGCTGCATAGCAAGTTCGACCAATTGTCCCACAGGCTGCTGTCGAAATACATACTGTCGAGAGTCGCAATACTCGCATGGCTCGGTCATCGAATCACGAGTGCAACAATACGTGCAAACTCGTTGAACTACGCACAAGTTGGGCTCGTGTAGAAAAGTATTCGCATCGCCTGGTACCTGTGTGCATTGCTGAGTCTCAAAATCATAGAATATATAAAGTATTTTGCCCGTGCTTTGACCGCCGCGAATAGGCTTCATAAAGCACATGTGATTATTGGGTCGATCCGCTCTGCATGCTTTACAAAAGGCCACGTCGCAAATGTGTTTTCGTCTTCTATCGAGAGACCTGACAATTTTCAGGCATTCGCGGCACCGCTTGAGCGAGGCACACACGCTGTTTGATTTGCGTTTTCTGTACTATTTAAGAATTAAATGATTTTCGAAACATTGCAGCCCGTAAAACTCGCGCGCGCACGCTTCGCATCGAATAGCTGCATTTACTTCGGGATCGCATGGTGGTGACGTCATGCAGCGAGGACACTTTTTTTTTAAACATCTATGGCCAAATCTGCGGTATTGCGAATTACACGAGGAGCAAAAATCGCGGCTTCCCACGGCGCCTCGTAAATTTAATATCGGCTGATAATGATGCGAACGCTCGTAATATAAAATGTGCAGCGTGTGTTCGATTTTGCCAAAAGTATTTGAGACTTGCTGCGAGCCGTCGAACAAAGGTGCATCCTCCCGCCCGAACGTCAGAAATTCATAAACTACTATGGCAATACCGTGCTGCGCGAGATAATTCTGGTAGAGAGCAATCTCACGGACACCGCAGCCGTTTGGCGGTACTATAACTCCCGCTGCATTCGTTAATTCAAGAGCAGCATTTTTCTGCAATGAGCCGTTAGTCTGCCTCATACGTTGCCAGTTTGCGTGTAAACTACCTGAGCATATTTCACCCCGTTCGGCATACGCGCGCGCCGCCGTCAGTGACCGTGGTAAACACAGAGTATCGCTATTGCGTATCGTGAGAATGGATTTTTTTGCTACCCCCTCATGCGTTAAGCGCTTTCTGCCGGTGCTCTCAACACCCCTGACAATGCTGGCTTTGATTATACATGCATCGTCAATATTCAATGATGCAGCACTCTGAGCAACGCTCATTATTAACTGCCAAATATCATCGGACGCGCAATCTCTAACGGGCCGAAACGAGAGCCAAACGGGGCCGTGCGGTAAACAGCTCGAGGCAAACGATATACCTATGTAATCGCCAGCCTCACAAGACGCTGTGATATACGTCAAAAGGTCACGAAACGCTCCTTCCAACCATGGTAATAAATGGCCACCAGGCAGGGGTTGACGAATGCGTACGGTGATTTCTCGGCCTCGTAGTTTAAAACGCTTGAAGTACCGACGAGCCTCCTCGATTATCTCAATACGCGCGCCTGGCGGCTGTACATCGTCGAAGGACTCATCACGCTGCCGTCTACGGCCGAAACCTTCTTGTACGCCTGTAAAAAAGAGTACGAATGCTTAAAATTGCTTAACCATGGCAATAAGTAAGCTCAAAAGGTACCTGATGTTATTGCTACTTCTAACCATGGACGTCTACAAAGCGTCTTCACCAAACAGCAGAGATACTGATGCATAACCTGCCGTAAAATATAATAGCTCACTCTCTATTTTTGCAAACAAAATCTTTCAAGTTAATATTAACTTTGCAAAACCGATAACGCATATACCGATGCGAGTAATAAAGAGGGGTTCGTTTACCCGAGTCGTCGCTCGAGCTCAAAAGACGATTTAGCCAATCGTCATCAACACCATCATCATCATCATCATCGTGCGGTAGATCGTTTTCACCCTGCTGCTGTGGTGAGTCACCTCCAAAAGGCCACATCCATAGCTGATTATCCCTATGCTCGTATTCCTCAGCAGGGTGTTGCGCGTCGTTGACTATCTCGCAAGCCCATCGCTCCAGCATGATGTTGCCTCTCTCGCTTGCAGCCTGATCGGCGTCATCGTTGTCGTCGTCGCCGTCGTCGTTGCCACGCTCGGGGTTATTCTCGGTAAACCGAGGATTCAAATCTGCATCTGTTTTATTATTAGGGTAGGCGTACCAGTTTTGGCCACTTTAAGCATTTTCGAGCATTCCATTATGTATAATGCTTAGATTATTGCAAATATATAACTGAAAAAGTGACCAACATAACTTAGAAGGTACATGGAATCGAATTATTATCGATGAAAACCGCCTGTGAATCAAATTATTCAAGAAAATAGAAAAATATTTTACACCTACCATTTTCACCAGTTGTGGCCATCCAATGTACTGCTTTTCGCCAGCTGAAGTGCCAGTTGTGGCCACTGGGCAATGAAGCGGGACGTAATTAGGTTAACAACGATAGGGGTATTAACAATTAATAAAAGTAGTTTGAAGTAGCAACGTTTATTTATTACACGAATAAATATAAAATTGTTTAAAGCTTAACAAGGTTTTTAATATAAAAGGCTTAAAGTTTGGTACCTTGAATTCCTGTCAGTTTAAATATTTAGCGAAGTACGCAACTCGAGGGATTAATCACTTTTGAAATTTGGTGTACACTTATCTTTTGAAATCTTTTGCAATCTTCAAAATCTTCGGATATCTTTTTAAATCTGTTGCAATCTTGTAAAATCTTTTAAAATATTTTCATCTTGTAATCTGGTGTAGACCAAATTGATGTGGTCAACCCCTCGAAGTAACTTGACAGTCTTCGATTTTTAATTTCTGGGGATAACATGTTGAGTACAAAAAAAGTAGTGGTCGTTTTAAGGTTCACCTTTCTAGCTGCCATTATTGTTGTCATTATTGTTCGTATCTTTCGTTGTTTTTTTTCTCTTTTGAACTGGTTTATTCGCGTTTTTCTTTTGTTTTTCTTCCAACTTTTGCACTTTCTTTCCTTTATTTGCTTCAATTCTGGCAATTCTCTCCGCTCTTTTTACCTCTTTTTCCTGCTCTTTCATTTGTTTTTCGTTTTCTTTAGCTGCCATAATTTCTACCCACTTATCCGACGTTATTACAGAAGGTAAATGGTCAGCACCTACTTTACGGTGACGTTTATTATTGACTTGTTTTTTCGGCCATACAAGTATTTCATCTAACACATCTGCGACTGAATTTTGTAAAACAACGATTGAGTTGGCTGAAGATTTACGTTTTTCTGTTGATCCTGACTCGTTAGAACAGAAATTGAGACTTTTATCAACCTGCAAACTCTCTTCGAAAAAATTTTGACCTAGAGCTATATCAGTTGCCAAAAATTCATCAGTATTCTCCGTAGAACCTGTTGGATTGTCATAAATAAGACCCAAGGTCAAATCTGGATCAGCAATACTCTCATCTTCAATAATATTTTCACCGGGAATAACTACACAGTGTATAATTGAAGTATGGGTATCTTTTACGACTGCGGGCTCGAGGGACTTCGAAGATCGATCACCTAGGTATTAGCAATCAAGAAAAGTTATCAATAATTTGACATTACAGATACGTCGTCAAATGAGATAAGCTGAACAGTGTAATCCGTTGGCACATATATGTCATCATTTGTAATGGTTCGTTTTTTGAAACCAGAATCTCATATGATACGTGTTCAGCGTGAACTTCTGTTCTGCGCCACTAAATCACATTTTCATATATATCCGGAAATTCATATTGTACTTTCAACTGATTGGCGGTGGAATCATCTCGAAATCAGGGAAGTCGAGTTCAAGAATCTCATCTGAAAAACTCGCCACAAGTTGAAACATGATGGACGTTCGCAGCTCCATTTTATTTTTTTCACACGTGCCAGACGATGTATCCTTTTCTCGTGCTGATTCATCCTCAACGGCGCTGCTCCAGACATCGTAAAGGGCTGCGTACCGTCGTCGTGCTCCCATTCTACTTTGGCATTTTTTACATTCTTGAAATGCAGCAATACGTCCGGTGGAATCTTCTTCTCAATGTATTCACGGTGACTGACATTAGAAGATTGACGCGCTTCGCCACCTCTTCCCTCCGAATGTGGAACTTCATCGCTCTGCTTGTTTTCCTGAATGCATTTTGAGTAGTCCACCGCATTCGCATCAAAAGGGTACAACCCGCACCTTCGAAACCCATTCTTTATAGTCTCGGTGAAGTTTTCCGTGTGGATGAGCGCCGATAGTAATGCTGGTACTTGATGTTTTTGGACATCACTGCCTCCATTTTCGACGCGCCAATTGCGAACCAATGTTTTCCACTTCTTTTTTAAGGGAAAAAAAACAGCACCATCGAGAGGCTGGAGAATGTGTGTTGCATGCGATGGGAAACAACATATTTCTATTTGTTTTTCTCTGCAGAATGAGCTCAGGTCTATCGACAGGTGAGAAACATGACCATCCAAGAACACGACGATGGGCATTGGAATATCAGACTTTTCGAGAAATGGGTGGAAGACATTGGTGAAATACTCATAAAACGCTTCGCTTGTCATCCATCCGCTGTCTGTCTTCCCGATTCCCCATTGCTTTGGAGCAGATTCTATGCAGACCCTCGGCAGACGTCCGTACTTGTACACGGTCAATGGAGGGGCAAACTCTCCGGCAGCGTTAACAGTGAAAAGAGTCGTTACGTTTTCTTTATCGTTGCTAGCAACATTGTACACTGATTTGCCTTTTTCAGCCAAAACGAGACCTCCACTTGGTGAAAGATAAACGGCCGTTTCATCCATATTGAAGATTCTTCGTGGGTCCTGGAAGATTTCAATTTTTCCTTCGAGTTGCGTAGTGATATCTGCAAACCACAATCGGATGCGATGCGCAGTGATAATAGCTCTAGCTTTGCTCAAATGCTCGGTTTTTTATGAGCTACTCGTGGGTGGCGACGCAAAAACCCCTCAAACCATTTCCGTCCCGGAAGGTTGTTTTTAAATACACTCGGCAATTGTTATGCTTCGACAAGTTGTTTAACTGAGTAGATCAGACGATCTTTGTTGATAGAAAATCCCATGCGGCAAGTATCTAGCAGCCAGTTTTCTAATTTTTCTTCGTTAGCACGCCCAAGTATACATTCTGGCCCACATCTGCCGGACGTCTCAGGCGCTTTTCCTTTGAGCTTATTCCGCAAAGTTGTACGAGGGATTTTGTACTGTTGACTAGCTTTGAGAACTGACATTCCATTGCGAATCATAGCCAAAGCTTCCTTGACATCATTTTCCATGTAATTTGAAAAAAAAATCCGCTTCAATGCTTTTTTTCTTTCGTTTTTAGTTGTGTTTTTAGATTTCTTGTTTATTCGGCCCATTATCTGCAAATGAAAACACAGTTAAAAATATACCTAAATTTTAGTGAAGCACAAGAACGCCTGATTTCATCGCACTCATTGAATTTAGTCTGCAGTCACAACAGATGGCCACAAATGGTTTCAGCATGCTCCATTTGTGGCCATGTGATGGCCAAAAATAGTGCATTCAGACTTTGAATGCACTAGTCTTGGCCAGCACGTTTATTTCGGGTATTTTAGGGTATGTTTCGGATTTGATGACCCCATCCCCGAAAGTAATATATATTGGATCAAATAAAAGTTTATGATGTATCATAATGACTCAGGTTACAAGAAATTATACTTTACTTACCACAGGATCCTTAGCACCTTCGTTAAGAAATCGGACAAGCGGCTTAGTGCCAACACATTTCTATTCACAGCCTTGAGAAGAAAAGGTACACAATCTAAAAAACAATCGAAAGGGGTCTCGAAACAGTTCCTCTATCGAAATATAACAATCGATACAGTAAAAAACAACCTCAAAACCTTATAACAGTCGAAAGAAACGTGAAGTGGCCAAAAATGGTAGAGTGGCCAAAACTGGTACGCCTACCCTAATGCCTGATAAAAACGTATTGTTAATGTATGATAATGGGTTATTATTATTAATACTTACGCTCGTTACTACCGGAAAATATTTCGGACGGGTGCCCCATACTGGATGTAGACGGTCGGACAAGGGTCTCAGCGTCACTGAAACGAGATTGCTCGGCGGAAATATCCGCAAATATATCTACCGGACTTAGAACCGGCTGCTGTAGTGCCCCTTCTTCTTCTTCAACATCTGATATGGGGGATAGCTGAAGGTAATCAGGAAGTCTATGAACAGTCTCCTCGTTGCGGTTCGCGGGGCGTAGATCAGGACCCATAAGCATTTTAGAGCCGGTGCAATTATTGCGCGATGGTCCTTCAATCACGGGATCTAAATGATCGCCATGCACGCTTTCATTATCTCGTGCTGTTTCTTCCTCCACGGCTTGCGCCCCCTCGGCGAGTGCAGCTTCTTCATCGGAGCTCGCATCATAGAGCCGGCGATAATCTATGGGTACTTCTGCATTACCACGATATCACACTTAAAAAAAGATGCTCGCACGCTACGGAGCCCAACTTACCGTTTATTTCATTGATGAGATTTAGTGTGCATGGAGTAGCCTCGAGATTTCTGTGTTGTAATTCTTCAAACACACTTAGGAGAACCCTGTAGCCTCTAAACAGACCGCTGTTATAGGCCGTCACAAAGGCTCGCAGCGGAGACCACCATAACACATATTTCAAACGAGTTATGAGAGAATTTTCCGGTAAATAGCGCAATTCGGTGCACCAGTTATTATTACATCTTCGGCGAAGTTGTGCATTCCGCGTTTTGACCAAGCGATGAAGATCTAAAATGCACGTACGTATATTACGGCTATCCATAACTGCTCCTGAGAAATGTATCGAACGCTGTCTAGATCACTACTGACAGCTTTTATTAATTGTTCAAATGCTCGCGTTGTCACGAGCAATGTGTGTGTGTGCATGTGTATATGTTTTATCACACATACATGTAGCACATTCGAAGACAATAGCCTTTTAGAAAATCTCGAGATTTATTTCTCCGAGCGTGTAAACCGATATTTCGCGTAGCTGCATTTTTGCTGTCGCGCGAACATTCCTGAAAGTATCTTCATCAACGCCTCCATCGAGCGTTTATTGCCGGATAAGCTTCATGTTAAATCAAATCCAGAAAATCATAGTCAAATTCAACGTTCTCTAAGGCCCTGCACGCTCTATTTTGAAAAGATAGAGCGAGTATAAGTATGCTTTGCCCAATGCCACGACACACGTATGCTCGCGCCCGTCGGCGTGCGCGCTCTATACCAAGTACGAATATCCGCACAAAGAGGAGAGGCCGAGAATACGGGTTCTCCATTGCGACTGCTACGCGAAGCGTGTGTTTTATCACACATACATGTAGCACATTCGGAGACTATAGCCTTTTTGAAAATCTCGAGATTTATTTCTCCGAGCGTGTAAACCGATATTTCGCGTAGCTGCAGTTTTGCTGACGTGCGAACATTCCTGAAAGTATCTTCATCAACGTCTCCGTCGAGCGTTTAATGCCGGAGAAGTTTCATGCTAAAAGCAAATCCAGAAAAATCATAGTCGAATTCAAATTCAACGTTCTCTGAGGCCCTGCGCTCTCTATTTAAAAAAGATAGAACGAGTATAAGTATGCTATGCTATATACAGGCTATCCCTCAGCTGAGATGTTCTCGAGGATGTAGGCTGAAATTCTGAATAAGCTGATATAAGTATGTATGGGGGTCGCGTCAGTGAGAGCCGCGCGGGCGTGTGTGCAGTAGCAAGCGGTCCGGTGCCACACACACGTATGCTCGTGCTCGTCGGTGTGCGCGCTCCATAGCAGGTACGAATATCCGCACAAAAAGGAGAGGCCGAGAATACGGCTTCTCCATTGCGAGCCACTACGCGGGCGTATGCATGTAGTAGCAAGAGGCTCGATGCCACGACACACGTATGCTCGTGCCCGTCAGTGTGCGCGCTCTATAGTAGGTGCGAATATCCGCACAAAGAGGAGAGGCCGAGAATACGGCATCTCCCTTGCGGGCTGCTACGAGGGCGCGCGTGTGTGTGGGCCGGCAAGCGGCCCGATACTCGTGTCCGTCGGTGTGCGCGCTGTATAGCAGGTACGAATATCCGCACAAAGAGGATAGGCCGAGAATACGGCTTCTCCCTTGCGGGCGCGTGTGTGTGTGTGTGTGTGTCTGCAAGCGGCCCGATGCCATGACACACGTATGCTCGTGTCCGTCGGTGTGCGCGCTCTATAGCAGGTACGAATATCTGCACAAAGAGGGGAGACCGAGAATACGGTTTCGCCCTTGCGGGTTGCTGCGCAAAAGATTTTGACAGTTATCAGCATAATTCGCGAACTCGTGCGGTGAGCTCACTGGCGGATGAACTCACTGCTTAGCTTGCATCTATGCTATCTAAACTCCGTGCTCGCCATCGGATGAGCTCATCGTAGAACGATGCATCGGCTACCTCGCACGCGTGCAATTATGCTGACCTGTCAAAATCTGCAAAAGATGCTCTTCATACGACGGGCAGCTTCAGTTGCTCTTCAGACTCCGTCGCGTGCGTCTCGTCTTCTTTTCCTACAGTTCGCCAAAAATGTACCCCGAGTGCCTCGAGCTCCTTGTGGCGCCGTTCGCGTGCCGTGTTTCCCGCGTTGACGACTTGGCCGTATATATACGTACAGTGGCGACGGGCGAAACGCACGAGTGGTTGTGTGAAGCCCTGTACGCATTTTACGTGCAGCGTCGGGCAGGAGTACACCTCCCGTTCGACGATGTTGCGCCGGGTGCGTCGTGGGTGATAATCCCCGCGGGCGGTTGTGACGTACTCCGCGGGAACATAGTGTCGTGCGACTCCGAGGGATACAGTGAAGTTTTTTTCGTCGATGAGGGATACAGCGGGTACGTAGACGCGGACTCGCTGTATACCCCCGCGCCCTTTTGCGCGTTTGTTGCGGGCCTCGTGGTTCAGTGCACGGTTTCGGGGATTGCGCATCTTGAAACCATCCCCATCGTCTCGGACCTGCTCGCGGATCTCGTAGAGAACCGCGTCGTCGTGGCTGTGGCCGAAAGCGCCACCCCCCTCGCCCGTGTGCGCCTGTACAACGGGGTCGACGTCGCGACGGTACTCATCGCGGCGTTGAACGGCGGGCCTGAACCCGTCGCTTTTTACGACGCGGGGTGGCCCGACGACGGATTCGACGACTCGTTCGAGCCGGAGGGGTGGGAGAACGAGCCGTGACACTCATGCTCGTGTGGGCGTGTGTGTGTGTGTGTGTGTGTGCTCCGAGGGTACGCGCGCGCGCGCGCGTACCCTCGAAGTTCACCGTCACCAGGAGCAGCAACCGTGAGCAAAACAAACTAAAAATGAATTTTCAGAAAGCAGAAAAAAATGGGGCCACTATGGCGAACCCCCCACCCCGGCCATCCCCCCTCCACACCCCTCTGGGGCGTGGGGAGGGGATAAGTACGGCCATCCCCACTCCATCCCCACCACCTCGGCTTCCGAGGAGTGGGTGTAGGAGTGGGGACGAGGAGTGGGGGTCGCCATAGTGGCCCCCATACTACTGACACCAATTTCTCCAATGGCCTTACTATAGGCTTAAAGACATCTTGCATTCTCTGCTCATCGCTATCTTTTGGAATTTTCATCATCCGATGCTTTCTTCTGATCGCATCGCTCGCCTTGGCAATTTCATGCAGTACATCTTTTTCTCGCAACAGTTGTTCGCTCTTCATGTTGTCGCTGTCAAGGCATGTACAATACTGTCTATTAAACCACGAAGTATGAGTAATTTATCAATAGTGAGAAAATAATCAAAACCTTGTCTATATCGACCCTCATTAATACCACTATTCTTGTCAATCGTGATAAAGGCATATTTATCAGAATTCCAGCATTTCGTACACATATTCTTAAAGCCTGTATCAGTCATATCCTTATTAACATGGTCGCTGTACACATGTTTGAGTTTCATATCGTCCTGCTTGAATAGCACCACGAAATTTGCATTATCTCTCACGAGATGTTGCGGAATACGGGTGTACGGCTGACAAAGATAAAAACTGTCAACAATCTCATGTCTTCCCATGGAAAAGAAAGTTCTAACATTATCCTGCTTTTCGCATGCTATATCAACAAAGATAAATATAGAGTTGGATCGCGCATCACTCGGCGCTATCACTTGTTCATGCGCCTCAAATGGATGATACACTACTCCACTCACAGGTTCGAGTAATTGCTCGATCAACTTATACTTTGGCTGTCGCAGCGATTTGGAATACAAGTAAATGTTTTTAAATCTCAAACCATACGGATATATGATGAGAGTGAGCAATGCGTTGATTTCCCACAATTAGATGGATCGCAAAACAGTGCAATTATGCTATCCGGCAATAAATTCCCATGACGTTTTTCTTTCCTTCCGCCGTCTTCGACAAACTCGTCGAAATTTATCACGGGAAGTCCACCTCCGATAGTTTGCTTCTTGGACGTCATCTCACACACGACTAACGGTGAAATCATATGAATAGCATTCTTATAGGGATTATTCATCGGTCGCGTTGTGTCATTAGACATAATCGCGCATCGGAAAAGTGGCAAAGGTTTGGTCAATCGCCTAATCAACAAACTCCCCGTTAGCTCCATTTGCCGGGCTATCAGTATTGTGGACCAGGCACAAAGTTGGCCAAGCGCCATGCTCGTGGTGATCCGGGCATCAATCCATTGGATACGGCTTGCAAACAACACGGTATTGCGTATCCGAAAAATCCGGATAATCTTGAAGCGAGACATTTGGCGGATAAAGTGTTGGCTGAACAGGCTTGGCAACGTGTTACCGCGCGAGACGCTAGTATCGGTGAAAAAGCCAGTGCTTGGGGCGTGGCAAATATTATGAAGACAAAGAGAAAATTTGGTATGGGGATAAAGGCCCGCAAGGGTGGCGTTTGGTTGAAAGAGATAATTAGCGCTGCAAAAAAGACAATGATTCACAGCAATGATGCGCATAAGATTATTAAATCAGCTCTAAAGGGTGCTCGTACAGCTGTAAAGATGCATGGTGATAAAGTACGCACACCTCGAGTTCTACCTGTACCCCATATAATTGGTGGTTTATTACCGTTCCTCGTGCCCATTTTTGCGGGTCTTAGCGCTGCGGGTGCTTTGTCAGGTGGTGCGGCTAGTATAGCTAAAGCTGCAATTGCTGCTCAAGCAGCTAAACGTGAATTAGATGAAAGTAAGCGCCATAATCGAACAATTGAAGCGATTGCATTGGGTAAGGGCTTACATCTGAAAACATATACGCAGGGATTGGGTCTTCATATTAACGGACAACACCACTGTGACGGCTTCAAAAAATCGATTTTTTGAAATCCATCTAGAAAAATCTAAAATACATTTACGATTAAGATGCCGCTGGACCCAGATCGAAAAAAATAATTATTTTCGGAGATATTGAATATTTTGTGGTGCGGTGCAGCGCTCCGTGACACTCGGGGTCCGGCGCAGCTGCGCGCCTCAGGGTCGGCAGGTATACCGGGCCTTTCCCAGGTCCTGCGAGTCTTTCCCAGGTATTCTTTTGTCTATCATGTCCAAAAACGTATGGGGACGCGCCTCCGCGAAATCGTTAAAAAACAAAAAGGATTGTCTGGCAGAGGAAAGCTCACCCGAAAATTGATTGACGAGTTGAGCACATATTACAGCTTAGCTATTCGGAGGAACAGCGATGATGTTGAAAAAATGCGGAAGGCAATTTGGGCAACTATCAAACATAAAATATCCACAGACAGTGAGCTACAACATGACGATTGCCCAGAGGGAGCCGAGTCGTGGTGCTCGTGGCAGCGAGCGGTCGCAAGCGGTAATATTTCTGAATATCGCCATAAGCCGCCTCTTCCTGAGCAAGTATTGGAGGCAATTACGCCAGTCTTCGAAAATTTGAGCAGAGACGATTTGCTGCAGCATTGTTTGGGCGGCTTCACGCAAAACAACAACGAAAGCTACAACGAATCAGTTTGGGCAATAGCCCCCAAGTGTCAGTCCGGGAGCAAAAAAATCGTCGATATTGCAGCTGATATCGCGGTATTATTATTCAATGATGGCCTGAGAAGCCTCATGAAAGTTTTGGAGACGTTGGGGATAACTATCGGCCCAAATTGTTTCAATTTCTGCGTTGAAACCGACGCAGCGCGGATCGCGCGGGCGGAGCGCTCGCTCACAGACGCTGCAAAAGAGGCAAGAAGAGCCTCTACAAGTTCGAGAAAAGATGCTAGGGACACTGATTTGCTTCTTGAAGGCCAGCTATATGGTGCCGGCATCGCTGATTTGAGGTAAAAATTTTTTTTTCCAATTTATCGCACAAATTAACAAACCTAAAACGTTGAACGCGTTTTTCTCAAAACCACTTTTTTTAGTGCGGCACGCAGCAGAACTCGAGCAATTTTTATCCGACCGACTTCAAATTTGGACTGCATCAATAAAACTAGGTTACCTAAAGAAGTACATGGGATTTTTTCGATATCTCAATAATAAAAAAAGTTATAGCCTATTTTCGACGAAGAATTTTGCTCGAAAATCGTCCTTTAATTTCAAAAGCATGCCTATTTTTTTTGAAATCAATATGTTTTGAAATCCCTATGTACTCCTCTTCAAAATATCATATTATTAACGAAAACACTCGGTATTTTTTTTTCAGATCGACTTTGAAGAGAGTTCTGCTGCGTGCCGCGAACCACTGCAGAGGCAACAGTACCTGACGCGGGAGCTTCCCCAGCGTCACCATGGGGCGTGAAAAATTTGAAAATTTTTTTTTATGCATCTTCAATAAACAACGAACAAAACAAAAAAAAATTTTTCGAATACCTCTTTTTTGTGCCAAAAAAAAAAATCTTGAAAAATGGCAAAAAAACAGGGGGTCACAGTGGTGTTGTCCGTTAAGCCAAAAAACTAGAGGTTACGCTACCTCGCCGACTTCTGACGTACATCGACCGTCTCACATATGCGAAAATCCTAAAAATTCCACATTTTCGTGGAGTTTACATGCGCGATACATTGCCAGCGAGTGGACCCCTCAAATGTGAAGCGGCAATTGTCAATTTGGATGAAAATGTTGGTCCTGGTACACACTGGGTCACTTACAAAAAGACTGGATGGAAAGTTATGTACTTTGATAGTTTCGGCAACCTCCCACCACCATCCGAACTCATGAGATATTTTCGTGTTAGTAGTGTAATGGGGCCGATTCTAACGCAAAATTCCTACTACCGACATGTTACCGACATTTAGCCGTAAATCGAACCAAAGAAGCGATCGGTAAGGTAGAGATTTTGCGGTAAATCGACCTCTGCATTGTCGACTGTCGATGACTACTTACCGACCGATAGTGGGGCTCTCTGCTTACCGACCGATGGTGTTGCTCTCTGCTTACCGACCGATGGTGGGGGGCTCTCTGCTTATCGACCGATGGTGAGCCCCTCCGCCGACGCGAAGGGTGGTGGGGTAAACACGGGGACCAACGGCCGACTCCTAGCGAGGCCGCGCAACGACTGACAAAGAGTCGAAGTGCTTTTTGGTCAAAGGGACTTCCCCTCCCGCCAGGAGGACGGAGCGGCGGTAGGACGAGTGGAGGGGGCTGATTTCTCAGAAATCCTTTCCGGGGCCTGACACAGAGCCCCCTCCCCCTCCAACAGTCAGCGGGGAAAAAAATAGGAAGGGGGGGGCTGATTTCTCAAAAATCGTTTTAAAAATTTGTGGATGGTGAGTCATCGGGCGTCTTCTGCGGCTTGACCCCCACCACCCATCATGCAATAGTTTTGTTTATACATTGACGCGTTGACACCTGTCAGCGATTCGAGGTGTTGATTGAATATTTTCTGAGAATTTGAAACCTAGGGGCGGGGGTGTTTAAACATTGATTATCCAGTTAAAATGGCGGTTGGATTACGTCAGATTTTTTCTAAGAATTACGTGGAGATTAACACGCGCGCGCGCGCGCGTGTGTGTGTGTGTGTGTGTGTGTGTGTGTGTGTGCGTGCGTGCGTGTGTGCGTGCGTACGTGTGTGTGTGTGTGTGTGCGTGTGTGCGTGCCTGTGCGTGCGTGTGCGTGCGTATGCGTGCATGTGCGTGAATGTGCGCGCGGGTGCGTGCGTGTGCTTGCGTGCTTGTGTGTGTGTGTGTGTGTGTGTGTGTGTGTGTGTGTGTGTGTGTGTGTGTGTGTGTGTGTGTGTGTGTGTGTGTGTGCGCGCGTGCGTGCGTGCGTGAGTGCGTGTGTGTATGTGTGTGTGTGTGTGTGTGTGTGTGTGTGTGTGTGTGTGTGTGTGTGTGTGTGTGTGTGTGTGTGTGTGTGTGTGTGTGTGTGTGTGTGTGTGTGTGTGTGTGTGTGTGTGTGTGTGTGTGTGCGCGTGCGTGTGTGTGTGTGTGTGTGTGTGTGTGTGTGTGTGTGTGTGTGTGTGTGTGTGTGTGTGTGTGTGTGTGTGTGTGCGTGCGTGTGCGTGCGTATGCGTGCATGTGCGCGCGCGTGCGTGCATGTGCGCGCGGGTGCGTGCGTGTGCTTCCGTGCTTGTGTGTGTGTGTGTGTGTGTGTGTGTGTGTGTGTGTGTCATGGTGAGGCTTCCGGCGCGCGACATTTTTCTGCGCTCGGACCCCCCGCCCCTCCATTAGTAGGTGATAGGAGGAAATGAACAGATCAAAAAGACCGCTGTACATACTGGAGCCATGCGACGTTTGGCGCGCGTGCCACAAAGACACACACACACACACACACACACACACACACACACACACACACACACACACACACACACACACACACACACACACACACACACATCTTGCAGATGCTGCGCTTGACAAAGACCCCCCCCCCCCCTATCAAATGCGATATCGGTAACCGTGTCTCGGCCGCCATGAGAGATACAAGTGGGGGTGTCCAGAAAAATATTTGTCAGTATAGCCTCCCCTCCGACATGAGTCATTGCAGAGATTCAAAAAATGCCGTTTCTCAAAATTTGAATAAGTTTGCTAACGATCAATATTGAAACGCTCCTCCTCCCTCCTCCCTCTCAAAAGTTCCAAAGATCAAAGGGAGTGAAGCAGTTAACGACAATGTTCATCCCGGGCGAT
This sequence comes from Ophion costatus, assembly GCA_951751655.1. NCBI lineage: Eukaryota > Metazoa > Arthropoda > Insecta > Hymenoptera > Ichneumonidae > Ophion > Ophion costatus. The sequence continues at coordinate 34,832,312 of OX632360.1, forward strand.
ACGGAGCTGTAGGTGACTCGCGGAAAAAATAAGCTCTTGTCGAGAAGTTGTTGCGGCAGGCTGCGCAACAAAATTCGTCCAAGAGACGGGAATTAAGAGTACGCATCGAACGATTGTTGAGAGACATTCAACAATTGATGGGGGAAATAGACTCGTGGGCGCAGATGCATTCGCTGAGGATGATATTTCAAGACAATGCCGTTTCTCAAAAAATTTGAATAAGTTTGCCAACGATCAATTTCGAAACGCCCCCCCCCCCCCCATTCAAAAGTAGAAAAATTAGAGGACGTTAAGACAATTCCACAATCTCAACCAAAGCACGCTGAGGATTTAAAAAATCGGGTTAAAGGATTTGGGACTCGAGGTACACGAAACTAACGATAGCGACCACGAAATTAAAGCCCCAACGACCTTAACTGTGCTAGCTACATAAACATTTAAACATCGTCACTCGCTCTCAAGCGACGAGCGATATAGATCATGCGCAGGAATGATGTGGTGACCACGTTACCGTCAAGGCCACTGCGCTGCCAGTCGAACGTATAGACGCGCACTCCGAAATTCGACACCTTACGCGTCGAGCTTGTAAACCGATAAACTGCACAGCGAGTGGCGACGACGAGACGGAGTCCGAGATAGTAAGACCCGTACGCACGAGGCGATCCGCGGAGGGCATTGACCCGAAATCAGCTGTGGGCCCTGACCAGCGCAAAGCACTTCCGACCCCGGGCTCCAGAAACCACACCGATCCCAATTCCGACAAATTCAGATTCCGGCTCTCTCGATTCACAACCCTCTGAGGATGAGGATCCTCCAGCGAAGAAAGGAAAGACATCAGAATCCAAAATTACTAATCGTATCAATACTAACGAATTGTTCCATTTTCGAAACGATAATTTGGTTTATTTCATTGCCTCACCGGGTAAGCCGTGAGACCCCGGAGGAAATAAATTATTAGAGTCACACAAGCCCCCCACCCCCCTGGAAACACGTATCAGTAGGCCAAGTCTACAGTGAAAAAGTCGGAAAAAATATCACCTTGCATTAGTTATTCGTGGCGACGTACCCGAACCGTTATTTTCAATATCACAGAACTTTTACAACTGTGAAAAAGAGTCGGAAGAACAATGCAAATTCCTCAAAATAGAGTTGGCGAGTCTATGTCAATTCCAACAAGTCGAGAATCTAACATAGTCGGACGCGATTAACATCCTGAAGGAAGAGTTCAAAGGCAACCGGATAAAGTTATTAATTTGTTTGGGAACGTTAGGTTACGTACCGGTCGGACAACGCGACTTGATATGCTACGAAATGCATAAAGCTCCAGTCGGAGGACACAGAGGTGCATCAAAAACATATAATAGAATCGAACGCGAATACTTTTGGGAACATTTGAAATCAGACATCCAAAGAAGAGTCCAGCAATGCCTCGAATATCAATTGAAAAAACTAGTCAGAGTCAAAACCAAACAACCGATGATAATAACTGATACTGCAGGAACTGTTTTCGGAAAAAAATCTCAATAGGTATTGTAGGTCCTATGCATCGCACTTCAAATCGAAATGAACACATTCTCACGATTCAAGACCATCCGTCAAAAATGTTGCGCCGCAATTCCGCTTCCAAATGCATTGGTGACGACTGTCGCTGATGCATTCATAAAAAATTCATATGCATATTCGGCGCACCCAAGGCACTATTAACAGACCAAGGGAGTAACTTCCTCAGCAGGTTGATGAAAAGAATCGCGAAACGATTCCGAATCAAACGCTTCCGAACGATGGCGTTTCATCCGCAATCCAACGGATCGCTCGAGAGCTCTCAGCACGTGTTGGCCGAGATCTTAAAACAATACACACACACACACGCAGATGAAAATAACGAGTGGGGCCAATTGTTGAAACTAGCCATGCTTTTGTACAACACTAGTGTGCACGAAAGTACGAAGCACACTCCTTACGAAGTAGTTTTCGGAAAATTGGCGAGAGTACCATAGAGCGAACCTCTTCGCGAATCCGATCAATTACCCAACTATCGCGGACATCTAACAGAGCTAATATCGCGGATAAACGGAATCCGTAATCTCGCATACAAAAAGTTGGTATCATCAAAGCAATGCTCAAAAAAGTCCTACGACAAAAATGCCAACCCCCAAAGGGTTCAAAACAGGAGATTACGTCTACTTGCAAAAGGGTCCTAAACCAGGTAAACTCGGAGATCACTATACAGGACCGCATAAAGTTTTAGAAAAATTAAAAAAGAATAATGTAAACACTCAATACAATAGCAAGATACGCGTAGTCCACGAGAAACAGGGTGTGATAGTCTCATATCAATTCCGAATCCAAGCTCAAATGAAAGCATCAATCGACCAGAGCTGACGAATCGGATTACAATCCCGATAACTAATAAATAACCGCAATGGTTATTTTTTCAGATGGCAGCTACCAACCTTATTAGGACAGCGTTGTTGCTCAACCTCGTCGCCGTTATAGGGGGGGATTTGATTGCGGGTCGAGCGCATCCATCATCACAACGTTATCCTTATTCGATTTCGAACCTTGCGACAGAGCCCCCCCCCCCCCCCCCCGGCCCCTCAACTCTAACCGCAAACCAACGTATACACCTATTACAACTCGACGATTATTCGGAGACACTGGTCATACAATGTGAAATCGAGATTCGTAGAATTGCGACATGTCGTCAAACGTGTCTATCGTCAGTAATGGACAAACAGAATATTTAGAAAATACCAATCGAAACTCGTGTGAGGACATGCATAATTCGAGAACGACTAGGGTCGACCACACAATTATTACAGGATTAAAAAGTTAACCAATCAGTTACGAGCAGCATTACCCTCGCCGGTCATATTAAAGACAACGGTGAGCGCAATGGCGTCTCATACTCAGACCCTTATTATGCATGGGCCAACGTTGTAGTCCAAGGAACAGTAAAAAATAACTCTGCGACGTCACTCAGCTCAAATCACGTTAAACTCGAATGAAATCCATTTGCGTTCCCGCACTACCTGCGCACCATTCTCATCTCCATGTATCAACCCCGATGGTGGATACACCTCTTTGAGCCCAAGGCCGCGCAAAAATTGCGGGTTCGATAGATACGGCATTCTTTCCGAAGGAATGTCCGCGAAAATTGTTGAGACCGTATCAAAGAACCAAAATACAGTATATTCTATGACTTTCAACGATATAACATTTGCGCTCGCGACCGAGGAAACCAATCACATTTGCAGCTATAGCATTTTTAGCACAGAACACCCTAAACTGTTTATCTTCGAAACCACGAAAGGCGTCTCCTTTCCCATCCGGGAGGAAAACTCTCAGTTGCAAATCTCGATACATTCGCCTACGTCAATTCCAAATTCATATATATATACAGCGACACATCCGCCAACACATGAAATCCCTGCATTACGACATGCTCATGCAACAATGTAACAAAGACCGTCAGATGCTTCGAAACAGCTTGTCTTTGGCGACGCAAGCTCCAGACGAATCCCCACCAACCGAACCAAAGAGCCATGCAGAGAATCGCATGCTCCAACCAACGGTGCACGATCTATATCCCCAACGTACTCGACTACACGGAGAAAAACCCACTGCCCAAACCACGGTTCTTCCCTTGAGTTTTCACGAGAAGCCATACGATGAACTTAATCACATTGATTATTCCATTTTTGCCATAATTCCTTCAAGATTTAAATAAGTAAATACACAAGGAAAGCGAAGAAAAAAAAGACATTTTTTTCATTTTATAAATGAAATATACTCATAAAACCATAAAATTCAGGATTATATTCTTTTTCACTTTAATATATTTGTACATACAGAAGCACAAATATTGCCAACCCATAAGATATATGAAAGGAGGAACCCAAACAGCCATTATTACTCCGCGACAACAATCAGACGAATATATATGGCGATAGTGTTGCGCGAGAAACTGAAGAGCCAGGGAGACCAGAGAACATTAGGGGTCGTATGCTGCGAAGACGTCCTCCGGTGTCGACCATGCTGGGTGGGCCCAATCATCCTCCGGATGAGCCTGTCCCCAGCGCCCCTCGAACATCCATCGGATGGAATACACGTCGAACCCGCTCTGCGCGTCCAACAACCTGAGTTCTCTCCGGTGTTCCGTCCTCTCCGCACGATGGGATCGTGCCAACAACCCAAAAATTTTTATCAGGAGCTGCGAAGAAATTACCCTCCCCAGAATTAATAATAGGCGTGGACCAGAAGGACACCATCTGAGGATAGCAACCAAAACTCACCGTCTAGAAATCCATAGTTGATGCACCAGAGCAACGACGTCAAGCAAAATCGACAGAATACTTAAAAAATTCTCACCACCGTCGTTTAAATTTGCTTCGCCCCACCAGGATCTACTCCGATTGAGTGAGACGCTCATTCCGAGTCACGTCGCTAGAAAAAAAAAACACGTGTGACACCCTATGTCCAACGATCCCTGTCATGGCGAAAGTTAACGAAGAACGAGATTAGGCGCGTACGCTTTGAAAAGGCGTAAATAACAATCCCAGTACCCATTCGAGTAACACACAGAGGTTCAACTCCACTGACGCTCTCAGTTTTCAACGAGACAGTCCAGGGCAAGACAGGGCAAGACAGTCCAGGGCAAATATTTCTACGAAACGCCGCTGCTCGAAAAATCAAACAGGAACTCACTCCAAACTCTGCGCCGGCTTTCTGCATGAAGTAAAAAAAGAAACCTGCATGATTCGACCCGGTAACCAGAGCGGAGCATCAAAACAGCCAAGCCGCCTGAAGCAATCGGTCGCCGCGTTATCACGAACCACTCCGCACAAATTTCGGCTACACATCTTATGCGTGGTCCGTTAACAAAGCGAAAGTACCCCTTCCACCAGCCCCATATTTTCTAGGAGAGAGAAACGAAAAACTGTCTCCAACTCACGCAAAAATTCGCATGCGAACCCGGAAAAGCCATTGTATTCAGAGCTCAGTCGTTCGTAACCCACAATCAAATCAAGTTTATTGCCTCCCGAGCGACCGAGCGACAAAAATACAACCGACGTAAGCTGACTATATCTTTTCTCTTTGTATCATTCACGGTGACGCTGATCGCTTTAGCCCGCATAGTATCTTAGTGTGTGTGTGTGTGTGTGTGTGTGTGTGTGTGTGTGTGTGTGTGTGTGTCTGTTTTTGCACGCGCGCGAAACGTCGCATGGCAGTAGTAGGGCTGGGGCGGTTATGCTTCAAGGGGAGGTGGTGTGTCAAGAATGGGGAAGCCAAGGTGACGCCACTGTCGAAGGGAGGTCGCCGGGCGCGTGTGACGTCACAGAGGGGACCTCTATGGAGGGAGTAGCCATGTGGTCCGAGGAGCGACTGGCGGGAGGCGGAAGTCGGTGTCGATAAGTGTTTTGTGTGTGTGTGTGTGTGTGTGTGTGTGTGTGTGTGTGTGTGTGTGTGTGTGTGTGTGCGTGCGTGCGTGCGTGCGTGCGTGCGTGCGTGCGTGCGTGCGTGTGTGTGTGTGTGTGTGTGACAACCATATATGGGTCGGAAAATTTTCGATATTATGCAAACGCTAGGCGCCACATGGGTGGTCTTTATTTATGACATGCAGCTGCCCTGCTTCTATCTCGAAGATAATGTCAAGATATTAGCAGCCACCCCGTCTCAAAGCTCGCCGACACTCGAAACAGGTCCTGACAGGTTCCTCGGGAAAACTGCAAACTTTAGGGATCAAAGGGACCGCGGATGGACCACTTGAGCTGCACTCTTGAAAAAAGAAGTCTCATCGAGGTCTCGGTTTCATTCCGAGATATAACGTCAAGATGTTTGAATGTCGAGTATGTACGCAGTACATCCAGCCAAGCACCCCCTGGACTTGACTAAAAACGAGCTCGAGCAGGTTCCAAAGGTACTGCTCCTAAAATATTAGGGTAAATATGTGGGCTTATTGTGGGATCGTTTGCCGGAACATCATCAGAACGACAGTGAAGTGATATCATATCTTCCATACATGGAGCATTGTAATACACCGCAGATGAAAGATCACATCGATGGCCCCCCACCTCAACGTCGGGAGTGTAATAAATGCTGTGAAAATTCTCCACGTACGGGGTTCTTCGAATGTGTTTGAACCTGTTTTTCAGGAGCGTGAAATAATGTCGTAGGGGGCGGGGATTCTCCACAGTTATTCGAACGTGTTCGAACCTGATTTTCACGATTGGAAAAGAGGGGAGAAGTTTGTGTATGTTTGTGCAGAGGGGGGGGGGGAAGGCTTATGGGGGAGCGTATAATTTTGTGGACCAAGCTCAGACTCCACTATTCCGCCGCACCATCGACATCTCTCGGAAAGAAACTTTGAAAGTGCGGGGCAAATGGATCTCTCGAATATCAATAAAGTCAGCCGGATGGTGGAATTCGTTCCAACCAAGAAGCTGTCAGAACTCACCGCTCACTCGGATCATCGAATCTCCGACATGAGGGCCGTACAAACCAAGTTTGGGAAAGGTTATATCGCCGACATTGCGGATGAGTTCTCCGTCTTCTTACCAGCACGACTTGTGAAGGCCTTTGACCATGATCCGACAATGAGTATGCTGCAAGTGGCACGCGATGGTTAACTCTGCATGCAGTATATTGGTGGAAAATACAACAGGGTCGGGTTCCGTCGTCTCTGAACATGGTGGACGGGGAAAAAAATTCATTGGAACACTATTGTCGAACGGCTGTCCGCATCATCGAGAGCATGCTGTAATTGGTGTGCAAATGGCTACATGCAGTTGTGGAAAATACAACAGCGTCAAGTTCCATTGTCTCTGAGCATGTGTGGCAGGGAGGTGCCACGCGTAGGCCAATCCCCTTAAGGGACGAGCCCGGACACCACGGTGACTAGCGACACCGACGCCGGACCCGAAGCGCTGACCTACCAATGTCGACGAGAGGAGGGCTCGTCAATTGGAAGTGATGTGTAGTCGCAGGCACGAAGATCTGACCAATGATCCTGAATGGTACCGCGGGGGGTAGTGGCCCACCGCCCTGCGGGGCGTGACTAGCCCATGTGGTTGGATTCGCGGTGGCGGTGGTTGGCCGCATGTCTGTCAGGGTTCCTACGGGCGCCCGGCGTGTGAGTTACGTTGTTTAACTCGGGCAGCAACCTGCAGAGTTGTTAGAGTGTTGGAAAGTCAAACGTCTCCACCAGTAGTCGCCCAGACAACCTCACTTCCGAATGCAGAACTGGAAAGCCAGCTTTTATGCTTGGCGCGCTGGTCGGGCGGTATCCCGACTCCTCGCTCATAGGGGCCGTGTAGTTAAGGGTCTATGACTAGGTACTGCACGTTAAATCCAATGACATTAATATGTCTCTGAGCATGGTGGAATAGAGCAAATTCGTTGCAGCAGCATCGTTGAGTAGAACAACCGTCGGCATCACAGTCGTCTCGCCATCGTTTTCAACGTTTTATGTGTTGACTGTGTAAAAATGTATTTAAAAAAACTGTTTCATCGAAATGTAGATGAAGGAGAAATTCAATGTCGTTTCGTCGAAGAATAAATGAAGAATACAAATGGTATATATTTCCATCGAAATGTTTTTTACTCATTGAAAAAATAAATCCCTCGCTCACGCTTCGTATACACTCAACCAGCTTTTCAGTGATTTTACATTTGCATGGGCGCAGTCGTATTTCGTGTTGAAGGAATGATGGGGGCATTTGGATTGCGTCATTTTCGGCAGCTCCTGCAGCGATGAACAGTCCGGAGTCTCCAAGTCGATGACCGTTGTTGCGGCATCCGTGAATCTTGATAGCGATGCGCATTTCTCGAGTCCCTTCGCATAGATGGCGGGAGCTCCTTGCAAGATTCGTCGAATTGTCTTTCTAGCTGTCTCGTATGGTATGTCGTTGTGATCCCATCGTATTCAATGGAAATTGCGTTCCAACCATTTGTTTGTCATTTTGTGCTCGGCCGGTAGAGAGTCCCATGCAAATGGTGCGTCGAAGGCGAGCGCCAACGGTTCAGCATCCTTGTCGAGGAGTCTGACGATGGACATCTCCTTTAGGACAAATTTTTTGACGGGTCTCTTGAAGCCCTGTACATCGACGATGAATGAGCCTGTAAACAAATGCTACTGGAGATGCGTGAATAGAGTTCGAATGCAAGGAAGATTGCAGTCGGAAGGAAGATTGCGAAGTGCAGTACTTCGTAATGTCAGCATAATCCGATATCGGTTTGTACAACTGAATATAATTTTTTTTTTTTCTAATGTGAAACTCATTTTTTATATATATGAAATTTGATTGAAAATAAATTAATATAATCGCACAATGATGATCGAAGACATTCAGCAGTATATGTTCGACCGATGTTCGAGAGCCGTTTGTTGGAAGTTTGCGAGGCGTTCAAAAACATTCATAAACCGTTTGAAGACATGCATGAGGGGTTGAAAGAGTTTCAAGAAACTTTTTACGATGTGCATGAGAAGTTTGAAGATGTTCGTGAGACGTTCAAGAGACTTTTGAAAACGTTCATACGACGTTTGAAGGCACTGGCGAGAGGTTCGAAGACGTTTAGACTTTCGAAGACATTCAAGAGATCTTTGACGATATTCATAATACGTTTGAAGACATCGATGCGGGGTTCGAAGACGTTAAAGAGACTTTCAAAAACATTCACGAGAGGCTTCAAGCCATGCTAGAAACTTTTGAATACGTTCAAGAGACTTTCGACGACATGCATAATACGTTTGAAGACATTGGCGAGAGGTTCGAAGACGTTCAGAGACTTTCGAAGACGTTCAAGAGTTCGTTGACGATATTCATAATACGTTTGAAGACATCGATGAGGGGTTCGAAGACGTTTAAGAGACTTTCAAAGACATTCACGAGGGGTTTCAAGCCATGCAAGAAACTTTTGAATACGTTCAAGAGACATTCGACGAGATTTATAATATGTTTGGAGGCATTCATGAGGGATACGAAAACGCTTAAGAGAATTCCAAAGATGTTCACGAGGGGCCTGTCGACATCCAAGACACTTTCGAACACGTTCAAGAGACTTTCAACGACATTCATAATTCGTTTTACGACATTCAATGAGGGGCTTGAAGACTCTTAAGACAGACTTTCAAAGACATTCACGGGGGGTTCGAAGCGTTTCAAGAGACTTCCTACAACCTTCATGAGACATTTGAAGATGTTCGTGAGACGTTCAAGAGACTTTCGAAAACGTTCACGAGGCTTTCGACGACATGTATAATAAGTTCGAAGATATTCATGAGGGATTCTAAGACGCTTGAGAGACTTTCAAAGATATCCACGAGGGGTTTCTTAACATCCAAGAAACTTTCGAACACGTTCAGGAGACTTTCAACGGTATTCATAATACGATTGACGACATTCATGAGGGGTTCGAAGACGAAGAGAGACTTTCAAGGACATTCACGAGGGGTTTGTCGACATCCAAGACACTTTCGAACAAGTTCACGAGACTTTCGACGACATTCATATAACGTTTGAAGACATTCATGGGGGGTTCGAAGATGCTTAAGAGACTTTCAAATATATGCACAAGTGGTTTGAAGACGCTCAAGAGACCTTCTAGTTTATAATGCGATCTTCGACGACATCCATAATGTCACGTCGGGAAGGGACGTGGGCATATATTTTTTTGATTCCCTCCTTTTTTGCCTACGACAAGCGCAATAGCACGGGATGAGGGTAAAAAGGGGTAGTGCTTGGAATGAGTTGAAATTAGGAAATCATGCAGTGATTTGGTACCGAGAAATAATCCGACAAATTTGTACAAACTTAACTAAAGGTTTATTACAAATAAGTGATTGGATTAATAAAGTTACTTATACAAAAAATTGACAATAAAAATAACTGTGAAGTCGGGGGAACAATCGGATTAACATAAAATGAAATTTGTAGCTTACATTGGTCGCTATGTTCGTGGGTGTATCCGTCTGCAGGTACGCTCGCTCGCAAGGATATCGGTTGTCGCTCGCAGATAAGGGCCTAGTTGACGGACGCCACGCTCAGCGTTCGGTAAGCGGTCACCAGCACCAGACTTTTGGGGTGCTGAGAGTATTTATATATATACGCGTAGTAAACAGCACCCGAACTACCTTACGCACTCGAGGCCGCGAGAGTCGACTAAACGTTTATACGACACTTCGGTCAAAACCCGAAGATGTATAATATTCGAAACTCTATGATACCGGTACTACACTTCGAATTCTGTCAGAACAAGATTAAGAAGTGAAGTTAATTCGATGGATGATTTTGCGAGACTACGATCTGATTGTAACAGAATCGGTTGGAAGACTGATCTGAACGCGATGGAAAATGTCGGAAGACTGTTCTCCACGAGTGGTGATGGAACACTTGGGATGCTGAGGTGGTGGGAGAAGAAAACTCTGGAAAAGTGCACTTTTGGTGGTGCATTCTTTTTGGATTGGTGGAAAAGGCATTAAATATAGGTCTCTTCGGTTGATTGGTCGAAAATAGAGAGTGGGAGCAGGACGTAGGCTCGTCGCTCTATTTCCAGGAATTGGAGCTGCGCTTCTTTATCTGGAGCGCGGAAAAATACAGAGAGGAAAAAGGGGCCTTGTCGGCGCCAAGAACGCACGCTCGAGATAGGGCTTGTTGATCGAGGCCCGCGAGTCCGCATGGGAAATATCAACGCAGTTTTATGCCCGCGGCAACTTCCTGGGTCGGAGGATTTTCTCCTAGCGAGTGTATATTTTAAGGATTTGGACATTTTTCCGCTCTTGGATGATCGTTAGCATTCGGTATCGTTGCGTCGTTATATATTTACGTCTTTATGAATATCATCACGTATTTCTTGCGTGTCGCTTCACGTGTTCGTCATCCTTGTAACCCGAAGGTTTCCTTTGTGTATTTTTGGTCTTAAGGACACTCTGCGATGTACTCGGACTCTGTTCGGATTACAACGAGACTGTTCGAAATTTTCCCGCTTGTATATTTGTTCTCGATATCGTTACGGCCGCTACGCTTTCGCGTGGGAAGTTACGCGAGACGCTTGGTTATATTAATATCGATAGGCTACATTTCCGCCGTGGTAGCCCTTATTCTAAAGAAAAATATTCAGATCCGTCGAAAAATAAGAATGCCGCTATCGTGCGTATTAGGCTTAAAAATACATTGTATGCAATTGGTCGCGACGTGACACCTCCCCCCTTTAGGATTGAGCGTCTCGCTCGATCAGGTTCGTTGGGGGTTGCAACCGAAAATATAATGGCACGATAGTATCAATTGGCTTTGTCATTGATCGACTTACAAGAAAGTTTTTTTTTTTGTATATATACCTTTTTACTTCACTATGAAAGGTATAATAGGTGCGTGTTTTCTCCTCTTTCTTTTTCCTTATGCATATATACTTATTTACTTATTACAACTCATCTTACTTGACAAGGTTAAAAGAACAATAATAATGAGCATAGAGAAAAAGGTTATTGAGCATTATGAGAGTGGTTGTTTTGATACTAGAAAGTCATCTCGTGCGAATTCAAGGGAAAGGAACGTGGCTTAGGAGGTTGATGGTACCTTGAACGATCGGAGACGTTAATGTAGAGATCGTGTGTTGCAGCGTTGGCCTTGGCATGACCCTTTGGTTTGACAGAAGCAGCTGTGACGAGTTGATGAAGTTCTTGACCAGTTTCACCGCTGACGTTTTCTTCTTAGGTCGTTTAGCCAGGTGCATCAGGGGGTGCATAACCGCGTCCCATACTGCACCGACGAGGTAAACTGACCGGCCGTACACAGTATGTAGGCTGTATGTATGGATCTCCGATGAGCATGATCGTTTGCACAATGGGTAACATCCGGGTGACACCAGCGTTTGCTGTACCGAATGGAAGGAATTTTTCCCCAGGTGCGATTTCAGGTGGAGTCCGCTTGATATTGTAGGTTGTTGTTATCCAGGAGATCCAACAACTTCTCCCCTTGATTGACAGTGTTTAGACCACTGATGCCCCGTCCCATATTGTTTAGGACAGCGGGTTTTCTACGGGAAACATTATACGTTCTTGTACGTTGTCGATATCTTCTTTGGAATAGATCCCACATGTGCTGGGTTGGTGTATCGCCAAGTAGATTTCGTCGTTGCCTTCATGCTTGCAGGCGGTATAGCTTCGATCGCAGCAGGTATATACTACGTGTCCCCAAGAAGTAAGATGGAGGAAGTAGGGAGTTGAAGGTCGTTTGCATTTCGCTTTTTGATAATATGTGCGTTTGAGGAGTAAGGAAATATGTTGCGTTCCCACGAGTGACGGCAATTGATCGGAAAATTCTTTTAACCTGATCAGATTTCCTTGTATTCTTATACATTAAATTACGCGTACTCTTCCGCCAGTAAGTATCGCCATATAACTCGGCTTCTTCACTAAATTGTATACAATTTATCCGAGGCTTGGATCGCTACTAACAAACTATTTTGGAGTATAGGACGCTCTCCTTTTTCACTGCTTCGTAGACGTATCTTAATATAATGATTTTCTAATATAATATAATGGCTACGTATACAAATTTCGAATTGGTATAAGCAATTATATCTAGATTTGCGACTGGAAATTTTTCTCGAATTATGAAACAGTTCGACGTGTTTTGAATATTAATAATTTCCAGTGTTCTGTCTTGGATACTGTAAGTAAAACTTTGATTTGTTTCTCTGGTTGCAAGTGCAAATGTGATTTCATTAGACGTTACAGAGTAGGTTGATAACGGCCACCTGAAACACAGGGTAATTGGTATTATTATTAATTTATTTAGGGTTGAAATCGGATTCGTCGACTCGGGTCGACCTGGGTTTCCCATTGGGTCTGGCTTCAACGTTAATATGGGAGTACCGCAATCGATTTTCGTGGACTACTCGCGTTGTGTTCTTGTGTTGAATTTTTACGTTGCCCTTTTCCAATTTCTCTAGTACCTTATGCGGTCCGGTGTAGTGGTCCCCGAGTTTGCCTGGTTTAGGACCTTTTTGTAGGTAGACAAAATCTCCTACTTTGAAGCTTTTGGGGTTTGCGTTTTTATCGTAATATTTTTTTGACCGATGTTTCGATGAAACCAGATTCTCATAAGCGAGCGTTCTAATTCCGTTTATTCGAGTTATCAATTCAATCAAATATCCGCGGTAGGTGGGTAATTGATCCGATTCGCGGAGGGGTTCACTCGATGGAACTCTCGCTAGTTTTCCAAATACCACCTCGTAAGGAGTGTATTTGGTGCTTTCGTGAACGCTCGTGTTGTATGAAAGCATTGCTAATTCCAGCCATTGATCCCATTCATTGTCTTTATCTGTGTACTGTTTCAAAAATTCGGCCAACACATGGTGTGACCTTTCGAGGGCACCATTGGACTGCGGGTGGAATGCCGTTGTCCTACATCGTTTAATACGGAAGCGTTTCGCGACTCTTCTCATCAAGCCACTTAAAAAGTTGCTGCCTTGATCTGTTAGAAGTGCTTTAGGTGCGCCAAAAACGCATATGAATCTTTTTATGAATGCGTCTGCGACAGTCGTTGCCAGTGCATTTGGAAGCGGGATTGCGACGCAATATTTGGACAGATGGTCCTGGACCGTAAGGATATACTCGTTATCATTTGAGGTACGTTGCATAGGACCTACAATGTCCATTGAGATTTTTTCAAAAACTGTTCCTGGAGTATCTGTTATGATCATAGGTTGCTTTGTTTTGACTCGGACCAACTTTTTCAACTGGCATTCTAAACATTGCTGCACTCTTCTTTGGATGTCTGACTTTAAATCTTCCCAGAAATATTCGCGCTTGATTCTATTGTACGTTTTTGAAACACCCTTGTGTCCTCCGATTGGGGACTTATGCATTTCATAAAAAATCGAATCTCGTTTTTCGATTGGCACGTACTGTAGAGTTCCCAGACAAATGATTATCTTTACTCGACTATTCTTAAAGGATTCTTTTATGATGTTCATAACGTCGTTCCATACTATGTTTTCGACATGATTCGTTTGGCAAATACTCCATGATTCAAGTTTGAGGATTTCGCAAAGATCTCGTAATTCTTCTACGCTTTCTTTAATGTTCTCGGATACGAACGATAATGATCCTGAGGTTTCGCCTTTGATAACAAGGGCGATGTGATATTTTTTTCCAACTTTTTTGCTGTAAGCTTGGCCAACTGTCAAATCTTTCCAGAGGGGAAGTTTGTTTAATTCTAACAACTTTTGTGCTCCAGAGTCACATGGTTTGCCAGCCGAATCGACAAAATAAACTAGGTGATCGTTTCGGAAATGGAACAATTCCTTAGTTGTGATACAATTAGCGATTTGAAATTCTGATATTTTCCTTTCCTCCGTTGGAGGGATCTCGTCTTCAGAAAGTTCTGAATTGAGAGAGCTGAAATCTGAATTTGTCGAATTATCGGAATTGGAATCGGTGGAGGTTTTGGAGTGAGAGATAGGAGGTGCTTTGCGCTGATTCAGGCCATTGAACGTTTTTGAGCCGACGGCTTTCTTAAATCGGGTGACGCGTGCGGGTCTTATTACATCGGCCTCCGTCTCGTCGTCACTACTCTCCTCGTAGTTCACGGCCTTGCGAGGTCGACGTGTACGATGCTGACACGCGGGGCGTGCGTCGGCCTTCTCAAGAGCAGGCGCATCGGCACTTGACGCACTAACGTCATCGAGCGTTTCGTTTGCTTGTATTATTGTATCCGGATCGGATAGTACAGTCTCCCTTGCCTGAGCACGGGTGACTACATTAATTTTTTTGGATTCCGGAAGTGGATGGATTTCGACCCGTGTCGTGATTTGAATGGGATTTGGACCTTCTTCTTCACTGCTACTGGATTTCGTTTTTGAACGAGTTATCACCTGTGGCGCGTTTTCGAATTTTTGTATTTCTTTGTGTTTGCAATGGGCGGCTATTTTGGATTCTTCTAATTGTTCAATTGGATTACGCGACAATGCGTCAGCGTTTGAATTTAGTGTGCCCGGTTTGTATACGACATCGTAATCGTATTCGGACAGCTTGAGTCGCCATTTAAGAACGCGTGCGTTCGCGTCTTTGGCGGTCTTGAACCAAACCAAAGGTTTGTGATCGGTTACAAGCGTGAATTTCCTACCATAAATGTACGGTCGGAAGGCTTTTACGCTATGAATGATTGCCATTGCTTCTTTTTCGTACGTGTCGTACCGAAGGGACGCTCCTCGCAGTACGCACGACGTATAAGCTATCGGTTTGTCTTTTCCTATTTCTCCTTGTGATAAGACTCCGCCTAAGGCGTAGCCAGAAGCATCCGTTGTTATAATAAACGGTTTTTCGAAATCGGGGTATTGGAGAATAGGAGCTTCGCATAATTTATCCCTTAGGATATCGAAAGCTTTTTGCTCTTCGTCAGTCCATTTGAAGTCAACCTTGTCCTCTAAGAGGCGAGTTAGGGGTTTCGCGATTTTGGAGAAGTCTTTGATGAACCTACGATAGTAACCGGTTAGGCCCAGAAATTGGCGAATATTTTTGACATTTTTGGGCAGAGGGAAATCTTTGACGGCTGAGAGTTTGCTTGGGTCTGGTTTAAGTCCGTCTTTACCGATTATGTGCCCTAGGTACCTGACTTCTGGTCTGAGAAATTCGCATTTATCCGGTTGTAGTTGGAGATTGGCTTTGCGCAATCGTTCCATCAGTTCGTGAATCTTTTTACCGTGCTCCTCTAGGTCCCTGGCATACACTACGATATCGTCGAGATAAACAAAGAGGGATACTCCTTGGAGTCCACTCAATACGATATCCATTAAGCGCTGGAAGGTTGCCGGGGCATTTTTAAGCCCGAATGGCATTCTTGAAAACTCGTAGTGCCCATGTGGGGTAGAAAAAGCGGTTTTCGATTTGTCTTCATGATTCATTTCGATCTGGTGGAAACCGGATGCTAAATCGAACACTGAAAAATAATTCGCGCGTCCCAACTGATCCAGAATATCTGTGATGTTGGGTAGCGGATATGAGTCACCGATTGTTTTTTCGTTCAAAGCACGAAAGTCAATTACCATTCGCCAACGTTTATTACCGTTAGAGTCTGGTTTTTTCGGGACTATCCAGACGGGACTGTTGTTTGGAGATTCCGAGTGGCTTATGATTTTTGTTTCTAGTAACTCGTCCACTTGACGCTGGACTTCGCCCTTGAGCGCTTGGGGGAACCGATACTGCTTAGTGTTTATCGGCAGGTCGTTGACCGTCGGTATCTTATGTCGAAGCACATGTGTGGCTTCTAGAGGTTCGCCCTTTACATGGAATCTGTCTGAATATTGTTCGATTATTTTTTCAACATGTTCTAATTCGGTTTTTGCAAGGTGGCCGAGTCGCAAGAGACTTTTTATTATTTTTGAGCGCTCTGAATTATTTTTCTTTATACGCGATGTTGATTCGGAGGTAGGAACGCAGATCACGTTTTGACTCGATTTTGGACTTTTATTTCGATTTGTTTCATTGTTAAACCGTTCGTTACGATTGACCTCGATTTTTGAGTTTTCGATCGATTTCATTTTTGTATTTTTCGCGTTTTTATTTCTGTCTGCTTTTGATTTTTGGCCCGGAATTTGACTGAAGTTTTTATTTTGATTGATGTTGATTCTCGTTCTTTCCTCGCTACAAGACTTGTTATTTGATTCGACTTTTGTCATCGAAATTTTGGAATTGGCCACTTTCGGGCTCTGGATCGGCGCAATCATCGTGCAATTTACGCTTGGATAAGGAGGGTCACGAGGGATTGAACGAGAATTTGAAACTGTCGTACAGTCTAAATTGGGAGTATTTTCTGACAGGTCTTCGATAGCGTCGAATTCCTGCAGCTCCACAACTGGGACGATCAGTTTGACAGCGTCATTTGTGGTATTATAAACCTTCAAATGTGCCTTTCCGTCGATGTTTGTCACCAGGCAATCGCCGGCGTATACACCTTGACGGATTTTCAAAGGCGAGAGGTATCCCTCTTTTATTATGCTGTCTTTTACCTTCACGAAGAAGGGAGTTTCCGAACGCGCGGGGATTTCTATCACCTCGTCGGGTTCGGTTACTTTTTCGAAAGGCCATGATTTATCCCCACACTCGAGACATTCCGTTCGGTAATTGATATTGGACTTGGTTTCATAAAAATATGAAGATCCCAGCAGACCGGGATAGGGAAGCGGCACATTGTCGGGAATAATGTGAAATAGCGATTCGAAGTCGAATACGCGAAGTAGCACGCTCCCTAGTCCAAAGACCGGTAATTCGGATATGCCTGTTAATTTAATGACATCTTCGTTGTTGATGTCTACCATATTTTTTGTATATGCCTTTTTTATCAAGTTGGGGATGGCACCGCTGTCTAATAGCATCGAAATTGCCCCTTTTTCCGGTAGTGCTCCGATACACACCGAGGGCAATGTGTTGAAATTTTCCGATTTTATTGCGTAGGTCGGATACTTTCGTTCGGCTCCCCGAGAGAGACGGCATTCGCTTGACGCGTTTGAGTGGGCGGGCCGCTCGGTGCGTCTGTCCGAGGGGCACTCGGTCCGTTTCCCGACTGATTACGTGAATTATTATAATCGCGAGCACGGCAGTTTTCGATAGTGTGCCCGACCTTTTTGCAATACCGACAGGATGGCAGATTAGAATTCGGGGGATTGTTTCGAAATTTAAAACATCGATCCGCGGTGTGACCCTGCTTATAACACAGTGGGCATTGAGGACCGGGCGAGCGGTGTGATTGATTGCCGGAAAAATTCGAAGATTTTTGGTTAACGTAGCAATTTTTCGCGATGTGACCGGGTTTATCGCAAATTTGACACGTGACCGATTTTTGAGCGACTTGATTATTTGCACATTGATCGGCTTTGTGACCTTTACCGTTGCATTTTTGGCATGTGATTGGCGCCAATCGGCAAGCTTCGCTCGAATGGTCGTCCTTTTTACAGATGCTACAGGTTTTTACCGATTTGTTCGGAACGGGTCTCATAGAGGACGAGAGAAGTTCCTTACGGGCTTCGAGGTCGCGTTCGATTTCGATCGCATGATCTATAGCGGTCGAGATATCGTCGCACCGAGGGAGACGCTGTTCTATCTCCAGTCTTAGCCCGCGTTTGAAACACGAGAGGAAATAGCCGTATAATGTTTTTCTGTGGGCGGCACTTTCCGTGTCGTTTTGGGATGCTGGTTGAGCGTCGAGTATTTCCCTAGCTTTATCCCTAATTGCAGTGGAAAAATCTATTACGGTTTCACTGCTTCCTTGAAAAATGTGACTGAGTTCTCCCAACAGTTGTACCTCGTTTTTATTCGGAGCATATAGTTTCTTTAAGAATTTCAAAAGAGATTCTACCGTTTCGAATGTGCACGACCGGATGACCTTCTTAGCCTGACCCTTCAGTTTGTTTCGAATTACTCTCACAAACCGTGCTTCGGATCCGGGTGGAAGCGACGCCAATGCGTCTTCGCATCCGGCTACAAAATCTGAGAAGGAGCTACCTTTCCCGTCAAAATCCGGGACCATTTCGATAGCTTCCCTTAAAGATACGTAAGCGAGTGACTGATTGGTACCTAGCGCCATGTCTTTTATTTTCGTTATCGATTTTTTGAGTTAGTTCTAATTTTTTTACTGGTCGTTTCTTAGGTTCGAGACCGGGTAGCAATTGAGCGTCAGAGCTCCTCAAAGAATAACCCGATGGTTCACCTAAGTCGTCGGTAATATTTAAATTCAATGAACTAGCTGTTGATTCGTCCCCGGACATTGGATCAATCGGCACATTTCCCTTTTTAAAATCCCGGACGAGCCCCCAAAAATTAATATGTCACGTCGGGAAGGGACGTGGGCATATATTTTTTTGATTCCCTCCTTTTTTGCCTACGACAAGCGCAATAGCACGGGATGAGGGTAAAAAGGGGTAGTGCTTGGAATGAGTTGAAATTAGGAAATCATGCAGTGATTTGGTATCGAGAAATAATCCGACAAATTTGTACAAACTTAACTAAAGGTTTATTACAAATAAGTGATTGGATTAATAAAGTTACTTATACAAAAAATTGACAATAAAAATAACTGTGAAGTCGGGGGAACAATCGGATTAACATAAAATGAAATTTGTAGCTTACATTGGTCGCTATGTTCGTGGGTGTATCCGTCTGCAGGTACGCTCGCTCGCAAGGATATCGGTTGTCGCTCGCAGATAAGGGCCTAGTTGACGGACGCCACGCTCAGCGTTCGGTAAGCGGTCACCAGCACCAGACTTTTGGGGTGCTGAGAGTATTTATATATATACGCGTAGTAAACAGCACCCGAACTACCTTACGCACTCGAGGCCGCGAGAGTCGACTAAACGTTTATACGACACTTCGGTCAAAACCCGAAGATGTATAATATTCGAAACTCTATGATACCGGTACTACACTTCGAATTCTGTCAGAACAAGATTAAGAAGTGAAGTTAATTCGATGGATGATTTTGCGAGACTACGATCTGATTGTAACAGAATCGGTTGGAAGACTGATCTGAACGCGATGGAAAATGTCGGAAGACTGTTCTCCACGAGTGGTGATGGAACACTTGGGATGCTGAGGTGGTGGGAGAAGAAAACTCTGGAAAAGTGCACTTTTGGTGGTGCATTCTTTTTGGATTGGTGGAAAAGGCATTAAATATAGGTCTCTTCGGTTGATTGGTCGAAAATAGAGAGTGGGAGCAGGACGTAGGCTCGTCGCTCTATTTCCAGGAATTGGAGCTGCGCTTCTTTATCTGGAGCGCGGAAAAATACAGAGAGGAAAAAGGGGCCTTGTCGGCGCCAAGAACGCACGCTCGAGATAGGGCTTGTTGATCGAGGCCCGCGAGTCCGCATGGGAAATATCAACGCAGTTTTATGCCCGCGGCAACTTCCTGGGTCGGAGGATTTTCTCCTAGCGAGTGTATATTTTAAGGATTTGGACATTTTTCCGCTCTTGGATGATCGTTAGCATTCGGTATCGTTGCGTCGTTATATATTTACGTCTTTATGAATATCATCACGTATTTCTTGCGTGTCGCTTCACGTGTTCGTCATCCTTGTAACCCGAAGGTTTCCTTTGTGTATTTTTGGTCTTAAGGACACTCTGCGATGTACTCGGACTCTGTTCGGATTACAACGAGACTGTTCGAAATTTTCCCGCTTGTATATTTGTTCTCGATATCGTTACGGCCGCTACGCTTTCGCGTGGGAAGTTACGCGAGACGCTTGGTTATATTAATATCGATAGGCTACATTTCCGCCGTGGTAGCCCTTATTCTAAAGAAAAATATTCAGATCCGTCGAAAAATAAGAATGCCGCTATCGTGCGTATTAGGCTTAAAAATACATTGTATGCAATTGGTCGCGACGTGACAATAAACCGAAGATTTTCATGACATTTGAGTTTGGCTGGAATTGTTTGGGTTTGTTTGGGGTAAAATCCCAAACAAACGCACACAATTCCAGCAAAACTCAAATGTCATGAAAGGTGACACAAACGGTAATAAAAATTAATTATTAATTTCAAATGATTAAATTTAAGGTATTTTTCATTTACATTAAAATACATAAATTCAATATTTTTTATAAAATTAACTAAAATGTAATTTTTTATAATTTTTTTTTTTTTTAATTATACTTATCATTTTATATATATATAATGATAAATATATTTAAAACAAAAAAAAATTATAAAAAATTACAGTTTAGTTAATTTTATAAAAAATATTAAATTTATTAAATTAAATTAAATTAATATATATATGTATATATTAATATAATATATATTATATTAATATAGTATATATATATATATATATATATATATATATATATATATATATATATATATATATATATATATATATATATATATTGTAACGGTTCAATTGCACAGGTAAGCCACCGTCACACAGAACACGCTAGCATCCTTCCGTTTACGCGATACCAGCGTGTTCTGACCAGCGTCCGGAGCGACCGGCCATATCGCCGGCCGGGCGGATCACTCGCGCGACGAATTTGGGCGAGCCCGCGACACCTCGCAAGAGGCTCCGCCCATCGCGAAGAGCCAGACCACCGCGGACTCACTCGCAGGAGTACCCGCCCTTAGCAATACAGATCGCGCAGCCTGTACTTTGACCACTCCTATCATACCGAGAGTGCGACCAAGAGTCATCGTGACGCCTCCTCACACCGAGTGCGCGCCTAATATCCTCGAGAGGAATAATCGGGTATATCTTACCCCTCGAAATGGCTATAGTATGCGAACATCCTGGAAATTACCAACGCTGTCACCCCACCATCAGAGTGTTTCTCGGCGGCGTGATTCCCTACCTGGTCTCCGGATCCGCAAGAGAAATGGAATTTCTCCTAACGGGCCTGGGGCTATATAAGGGCGTACACGAGTCAGAGCGGCACTCTGTCGCAAATTACAACCAATCTATTACGTGGAGTCACCATCATCCGGAACCTCGGATCATCGGATGGGAGCCTTGCTGCCTTCGCCCTGGTCCCCATTCTACGTTAACCTCAGCTTCGGGTAGATACTCTATTTCCTTGGGAAGCCCCAGCATTGCGCTGGAAGTCCTACCTTGGGAATAGAGTCGGCGTGGTGATTGTAGTCAGGATTTAGATAAATCATCCGATCGCTTGTCGCTAGGACAAACGATCGCCTCAGCACTCATCCAACGCCCGCATACTCGGAGTGTGCAGTCGGGAAGCGCCGATCGCGCTTCGCTGCATGCGAGGGAGATCCCACAACCAGCTTCACTGGTTTTTCGTCCTCCTCGCCTGGCGCCGAGGAGGTCAGCCGTCCCTTCCGGACGGCCCCGCTATGCGCACTCGAGGAGTACGTATCCTCTTCGAGTCCGCGCATTATTATTAACGCTAGCCTCTCTAGCGCGTGAGCGACACGGCTTGGCAACCGTGCGTTTCGTTGCATTTGGCAACTTGTGCCATCGGAATAAACCGCCATACGCACGACGAATCTCATTCTACGTGTACTCGCATTCTTCTTACAGAAGCGGGCACGAAAACGGCTTTACGCGTATCGACGACGCTCGCGGTCGACGCGAGTGCGAGCGAGAGAGCGAGAGAGAGAGAGAAGCAAGAGAGAGAGAGAAGCAAGAGAGAGAGCGGCCGTGGAACCACCCGCGCGCTACGACTCGCGAGAATCACATACACTCGTCAAACCCACCTAGGCAGCCTTTCTCGCCGTCCTCCTCTGACCGTCGTAAACGTTGCTACCCCCGATCATGTCATAAATTAACCACGGAATTAACCACTAACAAAATTCATTTTTTGCACCACCCAATGCTAACACAAAAATCCGAAAAGTCAAAATGCCAATGATGACGGATTGCGATGGGCGTCTCTGAGACCCTCAATAACCACTGAGGCATCTGCCAAGAACCACCTTAAGTCCGCTCCATCATTCCTGGCACCAAAACGTACATTGTCCTCCTGGAGGCTACGGGAACCCCTTAAAATTTCCACCGGCGACGAGTTCGCCGCGTATCCTCGTTTTCCCGAACGACCGAAAACGAAAGGAAAACTTTCGCCTAAAATCGCGAAACGTTTCATTGGCGCCCATCGTGGGGCCCGAACGCCTTATAAATTTTCCGAGAAATGTATAAAATACCGAACGTATCAAAACACGCTCTAGCCAAAAATAAAAATAGATAGTTAGGCGTCACAATCACCACTAGCTCGGATAGCCAGCGTAAGCTGAGAAAAATACCTCTTTCAGCATACAAACCGATAAATGTAAAGAGGAACGAGCACTCGCACACGGTGCATGCTAGTTCTCTCTCGGGGAAACCGAGAAATTATCTCGAGCCAAACTACCTACAATATCGCCTCAATATCAAAACAACCGAGCATAGGAAGAGCGAGTATTCCAACGCGGTGCCTGTTCTTTCTCTATCGCTGGGCAGAGGAGAGAATATCCCGTGGCATGCGGCGAATATTTCGTCCATCTCGCTCGCACCCAGCGAACAAAACAAAGAGGAATATCGAGCACGCTTGGAGAGGCTACGCTGTTCACGAGCGAGAGCGAAACAAAAAAAAATTGTTTTCGTCACTCGAGCATCGCAAGTAGTAGCTGGACTCACGTACGCCTCGAGCTCCGAAAAAAAAATATAGAGTAAATACTACACCTCGAGTCTCTCGTCTCGGATATCCCGCAAGGCCGCGAGATAGACCGAGGTAAACACCGTGCATAACACGGGCGTCCAAACTTTCCCAGCGAAATCGGAATAATTCGGCCGTACCGCTCGGTGCGCGGGGAGTACCTCCCCTCTTCTCGGAGCAAGGCAGCGCCCGAAATGAGCGAGACCCGAAAGGGGAATCCGACTCAGGAGGGGCGGGCACTGAACCTCCCGCCCGGTGCCGGTATAGACTTGCCCCTCGCGACCGGCCTACCCGCCGAACCCAACGCCCTCGCATCTAATGTAAGGTGTGAGCCGCGGGGAGGCGAGAGGGGGACGCGTCGCAGGGACGACGGCACAGGGAAAGGAACAAGGGGGCTTCCCGCTTGGAACCCCCAGATTTCCGAACCGCAAAATCCTGGCGAAAACGTTCCATTGGCGCCCAACGCTCATTCACTACCGGAAGAATCCCAGCTATCCCTGTCGGCCATCAGAGAGTTAATGTCCCGAATCCAACGTCGAGTCGACGACGACGCAAAAGCGCTGACGGCGACCCTTCTCTCGATCAATGAGAACTTTGACAAGAAACTCGAGTCATTAGAAGAGGCGGTGAATACCCAAGTCAGGAGTGCACTCCAAAGGCCTCCCGATGCAAACTCCACTATCGAGCATAGGGGCACCGACCCTCTTGCGTCAACACGCCACAATGCTTCCACGTCTAGGAGGCAAGGCCCCCCTCAATGGGAAGGGCAACCGATACAGGAAGGCAGAATGATTCATTTAGGCAACTTGGGCTTACCGGAGCAGTATGCCCAAGAGATTAACCTTCGTCATGGGAATCCCAACAGGACCCAACCCACTACTGACCCATCATCCACTCTGCCAGCATCCGGCGAAGACGTTCCTCAGGGGACAAGCGCGGGAGTGATGAAAATAAACGCCCCCACTTTCGGAGGGCAGGATCACGAACTGCCCTGGCAGTTCCTAACTGACCTCAGCGAATTCCATCGCGTCTTTGCCACTCGATACGAGTTCAAAATCATCATCTCCCAATGTTTCTCTGACCTTGCCCTCCAGTGGTGGAAGATCGCGAGGAACGACATCCACTCTTGGGAATCCTTTGAACGAATGTTCCTGGAACGCTTCTGGAGCGAGGATCGTCAATACCGCGTCAAGAACAAAATAGAATATGGATGGTACAATCCTCTCAAAAAGGAAACCCGATTTGGGTACGGTCTCTCAGTAATTGGGCTGGCCAAAGATCTTCGGCCGCCCCTCTCTGACAAAGAGATCATCAACAAAATGAAAAGACACTTTCCCGAGGAGGTCCGAATGATCGGTCGAGCGAAATGCATCGAATCCATTCCAAGCCTCCTCGACCTACTGTCATCACTGGATGAAGAAGGGCCGGGAAATCGAGAGCGCGAAGGCTCAGGTCGCCCAGAACGTCCAACCTTCAATGGATTCTCAAGGGAACCACCGCGCCAAGAATCATACCCTGGGAATAACAAACCACCTCGACCCGGGTACCCCAAAGGCCCGCCCGAAAAGGGACAAACTCCCGACAGTCGACGGGACTTTCGCAAGGCCATACAGAGCCTCGAAATCACAGAGACCCCCGCTGAATCGAACACTGATCTACCCGATCCCTCTGAGCAGGGAAACGAGCAGACGTCACCCCCGCCTGCCTCGCAATGAGGGAGGTGACGCTCGGCCTCGGCAGGGATGTGAGAGGTGAGCTCCTAGCAGAGGACGATGATGAGGAAGACGAAGCCAAAGAATGCCCCCTTATCGCGGAACTAATAGCAGGCATCCCGGTGTGTGCCCTGGTAGGCACGGGGAGCCAAGCGACCGCGATAGCTTTGGACCTTTTCAATAACCATCAAGCCCTTCAGGCATGCCCCACGCTACCCCTCACGAGAACCTCCGTCACGGGAGCAACGCGGGGGCGCGCCACTCCTGTCTCTAAACAAATATATGCGGAGATCGAAATTCGCTCGATCAAGGTTCCGCACACACTATTGATCGTCCCCAATCTCACGAGGCCATGCATCCTAGGGATAGACTTCCTCGTGAAAACACGATCGATAATAGACCTGGGACAATACAACATAACCCTCAACAACAGGGAGGAGGATGGCACCCACCCATCCATACCCCTGCGATCCACGCACATCGACGCACACGTTCCCGATCACGGAGCAACCCTCGCCAGCGAGGAAGTCACCGGTCAGGAAATAGACCTAAAGGTCGCCGAAACAACGGGTCTCGGCGAAATCGAGAGGGAAGCCCTCCGAAACCTCCTCGAAAAATACAAGACGGTCTTCGAGAAACGACCAGGCCTGCTCCTATCGTACCAACACGTGCTGAAGGTAAAGCAGCATGAACCCTTTAAGGCGATGAGCTACCCCGTACCCCTCGCCTACCGATCGGCAGTAGATGAGGAAATACAGGTACTCATCAAGCAAAAGATAATCCAACGCTCGACGAGTCCCTACAGCAGCCCACTCCTGATATAAAAAAAAAAAGATGGCGGAGTCAGGCTGTGCCTGGACGCTAGGCGAATAAACCAAATATTAGTACCGGACCACGAACGCATGGAAACCGCCGAAGAATTATTCCAGGAATGCCGCAGTGTTTCATTTCTGTCTACCCTCGACATGCGTGCCAGTTTCTGGCAGGTTCCTCTACACCCGGAATCACGAAAATACACTGCCTTCTCCCATCGAGGGAAGGGATACGAATTCCTCGTGACGCCCTTTGGTCTCTTCACCAGCACGGCTAGTCTGGTGCAAGGACTTGAAAAGGTCCTTCAGGGGCTGCACGACGTGACCAACTTTGTAGACGATATTCTATGCACCTCCGAGACGCTAGAAGAGTACCTTACCTGCCTCGAGGAGTTGTTCCAACGTTTTTTGAAACATGGCCTGACTCTCAGCCTAGAAAAATCTCACTTCTTCAAAAACGAGACCAAGTTTTTGGGGCACATCCTGTCGCGAGAGGGGATAAGACCTGATCCGGATAAGGTGGAGGCTATCCAGGCCTTTCCCTCACCCAAGAACATCAAACAACTCCGAGGATTCCTTGGATTAATCAACTATTACAGCAAGTTCACCAAGGAACACAGCGAATCAACGGCGCCCCTCTTACACTTACTAAGGAAAGGGGAAAAGTGGGAATGGGGCATCAACGAGGAAAATGCATTAGCCAACGTCAAAACAAAATTTTGCACGAGCGTTATCCTAGCGTATCCCCTAAAAAACCGTCCATTCTATGTACAAACGGACGCCAGTGACCTGGCGCTCGGGGCTGTCCTATCTCAAAAATAGGACAACGATGAAACAATGGTCCTCCACTTCGCGAGTCGGACCCCGAAAGGAACCGAGCGAGTCTGGGTGCCCGCTGCGGGAGTGCGGGATCTGATCCTGAACTGCCACTCCACTTACGCCCACGCCGGTGCAAAGAAGTGCCACCTGATGCTCAAAGAAGCCTTCTACTTCCCACGATTCCACCGTGTAATTCGCCAAACCCGTGCCAGCTGTGACAGCTGTCAAAGAAACAAAATTTAAACCGTAGGGAGCTTTGCACACCAGCAAAACATCTTGCCGTCCAGACCTAGAGAACTGGTGTCCTTGGACTATTATGGCCCTCTTCCCAAAGGACGATACGGTCTAAGCTACATCCTGGCAGTGATCGACGTCTTCTCCAAAATCACTCGGCTATACGGGCTACGGAAGGCCACAACAGACGCCACGTGGAGAGTCCTGGCGGAGGACTACTTCATGAAGTTTGGGAAACCCGAGGCGATTCTCAGCGACCAGGGGACCCAATTGACCGCTAAGAAATGGGAAGCATACCTGCGAGAAAATGGGATAAGAACAATATGGACCTCGATCCGTCACCCACAAGCCAATCCCGTCGAGAGGACTTTTTTCCGAACGGTTTTTCCGAACACTGATCAGAGGCAAACATAACGAATGGGTCAAATGGCTACCCGTCGTTGAGGAATGCATCAACACAACCCATCACGAGACCACAGGCTTCACTCCCTGGGAGTTGCACTTCGGGAAAGAGGTAGATCGTCCCTGGCAGAAGATCCTGGGCAAGCGTCGAAAGACACCAAAAACGCTCGAAAACCTCATACTGGCGGCATCGGGACGGATGCGAAAGGTACGAGGCAAGCAAGCCGAAAGATTCAACCAACGCCACAAGACAAGCGAATTTCGGGTAGGCGACGAAGTACTTGCTCGAGCACTCGCCGTATCACAGCCATCAGTGTGCCTCATCGCCAAATTTCTGCCGGTCTACGAAGGACCCTACGTCATCTCGCAAAAGGTCCACCAGACATCGTACATACTTAAACACGTAGGCACCGACCGGGAGCGAGGATTATTCCATCGTAGCGATCTGCGTCCTTATCTGCGCCCCCCGGAAAACCCCCTCTACTAGAACATCGGGACGGGAAGACGAGATAAGAGCCAGCTCTCCCGAGCTAACTCCAGTCTTCGAAAAATCATGGACAAAGCAACCCAAACGCGCAGCGATAGTGAGGGCAATGAGGTCTCCCCACGACCCTACGTGCCTGCGGAAAAAGGAAGGAGGAATGCGCATCGCCCGCTCACGGGGAAGAGCCATCAAACGCAAACTGAGCCGTGGTTCTTCCAACACCTGGAGGAGGACGAAGCGCGACAACGAGAGGTGTTGGGGATAACAGAAGGGACGCCTAGCCGGTTCAAGCCCGGGACCTCGAAGACAACAAGGAAGTACGTAGTCCCCACACCTCCAGGAAATCCGCCTACTCCGGAATGGAGAGCACCGGCCCGTGAAGGACCACGAGCAACGCGCACCCCGGAAGAAATACGGATCCTCTGGGGACGGCGACCCGCGACAACGAGGCCCGCAATCAAGCGCCCGGCCGAGCACCCTGCCATCGAGGAGGCGTGCACTCGCAAGAGCGCACGAGGTCGTCCTGCCGCCGGGACAAGGCGTTAAGGTCGTCGTGCCCTAGGATGGGCCACGTCGACCTTGGAGGGGTGATGTAACGGTTCAATTGCTCAGGTAAGCCACCGTCACACAGAACACGCTAGCATCCTTCCGTTTACGCGATACCAGCGTGTTCTGACCAGCGTCCGGAGCGACCGGCCATATCGCCGGCCGGGCGGATCACTCGCGCGACGAATTTGGGCGAGCCCGCGACACCTCGCAAGAGGCTCCGCCATCGCGAAGAGCCAGACCACCGCGGACTCACTCGCAGGAGTACCCGCCCTTAGCAATACAGATCGCGCAGCCTGTACTTTGACCACTCCTATCATACCGAGAGTGCGACCAAGAGTCATCGTGACGCCTCCTCACACCGAGTGCGCGCCTAATATCCTAGAGAGGAATAATCGGGTATATCTTACCCCTCGAAATGGCTATAGTATGCGAACGTCCTGGAAATTACCAACGCTGTCACCCCACCATCGGAGTGTTTCTCGGCGGCGTGATTCCCTACCTAGTCCTCCGGATCCGCAAGAGAAATGGAATTTCTCCTAACGGGCCTGGGGCTATATAAGGGCGTACACGAGTCAGAGCGGCACTCTGTCGCAAATTACAACCAATCTATTACGTGGAGTCACCATCATCCGGAACCTCGGATCATCGGATGGGAGCCTTGCTGCCTTCGCCCGGGTCCCCATCCTAGGATAACCTCAGCTTCGGGTAGATACTCTATTTCCTTGGGAAGCCCCAGCATTGCGCTGGAAGTCCTACCTTGGGAATAGAGTCGGCGTGGTGATTGTAGACAGGATTTAGATAAATCATCCGATCGCTTGTCACTAGGACAAACGATCGCCTCAGCACTCATCCAACGCCCGCATACTCGGAGTGTGCAGTCGTGAAGCGCCGATCGCGCTTCGCTGCATGCGAGGGAGATCCCATAACCAGCTTCACTGGTTTTTCGTCCTCCTCGCCTGGCACCGAGGAGGTCAGCCGTCCCTTCCGGACGGCCCCGCTATGCGCACTCGAGGAGTACGTATCCTCTTCGAGTCCGCGCATTATTATTAACGCTAGCCTCTCTAGCGCGTGAGCGACACGGCTTGGCAACCGTGCGTTTCGTTGCATTTGGCAACTTGTGCCATCGGAATAAACCGCCATACGCACGACGAATCTCATTCTACGTGTACTCGCATTCTTCTTACAGAAGCGGGCACGAAAACGGCTTTACGCGTATCGACGACGCTCGCGGTCGACGCGAATGCGAGCGAGAGAGCGAGAGAGAGAGAAGTAAGAGAGAGAGCGGCCGTGGAACCACCCGCGCGCAATGACTCACGAGAATCACATACACTCGTCAAACCCACCTAGGCAGCCTTTCTCGCCGTCCTCCTCTGACCGTCGTAAACGTTGCTACCCCCGATCATGTCATAAATTAATCACGGAATTAACCACTAACGAAATTCATTTTTTGCACCACCCAATGCTAACACAAAAATCCGAAAAGTCAAAATGCCAATGATGACGGATTGCGATGGGCGTCTCTGAGACCCTCAATAACCACTGAGGCATCTCCCAAGAACCACCTTAAGTCCGCTCCATCATTCCTGGCACCAAAACGTACATCGTCCTCCTGGAGGCTACGGGAACCCCTTAAAATTTCCACCGGCGACGAGTTCGCCACGTATCCTCGTTTTCCCGAACGACCGAGAACGAAAGGAAAATTTTCGCCTAAAATCGCGAAACGTTTCAATATATATATATATATATATATATACAGGGTGTCCCATTTTAATCTTACACCTGAATTTTCTCGAAAAATATTGCTCGGACGAACTATTGTGGAACGAAACTTCTAGGGATTGAAAGGGGACGTTTGAAAAAAATTTATTTGAGGAGCCAAAAATCAAAATGGCGGCGTGACAAAGGCTGACATGATTTTTTCAAACCGAAACAACTTTTTTTTATTGCCAAAAAATTTGTCAGCTGAAAACTAAAAACTTTTGTTGAAAAAATTTTTTGATAAAGTTCATAGTTTTCAAGTGAGAACATCATTTTCAATTATTTCAGATGTATCCAGGATTTGTGTGTGTGTGTGTGTGTGTGTGTGTGTGTGTGTGTTTACCCTCCTAGGAGCCATCTGTAACTCGGTGACAAGCCTCCTAATTAGCAGAGCTCACCGCGCTGAACAACGGTCGTCAAAGATTACCAACGACGAACCTCTGGAGCTGGTGTCCATCAATGACAATCGCGACCATCCGACGACGTCGAGGCGTTTGTCGGGCGTCGACCACGGACTCTTAGAGCGGCTCAACGCCGGTCCTCAGCAAAGCTGAAGCATTGATTCAGACTTTTAGGGGGGAGGTGTTACGTCATAGCACTCACGCCCTCCAAATATTCATATCTGGTACGAATTGTAATAATTGTTAAGATTTTTTCCTCGCGCTAAACGCGCTCGTTTATGGTTTTCTTGGGGTACATATTAATCAGAACGACCCATATATGGACGATTTCACTCAGAAACCCCGTTATATAAAATATTCATAAATATATCTTTAAATTTAGCACGCGTATGTCTACCCGTATACTTTAGGCACAAACAGTTCCCATTGTTACGTCCTAGCACTCTCGCCCTCCAAATATTCATATCTGGTACGAATTGTAATGATTATTAAGATTTTTTCCTCGCGCTAAACGCGCTCATGTATGTTTTTCTAGGGGTACATATTAATCAGATCGACCCATATATGGTCGATTTCACTCAGAAACCCCGTTATATAAAATATTCATAAATATATCTTTAAACTTAGCACGCGTATATCTACCCGTATACTTTAGGGACAAACAGTTCCCATAATAACGTTACCGCTAAGCTTACCCGTAACTTCAGGGACGAGCACATGAGTGCTCGGAGCAGTGTTGCTGCGTTGGTACATTTGTACCACTTTTGATACTTCTCGGAATACGTTGGTACGCAAGTACGTCGTTGAAATTCCTGGTACTTTTGAAAATATCTGGTATTTTTTGGTACTTCATGTTTTTTTGTATCTATTGAGCATTCTTATTATTTCTATTCCTTCAATCGTTTTAAATTCAGTATTCAATAATAAACCCACCCAACAAAACAAAATAATCAAAAAATTGATTAGAAAGAGAATTTTAAATAGATTCAAAAAAAAAATCCACCCCTCTATTAGACCCATACCCGAACCTATAAGTATACGAATAGTGTGTCTTTAGTTTTTAAGAGCTCCTTTTTATTGTTTTCGACAGAAAATTTGCTGAATTGATGCATTGTCATAGCCAAAGTGACTTCTTGACGGTTCGGCCTTGATATCTTTCTTTTTACGATTGCCCTGTTGTGCCTTGTTCCCAACTTCATAATTATTTAGCAGTATATTGTAGCGAATAGCGCTGTTTGAATGTTGCCGCCTATGGAGCGCCGATGGCGCAAGTGCGCCACCTCTCCGGAAGTAGATGGCGTTGTGGATATCGGAGCGGAAAAAAGAGTCGTAAGGAGTCAGGCGGAAACTCTCTCTCGCTCTCCGTCAATGGTCGAAGGAGGACGTACGGTCACGCGGTCGACCACGTTCCTCGAAGTATCGTTAAAATAGCATTTGTATTACCAAATATAAGAAGAAATAGTGATGCAAAGTAGAGCATAACCGTTTCCGCGCGCCTCGCTGTTGGCCGCGGGGATTTATCGAGAGAGTCGACTTCGGAATGTCCAAGGGCCGCATGGCCGGTGCGCCCCGTGGCCATCTTGCAAGGCGAACCTCATTTCATCTCGATGGGCGAAAATAAAAGTTGCCGCGTGCCACGCTGTCGGCCACGGGAACATACCGTTTCAAAAGCATGCAAATTTGATCGTGAGGATCGGCTTTGGAGCATCGAGGACCGTCTGGCCCATGCACACGTGGCAGCTTGAACGCGGATTCTCCTCGTTTCGCAGGCCGGCGATTCGACGCCGCGGGCCACGCAGTCACCCACGGGAACATACCGGTTCAACGGGATCTTCCTCATTATATGAAGAAAAAGGCCACGCGGGTGGCGTTTCGTCTTCGGTGAAATTTCCGTTCGACTCACGCTGCGCGTGAGCTCGTCGTATGGACGCGAACGTATGTATTTGACTGCTGAAAATCACGAGCCACGATATCGTGCCCGTGAAACTTGAAGTCGTGCTCCGAAAGGAGAATTAGTTGAGGAGAAAGACAAAAGGTCTGTGCGGTGGGCGGTGATATCAGATGTGATATTTATTGTAGCGTAACATAACTCGCACATATGGCGAAAACCATTCTATTCTTGTTATTCAACTGTGGTATTTATTGTCGCGTCACGTAAAGCGCGTACTTGATGAAAAGTGTATGCTGTTGCATGTCCAAAATCTTTAGTTATCGCCGGATAACGTTATTCATGTCTCTTTGCGTAATGTTTATTGTCTCCGCGCAATGAGCGAGGCCGAATAGAAAGGAAAAAAGTACCCGTACGTAGAGAGGAACGTGCCTTTAATTTTTGTATCAACGTAGCAGGATACCGCGTATCGAAGGGCGGCAAACGGCGACAGCCGTATGGTATGTTAACGACTGAAAGAAAGGAAACCCGGTAGTTCGAGAACGTAGTCCGTCAGAGGGTGTCTGTAAGATATACTCCAAGTAAAGAGAGTTGTGACGAACCCACTTAATAAGAGATTCGTTACAAATAGCGCCCAACGTGGGGCCCGACTAAATTGGTCGGTACCTGTCATAATTGCATGTTAGTTAATTTGATTGAATATTTAATATTTAAACCATTACATGGTTTCTTTCAGTCTTTGAATTTCAATGTCGCTGTCACGCACTCCGCCGCGAACTCCGGAGACGGGGAATACCCCGGTCTCCCCGTCGCCGGAAATTCAAACGGTGAAGGCGAAAAGAACCTTGCCTATTTCCTCCAGTAAAGTTCGTACTAACGTTGCTAACGCTGTAGGTCTGTCCGATGAGCGAGAACACATGCGGTTAGAAAGAATACGTCTCAACGCCGAGAGGAACGAAATTTTAGACATGCGCCGAGAGCTGGCGAATGAGCACATGCTCGCCGACGAACTGCGACGGTTGAGAGCTGCTACGGAACGCCAAGAGCGAGCCATCGAGGATTTGCAAGCCGCAGCCGCCGCAGGCGCGTTGGCACCTAACCCTGCAGAACATCAAGGTACGTTGAATGGGCTCCTTCGCGGCTTTCAAACATTCAAAATCGACATTCCCGCGCCAAAATTTAACGACGAATCCGTTCAGCATCCTCAGGAGTTTTTGGATCGACTCAGTAGATATTTTGCAGTTAAACGCGTAGAGCCAGATACGCAGATGCTGGTATTAGAGAACGCACTGAAAGGGAGGGCCAAAATTTGGTACGATGCTCAAAGGCAAATTTGTCCGGATTTTCGAACTTTCAAACAACGCTTTTTAGACGAGTTTTACTCGATGTCCGTTAGAGTCCTGTTCAAAAGTCGATGGAGTAATAAAAGATATTGTCCAAACTTCGGGTCTCTGCAAAGTTTCTTTTTAAAACAAGTGGCGGATGCTCAGTATTTGACTCCCCCGCTAGAGGAATTTGAAATTAATTATACCATAATGCAAAATATGCCCATTCGTGTACGAGAGGCAATGATCAATACGGATTTAAAAGATATAAATGCAGTGTCACACGCCCTCGCGTTATTAGATATGACGAACGATGAAAGAGAAAGAATAAGACGGAGTCCTCAAGCAAATCAGCCAGGACAAAATAATTCGGGGAATAGCGAGCAATATCGATCAGGATATTCCAGGGCGCAAAATAATTTTCGAAACAGGAATGGTCCATCGGGGTTTAGGCCTGTCGGTTATCAGGGGGATGGGGGGAAACCGCCTCCGACTAACATGACTAGCGCGCATGGTATATCTACGGTCGCAGGAATAAATCATCACGTCTGCCCAACAAATGACCGAATAGGAAGTGCAAGACCTGAACAAGCCGTCGCTTCGGGCGAGCCTCACCGTTTGAACATTCCTCCACCTCCAATGGGAGTTGATAATTCGGGCCGCCCAGTCGATTCTGTCCCTTTAAACTGATTGGAGGTGTGGCGGAAGGTGGTTCTCCCTCTCCGCACCCCATTCAAGATTTATTGGAGAACTCGGTAGCTGATTTGCTAAAAGACCCGGATCATGTCGATGGGTCCCCGATTCGCAAATGTCCACGCCTTATTGTCAAGATATTTAACATCCCGATATCGGCGCTGTTAGACACTGGTAGCCAAGTCACTTGCATTTCGGAAGATTTCTATAATTATTTGAAAACGTATTTTACTATTTTGGAATTTCCGGTATCCAACTTGGTGGTCACGACTGCGGTAGGCAAAAAGCCAACCAAAGTTAATATGAGACAAAGTTAATAAGAGACAAGTTCAATTGCAAGTCTTCGTGGGCAATCTGAACATCATTTCACAATTTTTGATCGTACCTTATCTGTCAACGACTGCCATTCTCGGGAATGATTGGTTCACAAAAAATCGTGCAGGAATCGACTATGATTTGTTCTCATTAAAGATTTTGGGTTGTATAATCCCTGACGACATTATCATGTTCGATAAACCCCGAAATGAAGAGATTGTAACATCTGAGTTAGAGGACGTGACGGTGATTCAAGTAGTGTATTATCACGAGAAAGCGATGTCCCGGTTTAAAGAGCTTCAGGTATTTGACGGTCGGAAGAGGGGTTTACTAGCTATCCCCATGGAGCACGAGGGTAAGAAAAATGATTCGCTGGCGGTAGTGGCCGTTGATGGTTACATAGAGGATCACTGTCAATTCAAGTGGATGACCTCCATGTCCGATGCCTTGAAGAAGAAAGGGCCAAGTTAGGGGCAAATCCAGCGAAAGAAAGGGATTCGGCCTCCGATACCCTCGGACTCGAAAATTTGAATAAGGCTCCCGAGATGGACGAGATGATCGAGGTCGAGGAAGAGGTGGAGGATGGTGATTCGCATGAAATATCTTTATGTCGATTATACGTTGAAGGCGAGCGGGACCAGTTCGAGATGGACGTGCGTGATCTCGTTAATCAGGTTCCGCTCCTTGGGACGGAACAACGAGATCAATTAGAACGGATGATCGTGAAACATCAACGGGTCTTTATAGCGAAGCCTAGTGCCGCCGGGTCCTACGAACATCGGATTAAGTTAGTTAAGCCTGACGCGGTAGTGAGGAAGTCCTACCCGGTCCCGTTCGCTTTGAGGGAGGCGGTTCAAGTCGAACTGGATGAAATGTTAGTTCAAGGGATTATCGAAAGGTCAACGAGTGCTTACTGTAACCCCCTGCGGATAGTGCGGAAGAAGGATGGTCGTTTGCGCATTTGCCTCGACGCACGCTTTATAAATGAGGTAATCGAATCAGATAACGAGTCTCCGCCTCGAATAGAAGAACTTGTCCAGAAGTATCATGGGGTTGCTCTAATCACAACATCTGATTTAGCGAACGGGTATTGGTAGATCTCATTGCATGAGACGGCGCGCCCATATACCGCTTTTTTGTATGGGTCGACGCTCTATCAATTTTGTCGCATACCGTTCGGTTTAAAAACCGCTGGGAGCGGCTTTATTCGAGCACTCAGTCATGTTTTTGGAAGGGAGTTTGACCCGTTTCTAACGCTATATATTGATGACTTGTTAATCACCTCTCGATGCTGGAGCGACCATTTATCGCACATAGAATTGGTGTTGTCCACGCTTCTGAAAAATCAGTTCACTCTCCGCCTCGACAAGTCACTGTTCTGCCGATCGTCGGTCCCCTTTCTCGGTTATATTCTTTCAATCGACGGAATTCGTCCTGACCCTGACAAATTGAATATTATACGCGATTTTGCTGAACCAAATAATCGAAAACAGCTTCAACGATTCATAGGTGTGTGCACGTACTATAGGCAATTTAGCTTGCGTCACGCGACGTTTATTGAACCTTTTCGGTCTCTGTTGAAAGCAAAAGAGCCCTGGAAATGGACCGAGGAGCATAGTAAGGCTTTCGCCGAATTAAAGGACAATTTCGCTACATCCATTATGCTACACCATGTGCGCAATGATCTTCCATTTAAATTACAAACAGACGCATCTGATAGGGGGATCAGCGGAGTTTTGTACCAACAGGACCCAGAAGGGGCTGGGCACTATGTAGTCTCTCTGGTTAGCCGTTGTCTCAATGACGCAGAGAAGCACTATGGAACAACAGAAAAAGAAATGTTGGCCATTGTTTATTCGGTCGAAAAGTGTCGGCGATATTTATTTGGTCGTCGTTTCGACGTCATTACCGATCACAAGGGGCTCACATTCTTGAACAGTACGCAGTTTCATACCCCCCGGTTAAAGCGATGGTGCTTAATATTACAACAGTACACTTTCGATGTTTCCTATTGTTCTGGGAAAGACAACATAGTCGCAGATTTCTTCAGCCGAAACCCGAGAGGGAAGTTTGAAAAGGAACAAGCTCCTTGCGTGACTCTGCCGAATTTGTGTGCCAAAAAACCGGTGGATAAAAGACAAACAATAACGACCAATCTCCTAGGCCTAGGTGAGTCCTGTATGCCAAAGGAACTTCAAAGTAATTTGCGTAATTTAGCGGAGGGGCAGGCCCAGGATAATGAGATAGCCCGTCTTTTTGAGGAAGTTGTTAACGGAGAGTATCCGGGGGTGTATCAGATAAATAATTACATACTGTTTCAATCGCGACTATCAGTGGGACGATGGGTGATTGTTCTTCCGCGGATCCTGGTCGAGAAAATAATTCACTATGTTCACGGAGCGTTGGGACACCCTGGGACAGCAAAAACTTTGGCGTATTTGCAGTCGTATTTTATTTGGAAGAACATGAGAAGATCGGTCAAGGAACGGGTCATCCATTGCGACCTTTGTCAGAGAGTCAAACCAATGAATTATTCTTTGGAAGGGGAGCGTCAATTGATAACTTCACAGAAACCGAGAGAGTTAGTAACCGTGGATTTTTATGGCCCCCTGCCAAGATCAGTCGGAGGAGTCCAGTATCTATTCGTCGTTCTCGACGCTTTCTCAAAATATGTGAAGTTGTACGCAATGAAAAGGGCCTCTACGATAACAGCTTTAGCCAAATTGGAAAATCAATATTTTCTTGACGTGGGAAAGCCCCAAAGCATCCTCGCCGATAATGGGACGCAGTTTACCTCCCCTAAATGGTCAGCGGCTTTGAGGAAACATCAGATACGTGCTCGATTCTGCTCGGTTCGAAATCCCCAAAGCAATCCAACAGAGCGAGTGATGCGTGAACTAGGTAGGTTCTTTCGGGTATTTTGCTCGGAAGCACATTCAAAATGGGCGCGGTTTGTTCCTAGAGTAGAAAAACTCCTCAATATTACTACGCATTTGAGCACCGGCTTCTCCCCACAGGAGCTTCATACGGGTGAAACGGTAGGTAGCGATTTGGAGACCATTCTGGGTTTTCCCAGGTTGGTCGGCGAAACCCATGAAAAGAAAATTATAATGGCAAATGAGCGAATCCTTAAGAATTTTACACAACGAAAAAAGGGTCAAAAAACTACCTCGCAACGAGTGAAATCGGGGGATTTAGTGCTTTTAAGGAGGCCCTACCTCTCCAATGCGAATGATAAACTAACGTCTAAGTTCTTCCATTTATTTTATGGTCCTTATCGAGTTGATCAGGCGTTCGGGGCCAACGCTTTTAGTTTGGTCGATCCGAAAAATGCCGATAGGATAAAAGGGGTATACAACCGCCGGCATTTACGCCCATATTACGAGCCCATTCAACTGCCATAATTGTTGTAGTTCCTGTTTTAGGCCTCTCGGTGTTGAGCTCGTCTAATCATGAAATTGGTGATATTAATTTTAGGTGAGTCCACGTTTATTGCAGTAGGAGCGTTTTTGAAATGTAATCCGTCGTTCTTTCTCCGCCAATCGTGAACCTTACACAACCAGAACTGTTTTCGATGATGTTTCCCGATTGTGAAGAAAGAAGGGGGATGTTGTAGCGAATAGCGCTGTTTGAATGTTGCCGCCTATGGAGTGCCGATGGCGCAAGTGCGCCACCTCTCCGGAAGTATATGGCGTTGTGGATATCGGAGCGGAAAAAAGAGTCGGAAGGAGTCAGGCGGAAACTCTCTCTCGCTCTCCGTCAATGGTCGAAGGAGGACGTACGGTCACGCGGTCGACCACGTTCCTCGAAGTATCGTTAAAATAGCATTTGTATTACCAAATATAAGAAGAAATAGTGATGCAAAGTAGAGCATAACCGTTTCCGCGCGCCTCGCTGTTGGCCGCGGGGATTTATCGAGAGAGTCGACTTCGGAATGTCCAAGGGCCGCATGGCCGGTGCGCCCCGTGGCCATCTTGCAAGGCGAACCTCATTTCATCTCGATGGGCGAAAATAAAAGTTGCCGCGTGCCACGCTGTCGGCCACGGGAACATACCGTTTCAAAAGCATGCAAATTTGATCGTGAGGATCGGCTTTGGAGCATCGAGGACCGTCTGGCCCATGCACACGTGGCAGCTTGAACGCGGATTCTCCTCGTTTCGCAGGCCGGCGATTCGACGCCGCGGGCCACGCAGTCACCCACGGGAACATACCGGTTCAACGGGACCTTCCTCATTATATGAAGAAAAAGGCCACGCGGGTGGCGTTTCGTCCTCGGTGAAATTTCCGTTCGACTCACGCTGCGCG
Organism: Ophion costatus; assembly: GCA_951751655.1. Lineage (NCBI taxonomy): Eukaryota > Metazoa > Arthropoda > Insecta > Hymenoptera > Ichneumonidae > Ophion > Ophion costatus. The sequence continues at coordinate 34,871,148 of OX632360.1, forward strand.
TGAGCTCGTCGTATGGACCCGAACGTATGTATTTGACTGCTGAAAATCACGAGCCACGATATCGTGCCCGTGAAACTTGAAGTCGTGCTCCGAAAGGAGAATTAGTTGAGGAGAAAGACAAAAGTTCTGTGCGGTGGGCGGTGATATCAGATGTGATATTTATTGTAGCGTAACATAACTCGCACATATGGCGAAAACCATTCTATTCTTGTTATTCAACTGTGGTATTTATTGTCGCGTCACGTAAAGCGCGTACTTGATGAAAAGTGTGTGTTGTTGCATGTCCAAAATCTTTAGTTATCGCCGGATAACGTTATTCATGTATCTTTGCGTAATGTTTATTGTCTCCGCGCAATGAGCGAGGCCGAATAGAAAGGAAAAAAGTACCCGTACGTAGAGAGGAACGTGCCTTTAATTTTTGTATCAACGTAGCAGGATACCGCGTATCGAAGGGCGGCAAACGGCGACAGCCGTATGGCATGTTAAAGACTGAAAGAAAGGAAACCCGGTAGTTCGAGAACGTAGCCCGTCAGAGGGTGTCTGTAAGATATACTCCAAATAAAGAGAATTGTGACGAACCCACTTAATAAGAGATTCGTTACAACATCCTAAATGTTTGGTAATTATTCGGAAAATGACCCCCACCCCGGAGCGGGGTGGGAGGTGGGGGTAATTTTCTCCCACCGCCCACTCGATAAAACGACATATCGTATCAAGTTTGAGGTGTACGTTGGCAAATCATGTACGCGTAAATGCCGATATGCGGTAAGTGTAGCGTATTTTCTGTCTTTTTTTTATTGACAGTTTTATAAAAACGCTTGGAGCACTGGAGTTCTAAAGTATTTCGATTTACCTCAATAACTGCCTTACAATCGCGACACACAATTTTTTGTTAACTCGCGTTGTACTCCCATAGGAAATCGAATAATTTCTCCCGGTCGTCGACAAGACGCAAAAATTCGTACAGTTTCATTATTCATGGACCGAATTAGTCTAACCACGACAACGCAAAAGGCATAGAAGAGGTAAAAAATTGGAATTTCGGAGTTTTCAACAAGGGATTGTAATTAAAGCGCATACGAAAAGACTTTTTCTGAAAACTTTATTCGTTGACATTCGATGATTTACATGTGTCGGGATGATATTTATCGTATAAACAGGGGGCGCTCATTAAAAAATGACGTCCTATATGCCTTTTGCATATAAATAAATAAATAAAATAAATTATTCACCTCTTTGCTTAATTGGAAAATGAAGAATATAAAAATGGAGAAAAAGTTAGAAAAAGAAAAAAAAGTCTCCACACGGGTAGTCGAACCCATGACCATCGAATTACTAGTCCGAGCTCTTACCGCTACGCCAACCGCTGCTTAGCAAACATACTAACGTAAATAGCTTATACGGTGCGAGAGCCACGTCAACATTTTTATTTTCTAAACGCGTGGCCATCTAGACTTTCCACTTCGGGTACTTTCATTTCTAGCCAAGCCCTGCATGTCCTATAAATTGGACCGAAATCGGCGATGACGAGTAGGGAATGATCCCTTGTTTAACGAGTAAGGCCACTGTAACGGCCCAAAAAAAAGGTTTTTTCACTAATTTTTTGCTCCCGAAATTGAAGGTATTTGAAAAAAAACTTTTAATGGTATTATCGGGCATACATTAAACTTTATTATAAAATTTTTTTACAGTAAAAAAAAAACAAAATGGCGGTTCCACAGCTATCTTCCCGGGACATGTTTTGCTTCCAGGGCTCCGCGGCACGCAGCACCACTGGTGCACTTTTGAATCTAGAACAAAAAAAAAAAAACCATTAATCTAGAGGGCTATAGCTAGAGAATGTCGATCGGATTTTAAAAAGTATCAATTTTTGTGGATTTGGCGTGCGTTTGAAAAAAAAATTGATTTTTGACGAAAAAAACGGCAAGTTTTTTGTTAATAAAAAATCAATAAATAAAGTTTTTGGAAATTCCGATCGACATTCTCAAGATAATGTAAATGTTCACATCTGGTTAAAATTTCAAGTAAAAAAAATGAAAATTGTTCGAGTTATGCTGCGTGCCATTTTGAAAAACCATGTTTCGAGAAAAACGCGTTTAAATTTTTGCGAATAGTTTTTTATTGGAAAAAATTAAAAAAAGAAGTTAAAAAAAATTTTTACCGTTAGTCTGCAATCCCAGCACCATACATTTGTCCTTCGATAGCCAAATTTTCGTCTTCTTCGTCTTTCCTGGTTGATTTTTGGAGCGCGCGCGCACTTTTGGCCGCGTCGCTCAGAGATGTCTCCGCGTGCGTGATGCGTTTGGCGTCGGCTTCGATGCAGAAATTATATAACTGTACACCAATTTCCACCTCCAACATCTTGAATATTTGCAAGACGTTGGTAAGGCCGCCATTGAATATGCAAACAGCGATATCCGTCGCAATATCTAGTACAGTTTTTCCGCTTGAGGATGATTTGGGGGCCAAACTCCAAACGGTAGCGTTGAAACTTTCGTTATTGTTTTGAGTATAGGCCCCCAAGCAACGCTCCAGCAACTCGTCCCGGCTCAATTCCATGTAGATGGGTTTGATGGCTTGATAAACCTCCTCACTCATTGGCTGATTGTGATGATACGCATCCAAGGCATTTTCTGCTTTCGCTTTCTTCCAACTGCACCAATTCTCCGAACATTTTTCGTGCTGAGGCTTTTCATCCCTTGACATTTTGTGAAAAAGGGTTGCCCAGATCTCATTTTTCATATTTTTAATGGAATCGGAATTTCGACGGATTGCTAAGCCGTAATAAATGCTTAGTTCGTCAATCAATTTGGCAGTGAGTTTTCCTCTTCCCCCGAGACCTTTTGTTCCTTTTTTTAAGTTTCTCAATCGAGTGCCCATTCTTTTTTGCACGTGATCTATGCACTCTTTTTTTTAACATCAACATTTTCATAAGGCTTCGAATCCACGATGCCTTTGAAAGTTTTGGAATCGCCATCTCCGATATAATTGCAGTCGTTTCGGAGCAAGTTTTGACACGCTTGGCGGCGACCTTCATTTCCTAAGGACAACAAATTTTTTTTCGCACAGCACCTTTTTTTCTTATTCTAGAGGGTTTAAACTATTTTTAAAGCCAATAAAAAAAAAATCGATTTTTCAAAAAATTTACAGTGGCCTTACCCCTTAATTCAAATGTGGCTGTGTCTGGAACTGTCGCCTCAATCATTTCGTTAGCACTGCTATTCCCGAATCTCACAAAGGAAGACACGCTAGAAAACCTCAACTCCGAATCGAGATTATTGCCTGAGGTAGCGGAGCTTTCAAATGCCAACTTGAGCATAATCAACTTTATTCGTAGAATCGGCACGATAAAGAATCAAGATGAAGCTCTGATGTTTCAAACACTACATCCCTTTATGAAAGCACTTGCATGTCTGCCTCATAGTAGTGCTGCGGCAGAAAGGATTTTTTCGCAATTGAACTTGATCAAGACCAAAACTCGACATGAACTTAAGGTGACCACGAGCAATGCCTTGCTTTTAACGAAAGAGCTACTTCAAACACAATCATGCTACGAATGGAAACCGGACAGCGAGCTACTTGCTAAAAGTGCAAGGGACATAGACTCGGACAGTGATGGATGATGGTAGTGAAAAATAAGACGCAGTGGGGATACACGCCTCATATCTTCGTTTACCGTTTACGGGGGGGCCGCTATTTAATTTTGAAACGCTCGAGCCTTTTTCAAATTTCGGTCCTACTATGATGAATTGTTTTGCCTGTCTAAAAGGAAGAAATAACAGCAGGAACCGCAGCACTGAATAACATTTCTGGTTCAAAACGAAAAAAAAAACGGGAAAACGATCCAATTGTCTGTTCTTGCCGTTGCAAGTTGCAGATATTTTCATACATTTATATGAGCATTGTATACTAAAATGAGCATCGGTTTTATCATTGCATATTTTTTCACAAAAATATAAGAATTATTCGTCGATTTATCGACTTATTCTGTAAAAGATGACAAAAATCGGTGTGCATGAAAAAAAAGAAAAACGTAAATAATTCGAAAAAAAGTTATCGCATTTCTGCGAAAAATTATTGCATGATAACACGGACGCTTATTTTTTTCGTAGATAATACTTATAAGTATGCATGTAGAAAAAATATGCGCGACTTGTAGCGATAAAAACGAACAGTTAAAATAGAGTTGAATAAAGAAATGTTACGTTCATTCATGTGGATATCGTTGTAATTTTAAGCTTTTACGGAAAAAAATTAAGAGAAAATGTTTGAAAATGTCATTCTGTTGCATTACGATCAATTTTATTCATTGTTAATTTTATTTATAATCTGTTTTCAAACTTCGTGCCAGGGGATCTCATCGAATAAGATGAATTTCAAGTACGCGTGATATTTTCCTTTGCATAACAGGCAGGGTAAACGCCAACGGAAAGTCAGTTGTTTGGATTTGTCAATTAAATTGTGATTTGTGTTTTCATCGTAACCTGGGATTTAACGATAGCGATAACGATCTTTTGGAAAAACTTTGATTCCGTGGATTTAGTTTAGAAAAGGTGACATTACTTTTGCTCTGTCAGCCCACCCTCCATAAATCGCTCTCGCTTCTGTACATATTTTCCTACCATACCAACTGTCGTGTAATAGGAACAAAACAAGGTTGGCCGACGTTGGGCAAAATTTTCTTTTCTCATGGCCGCAAATAGTTTTTCATTCTCTTATTACACAAAGGTTGACCAAAAACTAATAGCGATATAATATCGTAAAAAAAATATTGATTTATATATGCAGCTGACTTCACTTTGGTACTTTTGGTTTGGAAGTGGTACGCTTTTGGGGGTACTGACATACGTTCCGAATTGACCGTGCGGCAACACAGGCTCGGAGTAACTTTACAAATAGCCTCATTTACACGTACATATCTGTTTGCCTGTACACTTCTGGGACACGCGCATGGGTCCCCGGAGTACCATATAATGTCTCATATAAACATACATATACACGTAGCTGCATGCTTCTGGGACATAAACAAGAGTCGCTGGAGTACCTCCTATAATAATTCCGTCTGTCTATTTCCATACATACTTTAGGGACATAAGTCCTCTGACTAACTTCAATGAATATACAGGGTGTCCCATTTAAATCTTACACCTGAATTTTCTCGAAAAATATTGCTCGGACGAACTATTGTGTGGAACAAAACTTCTAGGGATTGAAGGGGGACGTCTGAAAAAAATTTATTTGAGGAGGCAAAATTCGAAATGGCGGCTGACATGTTTTTTTCAAACGGAAACATAACTTTTTTTTATTGCCAAAAAATTTGTCAGCTGAAAACTAAAAACTTATGTCGAAAAAATTTTTTGAAAAAGTTCATAGTTTTCAAGTGAGAACATCATTTTCAATTATTTCAGATGTATCCAGGATGTGTGTGTGTGTGTGTGTGTGTGTGTGTGTGTGTGTGTGTGTGTGTGTGTGTGTGTGTGTGTGTGTGTGTGTGTGTGGGTGTGGGTGTGGGTGTGTGTGTGTGTGTGTGTGTGTGTGTGTGTGTGTGTGTGTGTGTGTGTGTGTGTGTGTGTGTGTGTGTGTGTGTGTGTGTGTGTGTGGGTGTGGGTGTGTGCGTGTGTGTGTGCGTGTGTGTGTGTGTGTGTGTGTGTGTGTGTGTGTGTGTGTGTGTGTGTGTGTGTGTGTGTGTGTGTGTGTGTGTGTGTGTGTGTGTGTGTGCATGTGCGTGCGTGTGGAACACTCACAAGGATTAGGTCTCTGCGGTTCGTAACTACCGTAGTATTTTTTTACTCCAAACCCTCCTTGTAAGTGTATAGTGATACCTTTCTAGAGATGTACAAATATCCCTCCATTAATGTTTAAACATGCCCGAACTCTTCTCGCGATTACGTTTTTTAATATCAAGATCTGAAAGGTAGGCGAAATTGAAGAAAACATGATTGGTACTGCTGACAGAGTCTGACTTTGCGGAGTTCTCTTACGCACTTTTGTACTTTTGAGACATTACGTAGAACGAAAATCAACATTTTTTGAAATTCAACCGTTCACACAAAACGGCCCTTCTCAGGGCCAGGAATGCTAGACAGACAACCTCCACGTGGTGTATTCTGGGTAACGCGAATGGTCTGTAACCGACTAAGCTATGCAACCTCCTACGCTTTGGCTAACGCAAATGCCGGTGGTAGGGACAATTAGACTAAATGTCTCACGGCAAGCCGCTCAATGTTGTATTTTCGAATGTATGACCACTTGAACAAAAAAAGAATCAAATTTTTTTGTTGAAAATTTTGTTTTTTCTTTTCAAATTTGGACGATCTTTCATGAGAAAATTTTGGAGGAAAATCGATGAAAAATATTTTTTTTTCCATTTTAATAACGTTTGTGCCATTTTAAGGCCCAAAAACGTGTTTCTTTAAATCCTTGACGAACTTTGATCACGATGGGTAGAAAAGCACACACACACAAACACACAAACACACACGGGCACACGCCCACGCACGCGCACGCACACGCACACGCACACACACACACACACATACACACACACACGCACACACACGCACACCACACGCACGCCCGCACACGCACACGCACACGCACACGCACACGCACACACGCACACACACACACACACAAATCCTGGATACATCTGAAATAATTGAAAATTATGTTCTCACTTGAAAACTATAAACTTTATCAAAAAATTTTTTCCACAAAAGTTTTTAGTTTCCAGCTGACAAATTTTTTGGCAATAAAAAAAAGTTATGTTTCCGTTCGAAAAAAACATGTCAGCCTTTGTAACGCCGCCATTTCGATTTTTGCCTCCTCAAATAAATTTTTTTCAAACTTCAATCCCTAGAAGTTTTGTTTCACACAATACTTCGTCCGAGCAATATTTTTCGAGAAAATTCAGGTGTAAGATTAAAATGGGACACCCTGTATATATATATATATATATATATATATATATATATATATATATATATAGATATATATATAGATAGATATTTCATTTAAATTTTAAAGTTCTAATTCTTATTATTGTAAATAATAAATTTTTAATAAACTAAATTTAAAATTTCTAAATTTACATTCGAGTCAATTTACTTTGTTACGACTTGTTTCATTTTAAATAAAAATGACGGGCAATATGTGCATATTTTAATATTATATCAATTTAGTTAATTAATTAAATTTACATTTAAATCCACTTTCATATTAAAATTAAATTTAATAATTCATTTAAATTTAAATTTATTGTAATTCATTACTTTCTTAAAAAAAACTACATTTTGATCTGAAATCTTATATTTATACTATTATATTAATAAAAAAATATTTTTTAAAAATTCTGATGTAACGAAAATATATAAATTTTTTCTTAAAGTTAATCCTATCGTGTATTATCATGTATAAAATAAATTCCTCTAAATATAATAAAATACCGCGAAATTTTTTAAATTTATTGATTTACCAACTATTATCTAATTTATTAATTTTATAATCAACTATAATAGGGTATCTAATCCTAGTTTATTATATTAATATATAATTTTCATTTTTTATGAAATAAAAAATTTTAAATATTTATATTTCACTACAAAATATTGTTTTTTTAATATTAATAAATAATTACTAACAAATTTATTAAAATTAAAATTATTAATTTACAAATATTTGTATAACCGCAATTGCTGGCACAAAATTAATTTTTATTTTATCTTATTCTATTTATAAAATTATTTAATTAATAATTTTCTATATTAAAAAATATAATTATTTAAATTAAAATTTTACATAAATTTATTTATATAATATTAATAAATTTTAATTATTAATTAAACAAAAGATAGTATTAATATTTTAACTAAAAGAATCAAGAAGTACGAGGTGACGCGAATACCAGCCCTTAAGGGTAGGGAAAGTGTTACTGACGAAAACCGAGACAACAGAACGAGTGGAGGCGTCGGCTCACAAAAAGCACTTTCAGGTCACGAATTGGACGATTACTCCATGATACGAATACCAGCCCCCAAGGGTAGAGCAAGTGTCTACGGAGGAATGAAAAAGACGAAGAATCTGAAAGGAGCAAGAATATTTGAAAATAAGTCAATAAAGAAAATGAAAGATAACCCATTAATTAAACTTGGAATGATCATTGGTTCAAGGGAGAGGGAGCACAAGAGGAATACTAGGGAAAAGCATACAAAAAGAATTAAGTAGGTAAAAATAGGGAACCTCTCGCGAATACCGACCCGCGGACCGAGAAAATAACGAGTCTAAAACGGGATTAGTGTATACTTAATTAATACCAAAAAGGAGCGATTTATATATATATATATATATATTTATATATATATATATATATATTGAGACGGAAAAGACCGTCTCATGATATAAACAACAGAATATCGCCCCAAGGAGACTTAGGAGTCAAGCGATTTCGGGAAACGGAAGGGGTAAAGGGTAAAAACATACCAAGACCAAGAGGTCCGCCATGTTGGTCGAACCGACCACGCTAATTAAATTAATGGCGGACAATAACAAAGGGAGACTAACGGTCACCGAGGTAAATTCAGACGCATACAGAAGAGAGGGAAAAGCGGTAAAATCCGGATAACCGCTAATCTAATTAAAGGAAGACGGAAGAGAAGGCGACCGAAAAAGCGGTAAAATATGAGTATAAAAGGACGATGATTTTGGAGGAAAGGCACTCTTTGAGTCCCTCGTGGATCGACTAGTACTGCTTGGCAAAGTACATCCCTAGTGGAAGGAAACGCTGGGAACACGGAACGTTGAGAAAGGAGAGAAACAAGGAGTCGCACCTAAAAAGCATTAGAAAGAACTATTTGAATCCCTCGTGGATCGACAAGTACTGCTGGACCAAGTACAGCCCTTGCGGAGTGGAAAGGTCTGGAACACGGAACGTTGAGAAACAAGAGAAACAAAGAGTCGCGCCAAAAAGGCATTCGAGAGCTCTCTTCATTTTTTGGGAGATAACAAGTACTGCTGGACCAAGTACAGCCCTTGCGGAGTGGAAAGGTCTGGAACACGGAACGTTAAGGAACAAAAAATGAAGAAGAATTACAATAAAACTAATTTTGTGAGAAAATATTGGAAAAACCAAGAAAAATAAAAAAGAGCAATAAGGAAAGTTAACCCCTTAAGGGTAACGACTAATTATCGAAAAGTAAATAGGAAAATTGTCGCAGGAGAAAATAGGATATGAGAAGGTATCATTACGAGCGAGCGTGACGATAGATATAAGGGAAAAATATTAAATATTGGAAAAGACGAGAAATAATATATTAGGAGATAAGAAAGTATACGCTACAGTCATACGAAACAGACACCCACACATATACACACTCACACACACACACCCGCAGAAAAACACCGTAATAATCGAGTAACGCGGATCAGGATCACAGAAATTACAAGGAGGTATCCCGAAATTACGAGAGCCCCGAAATCTGTGCAAAAAAGGGTCATTCGAGTGCTCGCGGCATATCACTCGATTAAACTATCATAGACAGGTAGGTGGCGACATCGCACGCCAAGATCAAGGACCGGGCGACAAATTATCGACGCGCGATAATCGATCGGGAGATAGCGTAGATCACCGCGACTCGAAGGGCAGCGCTAGGGTGCGGGAAGTGGATCTCGACGCGTGACGAGAGAGAGCGCGCGCCTACGACCCGTCGAGCGCGAGTCCTAGCGCCACGAGTGAGAGAGCGCGGTGACTAGACGGGCTCGAAGGGAAAGTCCCAAGGGAAAGTACCGCGGCGCTATAGGCCAAGCATCGATACCTACCGCGCCGCTAGCGACCACCCGTGATAATCGATATCGATCCAGGATAAAAGCTCAAGCCGACCGAAATGTACCGTGCGAGTAATCAGTAATTGACCGACCGAGACATATATTGCGAAACACACTATAAAACAACACAAACAATACATTACACTCATACATAGCGTTATTTTATTTTATATCGAGCCATAAAAAACTTGAATAAATCATATTTTGTTAAAAATACCCAAAACACCTGAGTTTCTACTAATTTCTTCCCTGTTCGAGTCCCCGAACCTATAAATTTATCTGTAACGAATTAACACCCGTTACATTTTGGCGCCCAACGTGGGGCTCGAACAAAAGAAAGAAAAACTTGTAAAAAGGTGTAAAAATAAAATAAAATAAAATAAAATAAAATAAAATAAAATAAAATAAAATAAAATAAAATAAAATAAAATAAAATAAAATAAAATAAAATAAAATAAAATAAAATGAAATAAAATAAAATAAAATAAATAATAACAATAAAAATATAATAAAATGGCACAACAAAACGGTGAAAACTCCCTTCATTGGGAATCAACTACGGCGGATGGACTGTTAGAAGAGGCACGTCAAAGGGATCGTCAAAATATTGGGCGATTGTCGGCAATCGGACCCAGACCAACAGAAACACCGAATGAAGAGACATTCAACGTCAGCGGAGAGTCAGGCGGGATCGATGAAAGAGGTGCGGGAGAAAGCGAACTCACGAAAGCCCTCATCAAAGCAATGAATAGTATCCGCAACGAGCAACGAAGGGAACGCATAACGACCAAAGCAGAAATTAAGCAGCAGAACGATAATTGCATCGTGAGATCGCGCCAGCTGCACGAGGAGGTCAACACTAAAATAACGAGTGAAGTCCATAAAATCGAGGAGCGCACGGAACGCAAAATTGTAATCGCTCAAAAATTAATAGAGCAAAGCCACACTCAGCTGCGAAAAGAAAACAATGACAAAATCGAGGACTTCGACACTCGAATGGAAGACATCCGGCGAACCATATCCCAGCTCCTCCATTCTTCAAAGGATGTAGGACAGGTGGTCACGGACCACTCGAAACGGATCACGAAGTGTGAAAAAAATATCCGCGCTCAAAGCTCAAATACAATGAGCAACACCACCTGGGGAGCGGGATTGAACGTGAGCCAGGCATACGTGGCGAAACAAAAACCACCGACGTATAATGGCGACGGCAGAGAACGACCGATGCGTTTCCTACAAGATTTTAAGAAATTTTGGCGAATTACTGGAAACACGGACCTCCATTATTTGGTCAATCAATCACTAAAAGACACCGCCAAAGATTGGTGGCGAATTGTCGAGGATAGGGTCCAAACCATAAACGACTTCGAAGAAAAATTTCGTGGACGTTACTAGAGCCAAGAAATTCAGGATAAGGTACGCCGAAACCTCGAATTCGGGGCTTTCGAATGGGACGGACACCGGATGACTCGAACCGAATATGCAACCCAGATATTCGGAAATGCCAAGGATTTGAGTGAAGGGCCGGCAGAAGAACAAATCATCAGGAAACTCGCGAACCATTTCGACGAGTCGATCAGAATGGCAGTCCGCGTCAGCGGAATAAAAACTATCCATTCATTCCTTGAATTATTAGAAAGCATGGATGGGGCGGGACCACTCAACGCAAAAAGATCCATGCCTCGGCGACAGGAACCCAGTGGTGCCCCATGGCAGCAAAATAACCCATGGAAAAACCAGAATTTCAGAACGTTTGGGGGACCACAACCAATGGGATTCAACCAGCCATGGCGGCCAGGGAATCCAGATTACCAAGTAACACCAGCCCCATTCCAATATCAACAACCGGGTCATCAGGGATGTGGGAATAACAACGCGATGCCAGCGCCATTTCCCAGACAACAATCATGGCAGACGGGATATGGGAATAACAGACTTCCTCTTAACCCCGCCGCTTCACCATGGACTCCGCATCCGCACGGCGGTCTAGGTACCAGCAATATCCCAACACAAAACGAAACACCGAGAATCAGCCAACAGAACCAGGGAAACGAGTAAATGTTGCGCCCGTACAGATATCACAGGATGGAATATCACGAGGCGCAACAGAAGAAGACGAGGAGGTACAAATCGCCATGGAAGAAGCCCTGCAAAGGGTGCATCGAAACGAGAAGAAGAAGGAAAGAAGAAAGAGGAAACTAGAGTCCAAAGATGGTGACATTTCTGAGCAACCCACACCAATGGGAATGATCAGTATAATTCGGAACAACCACGTGGAAAAAGGGTGTTGGAAAACAGGCAACCAAGAGGAAAAACAAACATCAAAAAACAATAAGGCGCTGAAAATAGCAACAAATGATACATACGAGCACCCAAGCGAAGTCCTCATGGAAGAACTCGGACAACGGGGAATAATACGAGGAATTCTCCCACGATACCCTACCTTACCGATCCACCTCGCAGGAATTGCCGCCAAAAGATTGGTCGACAGCGGGAGCGAAATATTTTGTATTTCAGAAAACTTCTACCAACAACATTTCGGGGGACTCAAGCCATGCCCGGTGCGGCCAGTCACGGAAACCCAAGCCGTGGCCCCATTCGGAGGGAAGGCAGGACGAATACGAGAAGGGCAGCACCGTCAACAACAGCGAGGTGACAAAGCGTTATTGACAGGACATGGGACTGACAGGCGGCGAAAAAACGGGGGACGGCAGCGCCGACAACGGCACAGTGGTGGAGCGTTTCGGGCAAGACACGGGCCTGAAAGACGTCGAGGAAAGAGGGCACGGCAACACCGGCGACGTCCACGTAGCAGAGCGTTTCGGGCAAGACACGGGCCTGAAAGACGTCGAGGAAAGAGGGCACGGCAACACCGGCGACGTCCACGTAGCAGAGCGTTTCGGGCCAAACGTGGACTGGACAGGCGGCGAAAAAACGGGGGACGACAGCGCCGACAACGGCACAGTGGTGGAGCGTTTCTAGCTAGACCTGGACCTGACAGACGTCGAGGAAAGAGGGCACGGCAACACCAGCGACGTCCACGTAGCAGAGCGTTTCGGGCCAAACGTGGACTGGACAGGCGGCGAAGAAACGGGGGACGGCAGCGCCGACAACGGCACAGTGGTGGAGCGTTTCTAGCTAGACCTGGACCTGAAAGACGTCGAGGAAAGAGGCGATGGCGACGCCAACGACGCCCGTATAGCAGAGCGTTTCGGGCGCCACGGGGGCGGGATAGGCGGCAACGAAACGGGGGATGGCGACGACGACGACAACAGCGAGGCCGAGAATATTGGCATGAGATGGGTCTGGGAGACGACGGCGGCGGAGAGGAAGGAAACAGCGATAAACGAGGAAATAAATGAACAGAATAAAAGTCGAAAAAAAAACCATTATTATGATGTCATAATGGCGAGCGAGTGTTTAGCATTAAGAGGGGGGGCGAAATAAATATTGATGGGCAGCGGCCCGGTAGAACGTAAAAGAGGAATACATTTTTTGTTGACTCTTCGTGATTTGGATCGCTGAAGTAGCGACCCAAAACACAAAGAGCCAAGGGGGACAATGAGACGGAAAAGACCGTCTCATGATATAAACAACAGAATATCGCCCCAAGGAGACTTAGGAGTCAAGCGATTTCGGGAAACGGAAGGGGTAAAGGGTAAAAACATACCAAGACCAAGAGGTCCGCCATGTTGGTCGAACGGACCACGCTAATTAAATTAATGGCGGACAATAACAAAGGGAGACTAACGGTCACCGAGGTAAATTCAGACGCATACAGAAGAGAGGGAAAAGCGGTAAAATCCGGATAACCGCTAATCTAATTAAAGGAAGACGGAAGAGAAGGGGACCGAAAAAGCGATAAAATATGAGTATAAAAGGACGATGATTTTGGAGGAAAGGCACTCTTTGAGTCCCTCGTGGATCGACTAGTACTGCTTGGCAAAGGACATCCCTAGTGGAAGGAAACGCTGGGAACACGGAACGTTGAGAAAGGAGAGAAACAAGGAGTCGCACCTAAAAAGCATTAGAAAGAACTATTTGAATCCCTCGTGGATCGACAAGTACTGCTGGACCAAGTACAGCCCTTGCGGAGTGGAAAGGTCTGGAACACGGAACGTTGAGAAATAAGAGAAACAAGGAGTCGCGCCAAAAAGGCATTCGAGAGCTCTCTTCATTTTTTGGGAGATAACAAGTACTGCTGGACCAAGTACAGCCCTTGCGGAGTGGAAAGGTCTGGAACACGGAACGTTAAGGAACAACAAATGAAGAAGAATTACAATAAAACTAATTTTGTGAGAAAATATTGGAAAAACCAAGAAAAATAAAAAAGAGCAATAAGGAAAGTTAACCCCTTAAGGGTAACGACTAATTATCGAAAAGTAAATAGGAAAATTGTCGCAGGAGAAAATAGGATATGAGAAGGTATCATTACGAGCGAGCGTGACGATAGATATAAGGGAAAAATATTAAATATTGGAACAGACGAGAAATAATATATTAGGAGATAAGAAAGTATACGCTACAGTCATACGAAACAGACACCCACACATATACACACTCACACACACACACCCGCAGAAAAACACCGTAATAATCGAGTAACGCGGATCAGGATCACAGAAATTACAAGGAGGTATCCCGAAATTACGAGAGCCCCGAAATCTGTGCAAAAAGGGTCATTCGAGTGCTCGCGGCATATCACTCGATTAAACTATCATAGACAGGTAGGTGGCGACATCGCACGCCAAGATCAAGGACCGGGCGACAAATTATCGACGCGCGATAATCGATCGGGAGATAGCGTAGATCACCGCGACTCGAAGGGCAGCGCTAGGGTGGGGGAAGTGGATCTCGACGCGTGACGAGAGAGAGCGCGCGCCTACGACCCGTCGAGCGCGAGTCCTAGCGCCACGAGTGAGAGAGCGCGGTGACTAGACGGGCTCGAAGGGAAAGTCCCAAGGGAAAGTACCGCGGCGCTATAGGCCAAGCATCGATACCTACCGCGCCGCTAGCGACCACCCGTGATAATCGATATCGATCCAGGATAAAAGCTCAAGCCGACCGAAATGTACCGTGCGAGTAATCAGTAATTGACCGACCGAGACATATATTGCGAAACACACTATAAAACAACACAAACAATACATTACACTCATACATAGCGTTATTTTATTTTATATCGAGCCATAAAAAACTTGAATAAATCATATTTTGTTAAAAATACCCAAAACACCTGAGTTTCTACTAATTTCTTCCCTGTTCGAGTCCCCGAACCTATAAATTTATCTGTAACGAATTAACACCCGTTACAATATATATATATATATATATATACTGAGACGGAAAAGACCGTCTCATGAACCAAACAAAAGACTATCGCCCCGAGGACACTTAGGAGTTAACCGATTTCAGGAAAAGGAAGGGGTAAAGGGTAAAAACATACCAAGACCAAGAGGTCCGCCATGCTGGTCGAACCGACCACGCTAATTAAATTAATGGCTGACAATAACAAAGGGAGACTAACGGTCACCGAGGTAAATTCAGACGCATATCGAAGAGAGGGAGAAGCGGTAAAATCCGGATAACCGATAATCTAATTAAAGGAAGACGGAAGAGAAGGGGACCGAAAAAGCGTTAAAATATGAGTATAAAAGGACGGTAATTTTGGAGGAAAAGCACTCTTTGAATCCCTCGCGGATCGACTAGTACTGCTTGGCAAAGTACCTCCCTAGTGGAAGGAAATGCTGGGAACACGGAACGCTGAGAAACAAGAGAAACAAGGAGTCGCGCTTAAGCGGCATTAGAAAGCTCTCTTCATTTTTTGGAAGATAACAAGTACTGCTGGACCAAGTACATCCCTCGCGGATCGGAAACGTCTAGAACACGGAACGTTAAGGAACAAAAAACGAAGAATTAAAATAAAATTAATTTTGTGAGAAAATATTGGAAAAACAAAGAAAAATAAAAAAGAGCAATAAGGAAAGTTAACCACTTAAGGGTAACGACTAAGTATCGAAAAATAAATAGGAAAATTATCGCAGGAGAAAATAGGCTACGAGAAGGTATCATTACAAGCGAGCGTGACGATAGATATAAGGGAAAAATATTAAATATTGGAAAAGACGAGAAATATTATATTAGGAGATAAGAAAGCACACGCTACCGTCATACGAGACAGACACCCACACATACACACACTTGCAGAAAACCACCGTGATAATTGAGTAATGAGGATCAGGATCACAGAAAGTACAAGGAGGTATCCCGAAATTACGAGAGCCCCGAAATCTGTGCAAAAAAGCGTCATTCGAGTGCTCGCGGGATATCACTCGCGTAAACTATCCTAGACAGGTAGGTGGCGACATCGCACGCCAAGATCAGGGACCGAGGGACAAATTATCGACTCGCGATAATTGATCGGGAGAGAGCGTAGATCACCGCGACGCGAAGGGCAGAGCTAGGGTGGGGGAAGTGGATCTCGACGCGGGACGAGAGAGAGCGCGCGCCTACGACCCGTCGAGCGCGAGTCCTAGCGCCACGAGGGAGAGAGCGCGGTGACTAGACGCGCTCTAAGGGAAAGTCACAAGGGAAAGTACCGCGGCGCTATAGGCCAAGCATCGATACCTACCGCGCCGCTAGCGAACACCCGGGATAATCGACATCGATCTAGGATATAGGCTCAAGCGGACCGAAATGTACCGTGCGAGTAATGAGTAATTGACCGACCGAGAAATATATTGCGAAACACGGTATAAAACAACACAAACAACACATTACACTCATACATAGCGTTATTTTATTTTATATCGAGCCATAAAAAACTTGAATAAATCCTATTTTGTTAAAAATACCCAAACCACCTGAGTTTCTACTAATTTCTTCCCTGTTCGAGTCTCCGAACCTATAAATTTATTTGTAACGAATTAACACCCGTTACAATATATATATATATATATATATATATATATATATATATTTATATTCTCCTGATACTATATAATAGTATCAGGAGAAAATAAAAGGACAGGAGGTAATAGGAGGAGCGAAATCATACACACACACACACACGCACACACACACACACACACACACACACACACACACACACATACAGATATATCCGCGAACACACCGACATCCCAATTATTATAATCGAATTATAAAAGGCAAGAAACAAACGAAAAAAACGGGCACGGGCGAGCGACATCACAAGGCATGCGTACGCCGAGTTTGTAAACAACGGGCGGGAAGCGATCGTGACGAGCCAGCGCGCCGCGATCTACCGCATCACGATCCAGCGCGCCACGAGCGTCGGTAAGGAAGGGGTTACGGTTACCGACGCATGGTAATCGATACCGGTCGCGCTCGAGAACGCTTAACCACTTGGTAACACCGCGAATCTTTATCGACCAACGGATGAGCTTGGGACGAATTACACGAAGTACAACACAAACAACACATTACACTCATACACGTCATTAAATAACATTGTATCGCATCCAGAATATTGAATAAATATTTTTTTATTGTAAAGTACCACCCAAATACCTGAGTCTAAATTAATGTATTCCCTGATCGAGTCTCGCACAAACAAATATATTGTAACGATATTTAGACCTGTTACAGTACACTGCAGCCGTTCACCGCTGTAGAGCTCAGTTATTCCGCTATGTAATTAGCAATAATACTACGGAGACATTATTTAAACAACATATTGTAACGATATTTACACCCGTTACATTTGGCGCCCGAACAGGGACTCGATCATAATAAAGAAATACTCGTAAAAAGGTGGTCATGAAAATAAAAAAAATAAATTTTTTTTTTTTAAGTTGGAACCGCGAAATAACGAAAACTCCCTGCACTGGGAATCAACGACAGCGGACGGGTTACTAGAGGAAGCCCGTCAACGCGATCGGGAAAATATTGGCCTATTATCGGCAATAGGGCCCAGGCAAGAGGTAAGAGCGAATGAGGAAACATTCGACGTCAGCCAGAACATAGTCGACCTTGATGCGACAGGAAATGATGATAGCGAACTTACGAAAACCCTCATAAGAGCTATGAATAAAATCCGCAACGAACAAAGAATAGAACGCGTTACCACAACAGCGGAGCTTGAACAGCAAAACGATCGATGCATTGTGAGATCATGTCAGCTACAGGAAGAAACAAAAAAAAAGTAGCCAACGAAATTAACAAGATCGAAGAACGGACAGAACGGAAGCTCGTAATTGCCCAGAAGATAATCTAAAGAACCCAAAAGCAGACCCGAAAAGAAAGTCAAGAGAAACAGGATGATATTGACACCCGGGTGGAAGACATCAGGAGGACGATATCCAACCTCTTTTATTCGTCAAAAGAGGTGGGAGAAGTCATCACAGACCATTCAAAGCGAATTAAGGAGTGCGAAAAAACATACGAGCCCAAACGTCGGCAACCCTGTGCACCACTACATGGGGAACAGGGCTCAACGTTAGCCAGGCCTACGTTGCCAAACAAAAACCGCCCACATACAATGGCAACGGCAGAGAAAGGCCGATCCGATTTTTAAAGTATTTTGTAGAATTCTGGAAAATCACCGGCAACACTGACCTCTACTATCTCATCAGCCAGTCCCTTCAAGGAACTGCAAAGGATTAGTGGAGGATTGTCGAAGACAGAGTCCAGAACGTTGAAGATTTCATGGAAAAATTCCGAGCACGTTACTGGAGTCAAGAAATCCAGGATAAAATTCGCAGAAACCTGGAATTCGGGGCGTATGAGTGGGACGGACATCGAACGACGAAAGCAGAATATGCAACCCAAATCTTCGGGAATGCCAAGGATCTCAGCCAAGGCCCAGAAGAAGAAATGATCATCTGGAAATTGCCAAACCATTCTGACGAATCGATCAGGATGACGGTGCGTGTTAGCGGAGTGAAAACGATCGATTCTTTCCTGGAATTACTGGAAAGTATGGACGGCGCAGGACCACTAAATGCCCGAAGATCTATGCCTCGTCGACAGGAACCCATCATTCCTAAGTGGCAACCAAACAACCCGTGGAAGAACAATAGCTTCGGGAGATTCGGGGCACCATACCCACAGGATTCATACCAGCAAGGAAAACCTGAGCATCTACGGTGGCAAGGATCACAACCACCCTGGCAAAATCAACAACAGTGGGAAAAAGGATTAGGGCACGAAGGCAGAAATTTCAACCCAGTAACACCCCCATTCCAGAGGCAACAGCCATGGCAGCAAAGATACGAAAATAGTAGGACTCACCTCAACCCCGCTGCATCTCGATGGAATCCAGGTAATCCCGGGGGACCAGTGGGAAGGAATATGCCCCCGAGAGAGCAACCGGAAGCACCAATCAACAGCACGCAGAATGGAAAATTAGCCGAACAAGCACAGAACCAGGGAAACTGCTAGACGTTGCGCCCGAAACGATGGCAAACAAAAAAGAGATCAAACTATCACGAGGCGCAAGCAAAAGAGGAAGAAGAAGAAGTCCGAGAAGCAATGGAAGAAGCAATCTCCCATATGAAGCGAAACAAAAAGAAGAAGGAAAAAAGAAGGAGAAGAGCAAGCCCGTCGACCCTCCATGTTGACTAGGAATGATCACCACCGATGACAATGAACAAATTTGTGTATTAGACAGGCAACAAAACAAACTGAGAGAAGAGACAAAAATTGACCAGAAACCACCCTGGGAAATGGAAACAATGAAGGAGATAAGGAAGGAATTACAAAAAAGCCAAGTCAAAACGGAACGAACACCGGTGAAAAAACAAGACAACAAGGAAGAAAACAGAAAAAAAATATACCAGCAGCATATATGAAGGACCACGGGAATTTCTCATGGAGGACCCCGGGAAGGAAAGCCTCGTACAGAAGATACAGCCACGATGCCCGACACTACCCATGAAGATAGAAGGGATCACTGTAGAGACTCTCATCGACAGTGGAAGCAAGGTGTCAGCAATCTCCGAGGACTTTTATCAACGTTACAAAAACGAATTAGACAATTGTCCAATTATCCTGGTCACCGGCACCGAAGCCATCGGGGCGTTTGGCGGGAAATCAGGACGAATAAAGAGACAAATAATGATTGATGCAGAGCTCCACAAAGCCAGAGGAGCGCTGCAGTTACTCATCATACCGAAAATGAGCAAAAATTCGATTTTAGGTATCGATGGGATGATAGAACTTCAGGTGGAAGTGAATGCAAACCAAGGAGTCATCCGCATACAGAATGAGATCGTCGCCGAATTAGATGAGAGAAGATGGAATTGGCAGCGAAAAAGACCCGACACGAAACAACAAATACGCGTAGCAGCGGTGGAAAACAGTACGGACAATGATCTCACAGAGGAAGAAGTCGATCAAAAACTAAGAGCGTGCCCAAATCTGCCTACAAGTGATTACAGGAACATTTTTAGCCGAAAACCAGGTCGCATGGAAGTCTACACTCATAAATTAGTGCTAAAAGATCCAGAACCATATATGCATCGATCATATCCAGTACCAATCCAATATCGGGAGAAAGTACAGGAGGAAATCCAAAAGATGCTGGAGCACGGGGTGATCGAGCGGGCCAAAAGTCGCTTCATAAATCCCTTCGAAACGTCATAAAGAAGGACGGATCTGTCAGGCTCTGCTTAGATACGAGGCAACTAAACAAATTTCTGGTAGAAGATCACGACACAGCACCACCAACCGAAGAAGTTTTCCAGAGATGTGGCGGTGCAAAAGGCATATCCAGTCTGGACATGACCAGCAGCTTTTGGCAAATTCCGCTGAATGAGGAATCGCGACCATATACCGCGTTCCTACATGACGGTAAGTGTTACTAATTTACGATACACCGTTCTGGCTCAAAACGAGCACGGCCAGCCTCATAAGAGGACTCGACATTGTCCTACAAGATCTGAGAAGATCAGTAATCAACTTTGTAGGTGACCTCCTCTGCCTATCAAAAGACGAAGCACAACACCTGCAACACCTTCAACATGTTTTCGAGAGAATCAGCATCAACAAGATGACACTGAATTTCAAAAAGTCAAAATTCTTCCAACAAGAAGTGGCATTTCTGGGGCACATATTAACAACATCAGGAATAAAACCGCAGCCAGAAAAGATAAAAGCGATCCATGAATATCCACGTCCGGAAAATATAAAACAGCTCCGGGGATTTTTGGGGCTGATCAACTTCTACAGCAAATTCACAAGCAAACATGCCAAAGAAACGGTACCGCTGTTGAACCTGCTAAAGAAGGGACAGGAATGGAAGTGGAGTGAAGAAGAGGAAAGAGCATTCGGAAGAGTTAAACAACTCTTCATTGAGACGGTCATTCTAAGGCATGCGGACCCTAAGATGAAATACGTCCTCATGACAGACGCAAGTGATTACGCTGTTGGAGCAGTCCTGAGCCAAGAGGACAAGGATGGAGAGATGGGCGTCATATCCTTCGCTAGCCGCACGTTTAAAGGGGCAGAAATCGGTTATACAACCACAGAAAAAAAGCTCCTTGCAATCGTATGGGCACTCCAAAAATTCCGAACCTATTTATTGGGAGCAAGGATAAAAATCATCACCGATTACAAGGCACTAACTTTCTTAAAAACGTGCCGCTTCGTAGGAGATCGAATGCGAAGATGGGCCCTACTAATACAGGACTACGACTTCGGAGTGGAGCACTGTCCAGGCAAAAGAAATGAAGCAGCAGAGGCACTGAGCAGGCCACCCGAGATCGAAAGCAGTGATCACCAGAGCACACCGGGGAGGGTGGCTCTCACAGCCATACTCGCCAGAAAACCCGCAAAAGAAATTAAGCATCAAGTCCAACGAATCGGTCAAATGCAAAAGGAACAAACAAACCTCGCAGCGATATGGGAAATGTGTGGCAAGGAAGAAGATAATAAGAAATACCGCAACGACAAGGGATGTCTACAAAAATATGACAGGACGGGAAAATGGAAGGTCGTACTACCGATGGGTTAATTAACCCTCTCATAAAGGAATGCTACGAAATATATGGACATCCAGGAGCTCGAAAGGTTTTTTATTTGCTAAAAAAAGACTTCACTTGCCCATGGATGGCAAAAAGAGTGAAGCAAGTCATCGCCGAATGTGACCAATGTCAAAGGGTCAAAGTGGCGATCCATACGAACCATGCAGAAATGCAGACGATCATACCAGAAGGTCCGGGGGACCTAATATCCATAGATTTCTATGGACCATTGCCAAAATCCGTCGGGGGAGTGCAGCACATCCTCGTCACGATAGGCGCCTTCACTAAGTTCGTGAAGTTGTACCCTCTAAAAAAGGCAAACACAGCAGCAACGATTAATAGAATTTTTAAAGATTACGTTCCGCAATACGGAAAAACAAGAAGAATTCAGTTTGATCATGGGACGCAGTTCACCTCTAAAATTTGGCTCGAACGGCTAGAAAAAGAAAACATACAAGGAGTATTCTCATCAATTCGACATCCACAAAGAAACATCGTTGAACGAGTGAACCGGGAACTTAGTCGTTTTTTTAGGACCTTCCTGCGAGACAAGCACTCCGGATGGTATCGATGGATACCGGTAGTCCAGGACTGTATCACCGAAACGCAACACGAAAGACTGAATTCACACCAATGAAACTGCAGCTAAGAAAGAAGCCATATCGAATATGGAGGGAATAGATCCTGGCATTGAAAGAAGACCGAAACGAAGACATCACCTACGAAAAAAAATTGGAGTTAGTACGAGAAAGAATACAGCGAAAGGGAAGAAGACGAGCGGAAAAATTTAAAACGACGCACAAAACAACCGTCTTCGCAAAGGGAGAACTAGTCCTGATCCGAGCACTAAACGTTTCAGATCCTGCGAGACAAATTACGGCAAAATTCATGCCACTGTACGAAGGGCCATATCGGATAAAAAAATGCGTGGGGCAAGCAACATATTTAATTGAAGATCCGGAGACAAAAGGAGAACGAGGAAAATTTCATGGAGGTCTCATGAAACGCTATCTATCGGGAAATCCGGAAAAGAATGCCGAATAAATTATACATGAATAAGGCGATCTCTTAGACCCAACAACCGAAGAAAGAAAAACAAGGAGTATATAAGGAAGGCCCGCACCTCGGAACGATCTTCGAGTATCAACATAGGCAAAAACCAGGAGAAGAAATCGCAAGGAAGAAACACGAGGACCGCCGAAGAAAGGGCAGCCCAAAAAAAAAGAACACGCGGAGACGAGCTAGGAGAGGACTATCATGAATCAACGATAATAATCCAAATGAATTCGAATTATTCGAGGTGAACGATGACTATATTAAAGGATGGTACCCCGGAAAATCATTGGGATATTAAGGAGAGGGGAGGCCAAACGTATCGAAAATCAACGGTATCGCTCATCAGTCAACCGCCAACCACGCTATTAGAGGCACCATGTACTGCAATTATAATGTTAGCACGCTGCAAAGGAAATACCACGGAGTTACCGTGGCAGGAATAACCAGCCCGAACGAATTTGGTGTTCACCTCAATGAGAGAGATGGGCAAGGAGGAGCACTCACCGAGATGTGGCGACAAATGGACCCAGGGGAGCCAGGGATTCATCGGCTACTCGAAGAGGAGGCCTTCCTCGGGGCAACGGTGCTGTGGCGACACGAAGGAGAATTCCATCGAGCAACCACACAAAAAAAAAACGAGGATGGTCAGTGGATTCTGTGGCTCGGAGATTGGGCGTCAAGCGTAACTGGTAATCAGGACGATTGTTACCGACAGAAGACACGTGGACGGAGGAGCAGATCTTGTACGCACGGGCCCTGGTGGAAGATTGTACATGGACCATAATGGTGTGGGGATAACCAGCAGAGGTAGATATTGTTTTTGCCGACCTATATCTGGAAAATAAAGGCCCAAACCAGGGAAGAAGTCTGGCGGACATTTTTGTGGAGATCCACGCCGCCCAAAGAACATCGAATCCAAGACCATCAACGATCGAAAACAAGGGTTGTCGCTACGGGGAATTAAGATACCACCAGGAGGCGGAACAACAGTGAGCCACACCACCCAAGCAACGAGCACCACGACAGGAACAACAACGGCGGCACCTAGAGCGTTCCACCCACGAACGAGGACATCGACGAATACGAGGATGACGACAATGGCGACGATGGGACAATCATCAACAACCACGACATCGACAACGGATATGACAGCGATGAGGCGCGATTTTGGGAAGACATGAGCGTACGAGGCGAAACAAATAGCGATTTGGAAAGCCACGACGGACGATCAATCGCGTCACTCAAATAAAAACAAAAACAAACAATACCCATGCGTTATAAATTTATTTGCAAGCGAGCGAGCGAGCGAAAGCAAAGAGCGATTAAAATTGAGGGGGCGGGGGAGAAACTCACAACAAACAGTTCACCCAGATAGCAGGCGATCAGAAGAGAACGGCCCGAGAGGTAAGGCAGCATACCCGAAAGGGAAGTATAAAGATTATTTAGGTCGTTTCTTTTTTACTCCCCGCAATTTGAGTTGCCGAATAAGCAACCCAAAATGCGAAGAGCCCCGAGGGACAATGAGACGTACATCCGTCTCAGGACTAAATAACCCCCCACCATGCAGTCAGGGACCAAGCGACTTCATGATAGGAGCAGGGGAGGGGGGAATAATGAACGACGGAAACAGAAAAATAAACGAAACTATCAGCAAACAGAAAAACAGTGAAGAGGAAAACAAGAAAAGGAACAAAAACAGAGTACAGGCCAACTAATTTAATTAAAAGAAAGGTTAACAATTACGAAGGATAAAGGAAGGGGAAAGTCAAAGGCAGAACAAAACCGGGGAAAAACCCACTAATTTAATTAAGGGAAGACGGAAGAGAAGGGATATGAAAAGGCAGCTAAAAATGGGTATATAAGGACGGGAATTTTTGAGTAAAGGGGGCTCCTCTTGTGGCTCTGGAGAATCGAGAAATACGAGGTGACGCGAATACCAGCCCTTAAGGGTGGGGAAAGTGATATTGAGGAAAACCGAGACAACAGAACGAGTGGAGGCGTCGACTCATAAAAAGCACTTTCAGGTCACGAATTGGACGATTACTCCATGATACGAATGCCAGCCCCCAAGGGTAGAGGAAGTGTCTAAGGAGGAAAGAAAAAGACGAGGAATCTGAAAGGAGCAAAAATATTTGAAAATAAGTCAATAAAAAAAAGGAAAGATAGCCCATTAATTAAACTTGGAATAATCATTGGTTCAAGGGAGAGGGAGCACAAGAGGAATACTAGGCAAAAGCATACAAAAAGAATTAAGTAGGTAAAAATAGGGAACCTCTCGCGAATACCGACCCGCGGACCGAGAAAATAACGAGTTAAATAAAACGGGATTATTGTATACTTAATTAATAGCAAAAAGGAGCGATTTATTGTAAATTAAATAGACAAATAGTATCAGGAGAAAATAAAGGGACAGGAGGTAACAGGAGGTGCGAAATCATACACACACACACACACACACACACACACACACACACACACACACACACACATACAGATATATCCGCGAACACACCGACATCCCAATTATTATAATCGAATTATAAAAGGCAAGAAACAAACAAAAAAACGGGCACGGGCGAGCGACGTCAGAAGGCACACGTACACCGAGTTTGTAAACAACGGGCGGGCAGCGATCGTGACGAGCCAGCGCGCCGCGATTTACCGCATCACGATCCAACGCGCCACGAGCGTCGGTAAGGAAGGGGTTACGTTCACTACGCATGGTAATCGATACCGGTCGCGCTCGAGAACGCTTAACCACTTGGTAACACCGCGAATCTTTATCGACCAACGGATCAGCTTGGGACGAATTACACGAAGTAGAACACAAACAACACATTACACTCATACACGTCATTAAATAACATTGTATCGCATCCAGAATATTGAATAAATATTTTTTTATTGTAAAGTACCACCCAAATACCTGAGTCTAAATTAATGTATTCCCTGATCGAGTCTCGCACAAACAAATATATTGTAACGATATTTAGACCCTTTACAGTACACTGCAGCCGTTAACCGCTGTAGAGCTCAGTTGTTCCGCTATGTAATTAGCAATAATACTACGGAGACATTATTTAAAAGAAAACGGTCAATCCAACGAAATATGAATGACTCACTACCTTCCAGCATTTGTAAGAAATAGCGGCGATCTTGCGAGCCACGTTCTCAGAAGAGAAGCGGCCCTACGAAGCGCGGGCCCCGTCAACTCCGAAGAGAAGCGGCCCTGCGGCTTACGGCCACAATTTCAAACAAACACCAGTGTCACCATGGGCCACATTATCTTCGAAAAGAAGCGGCCCTACGGATATTTTGCCTGTATCATTCAACTCTGTGGAGCTCTGATTTGAATAAAAAATGGAAACGTTTCATTCATGAAAACGTATAATCATAGAAAAGAAGTGGCCCCACGGATCTTTTGCCTGATGGCAAAGTACACTGCAGCCGTTCAACGCTGTAGAGCTCAGTTATTTCGCTATGTAATTAGCAATAATACTACGGAGACATCATTTAAAACAAAAATGTCAACCCAACGAAATATGAATGACTTACTACCTTCCAACGTTTGTAAGAAATAGCGGCGATCTCGCGGGCGACGTTCTCAGAAAAGAAGCGGCCCTACGGATCTTTTGCCTGTGTCATTCAACTCTGTAGAGTTCTGATTTGAGTAGAAAAGGGAATGGTTTCATGTATGAAAACGTATAATGCCAATGTTTCTAATGAATCCGTTATATTGGAAACGGAAGACAGTGAAGAGTCTCAAGCGTTCGCTGCGGCTTATTGATGGTGAATGAATTATTGACAAAGTGATATACTAATAAAGAACGGTTTACTGATAAATTAATTGATATACTGATTGAGAAAAAGCCACTGCCTTAAATATTGCTGAGATGCGGCTTTCTGATGAAGAAAAAGCAAGTATTTAGAACATTGCTTGGAATTGATTTCTTGATACATCGACGTCATGTTGGATATGAGCCATTCCATATACCGTTGTCATAAAAAGATACCATTATCATGGTGGCGTTTATTAAGGTTGGAAACGTGTTTGTTTGGGTTGACAACACAACATGGAATGACTCATAGTTGAAAAATGTATAGTCGTAACAACATCATTGCTATGAAAAAACTATCTTCATAAAATATTATTCTTTCACGTAATAAACTTTCTTTTGTTATTTCTGCTCATTTAATCGTAATTCGCAGTAGTAAAATACCTTTAGATAACTATTTTTTAAATAAAATTACGATGCCTTCAACTTTATACTAATGACAAGCATTAAAGGATACCATAATTCCGATAGTTTTAGTGAATGTTCATGAGACATAGTAATATGAAAAAAGGTTGTAGACGGTAAAAATCGCAGCTTGATGGCTCTAGTTTTTAGGTCCACAGGTCAAATATTTTTAGCATCTACCATTTAAGAGTAACCATGTAAAGCTAGCGGGGAAACGATTTCCCAAATTATTGCTCGCTATTCAAAAGGTTCACGGTGGTCGCTACCTTTTTTTTATGATTTCAAATAATGAATATTTAAGCTGATTTTTCCTTACTCGCATCGAGGTTTATGTGTATAACTTTTTTCCAAAACAGTGATTTTCCTTTTATATCTATCCTAACTTGTTTTCTAATTCGCATATTTTTTTTCATTCTTACTGTCCAGCGTGTTGTCTCTTTTTTTGTTAATCTCATTTTCCTTTCCACGTCTGCCCCGCCCCCATCGTGATTGCCCATATGTTTGCCCACTTCCGCTATTCCGCTAAAACGCAGACGTATTCCATTTCGTATTTTGTTACCCAACATATGTATATTCGTTCCACTTATTGTTACAATATCCATTCCACTCAGCCGCCCCTCCTCTTTCTTTCTTGCCTTTTCCGTAACAGGCACCCAACCTTTTTTTTCTACATATTACAGGACGCTTTAACGGCTCATTTTCTTCTTTACCTATTCTGCACTTCAATTTCTTTTTCTCCTCTTTCCCGCCCTTCCTGTTTTTTCGCCCCATAATGTTGTTCAAAATTCGTTGGCATATCCATGCAATCTGAATTTCCATGGCATTTTATGATTTTCTACAATGTAAAAATGAAAAATCCGCAATGAATAATAGAAATAATATATATATATATATATTGTAACGGGTCTGAATTCGTTACAATTAAATTTATAGGTTCGAGACTCGAACAGGGAAGAAATTAATTGGGACTCAGGTATTTTTTGTATTTTATAATAAAATTAATTTATTCAGTGATTTTTGGCTCGATATAATGTAAAAAAGACTTTATGTAGAAGTGTAGTGTTTTGTTTGTGTTGTTCCGGTGTTTTCCGCAATATATATCTCGGTCGGTAAAATATCACATTCTCGCGTGGTAAGTAGGATCCAGCGCGATCGCTTGTCACCGGTCGATCGTGGTTACCCCCTCTTCCCTAGTCCTTGCCCCGGAGTCGCGACGCGCTCTCGCTTGCGGCGCGACGCTCGATACCGGTCCACGCGGCGCTTCCCTCTCTCTCTCCCGCCTATGTTCAGGGCGCGCGTGAGTTGCGGCGCGCTCGCCCTCGCGGCGCTATAGATCGCGACGCTCGATTGATTACCCCGCGTCGATAATCGATTACCGATGTTTCTAATTTCGGCGAGGAGGTCGCCACGTACCGGTCTACGATGCTCGATCAGCACGATTCGTATCGGGCGCTCGACGACCCTTTTTTCTAATAGTTTTCGTTACGCTCGTGATTTCGGGATACCTCCCTGTCCTTTATGTCTTCCTGATACCATTTGGCCGACAATAACGGTGTGTTTTCGTGTGAGTGTGTGTATTTGTGTGAGTGTGTGTTTTGTGTGCCTATCGCTTATAATATTTAAATCTCTTTTCGCACTTTCTTGTTTCCTAATCTAATATTTCTCGCCTTATCCCAATCTCGATATGTTTATATTTGCGTATGCTTTCGAATTATTCTACCTTCGCTCACTCTATGCCCTCCTAATCTCACTTTCTTATTTAATTTGCAATAACTCACTTATGCGCTTTATTTATTGATTCTTCTTATCTCTCTTTTTATTACTCTGGGACTCTCGAAGCTTTTCTTATTTTAAGACTAAAAAACGAAAGATTCCAATCCCTCCTCTCCTTTGTTCCTTAACGTTCCGTGTTCTCGGCGTTTCGATCCACTGGGGATGTACTTGGCCCAGCAGTACTTGTTCATTTTACAATAAAGAAAAGATCAGACTCTTTCAGGTGCGACTCCTTATTTCTCTTGTTTCTCAACGTTCCGTGTTCTCAGCGTTTCCTGTCCACTAGGGATGTACTTTGCCAAGCAGTACTAGTCGATCCACGAAGGATGAAAGAAGAAGAAGACGCCTTCTTCCAAAATTCCTGTCCTTATATACTCATATTCTACGGCTTTCTCATTCCCCTTCCCTTACTCATTAGCCATACTCCCCTTTATTGTTAACTTTTCTTTCTTTATTAAATAAATTTTGCTCCTCGTCTGTTTTTGTGGTTTTCTTTGTTTTCTTTCCGTGTCTACCTTTTCACTTTCTTGTTGTGCCGCCTTTACTTTCCCCTTCCTTTGCCCTTTGTTATTGTTAAATCAATTTTGCCTTTAGTTTGTTTTTGTGGTTTTCTTTGTTTTGTTTCTGTGTCTACCTTTTCACTTTCTTGTACCGCCTTTACTTTCCCCTTCCTTTGCCCTTTGTTATTGTTAAACCAATTTTGCCTTTAGTTTGTTTTTGTGGTTTCCTTTGTTTTCTTTCCGTTGTTCCCTTCCCTGGTTATAGCTTTCCTTCTCTCTACGTCCTACCTAATTGACCTTGTTTTTATGTTGGTCTGTTAATTCCCCCTCTCCTACTTCTTTTACCAAAGTCGGTTGCCTTTTTGATTTAGTGGCCATCTTTCTTTATTTCTGATTCATGAGACGGACCTGTACGTCTCAATATATACATATAGCAGCGAAGGACGAAGTGAACGCGACGGGCGAACAACCACGACAACACCACGAGGAAAAGGAACGGGGACACGTGAGTACGGAGAAAGGAAAGAACGGTGACAGCCCGGAGGAAGGGACGAGAAATTTGGAGGAACGACTTAGGGAAATACTAAATGTAGGTCTTTGGAAAATAAAAGAGGAACTGAAGAAGGAGATTGCGCCGCTTGCGTGCAGATGCGAGGAAATGAACAGAATAATTAAAGACTTGCTGGGAGAGGCGGAGCAATGGAAGTTGAAGGCATACAGAGAGGCAGTACAATGGAATGAGGAAAAGATGGAATTAACGAAGGGCCTGTACGGGTGGAAAATGAGGACAATGGAATTGGAAGAAGTAATAATGAGAGGGGAAAAACAAGAAAGCACAGGGGTAGCTGGCAAGATCGGGAAGAACAATTCAACGAGAATAACAACATCGAGACGGCGAACGAGAGAGGAAAACGAGTCCCAGGGACCCGAAGTGGGTCAGACCCGGAACAGAATCGCAGATTCGACAAGCGCGGGAGACAGAAAGGGAGAGAAGAAGAGGTGCACGAGACTCAGCAAGAGAACAACACGGAAAGGGCCGAACGAAGGCAAGAGTTTTCGACACCAAGCGGAGAAGAGAAATGGGAGGAGGCAAGGAACAGGAAAAGAGGAGGAGGAGGCAGGCGAGGAAGGCAGGGGGAAGTGGAAGCAAACGACAATGGAAGCAGCAATTCGGCATCTCCGGTATCTCACCGACTGAGAGAGACACAGAAGGAAGACGGGGGGAAAGAGATTCGCCGGCAAGGTAGCGGGCCACGACGTCCAGGTCCGATGGGTGAAGGAGAATGGAGAGCGGAATGCCAAGAAAGAAGACGGCGGAAGAAGAATGTAAAAGTGCGGGGCGTGAATGCGATCGGGAGCGAGTGGAAAATTGCACAGAATGTGAGTCGAATGATAAGGACGAGGCTGGGTTTGGAGGTCAAAATAGGTAAGGTGATAAAGGAACGCGGGGCGCCAGTGATAACATTCGAAAGGATGGGCAAAAAAATACGGGTAATGAAACAGGTTGGAAAACTGCAGGGACCAGGAATTGCGATCGAGGACGACCTGACACACAGGGAACGAGAAGTGAAGAGATGGATTGTGAGAGAAGTGGATTGGAGAAGAAGAGAGGGGCAAACAACGAGGGCAGGGTACGGCAAAATGTTGGTGAACCGAGAATGGTGGTACTGGGTGGAACGAGAGGGGCAATTGGTGAATGAGATAGTTTTTTTTCGAGGATAATGAGAGGAAAGGAGGTTATAAAATTGTAACATGGAATGTGGCGGGTATGAAGAATGCGATAGAGGCGAACGACTTTCTGGAAGGATATGATGTGATATTGTTACAAGAGACGTGGATGGAAAGGAAGTGGGAAGAAAATGCGTTAAGTAGAGTAGGAAAAGGGTACAAGTGGTGGGTAAAGGAAGCAGTGCGGGAAAAAAGAAGAGGGAGGGCGAGCGGGGGACACCTAATGGGAATAAAAAAATAAATAAGTGGAAACTGTAAGGTGGAGGAGTAGAAATATGGAATAGTGATAAAAATAAGAAGGAACAAACTGGGAAAGGGCATATGGATTATAGAGGTGTACAACAGTTTCGGAATGAAGGAGCTCGAGAGCCCCTTGAGGGAGTGCATAGAGAGAGGAGTGGAAGAGGGAGTAGGGATCGTAGTGGCGGGAGACCTGAATGCGAGAATCGGAACATGTACTGCAATCACAGAATGCGAAAAGACAGGAGGGGTGGCATGGGAAAGGAGATCGGAGGCTGAGGTGGTCAACACGGAAGGCAAAAAATTATTGAGTTTCTGCGGAAACATGGGGTTAACGGTTATGAATGGCAGGGTGAGAGGGGGCGAAGAGGGCAGAGTCACGTTCGTGGGGAATGGAGGGGATGGGAAGGGATCGGCATTGGACTTAATATTATGGTTGGAGGATGAGGTGGAGGGGTTAGTGAGCACGATCAAAGTAACTCCAAGGATAGAATCAGAGCACCTACCTGTGATCTTCTCTCTGAAAGGATGGGGGGGGGGGTGAATGAAGCAGCAAAGGGCGGAAGAGGGGAAGGGTACAGAGGAGGTAAGACTTAGATGGAAGGAGGAAGAAAACAAAGCGTACGAGGAGGAAACGGAGAAAGCGAGGGAGAATGAAAAAGAAGGGAGGACAACGAACGAGAGATGGGAAAAATTGAAGAGAGCAATATGGAAGGGAGCGGCGGCCACAGTAATGGTAAAGAAAGTCAAAGTAAACTGAAAGGATTCTAATTGGCTGAGCAGAGAGGGAAGGGAACAAAGGAAACATCTATGGAGAGCATTGAAGACATTTGTAAAAGAAAAGGGACACAGGATCCAAGAAAAGATTGAGGAGGGAAAGGAAAAAGTGGAGGGAGCTAAGAGAACGGGAGAAAAAGGAGTGGATGGAGGGAAGATGGAAAGAGGTCAGGGAGAGTAAAAACATGACGGAGTGGTGGAAGGCAATAAGAAAGTTTAGAGTTAGGTGGAGAGAAGGGGGCTAACATTAGGAAAAAGGAGTGGGTGGTGTACTTTAAGAAACTAATGGGAGAAGAGGGAGAAACAAAAGACGGGCAGGTACAAGAAATAAGATTCTTATTTGAACTTGTCTCCCGAGGGAGACAAGTTCGGAGTGGAACAGAGAGATTGATAAGGAAGAGGTATAGAAAGCACTAAGGAGGTTGAAATAGAGAAAGGCGGCGGGGTAGGACGGGATAACAGCGGAATTCGTGAAGAATCTGTCGATCAGAGCGAAAGAGGAAATATGGAACATTTGAACGGTATCTGGAGGGAAGGGAAGATGCCGATAAAGTGGGAGACGGCGAGAATCTTCCCACTACACAAGTCGGGGGACGCGAAGGACGTAGGGAACTACTGGGGGGTATCATTATTAAACATAGGATACAAAATCTTGACGGGAATAATGACCAAAAGAATTAATGGATGGGTGGAGAGAGAAAAAATTGTGAGGGAGAGTCAGGCAGGATTTAGGGCAAACAGGGGAACGAGAAAGCACATATTCGTTCTGAATGCCCTTATCAACAATAAACTGAGGGGAAAGGGGGGGAAGCTGTATGTTGCTTTTGTCGATTTCAAGGCAGCGTTCGACAAAATCAACAGACGAATAATGCTTAGGAAACTTTGGGAGAAGGGGATCAAAGGGAAAATGCACAAAATGATAAGGGGGATATACGAGGCGACGACAAATGAGGTAATAACAAAAGAGGGAATATCAGAACAATTTCGTAACAAGTTAAGGGGTTAGACAAGGATGTCCACTAAGCCCGACTCTGTTTGGCTTGACACTGGATGGCATCGATAGGGAATGGGAGGAAAAATGTGTAGGTGGGACAGTTATGGGAGGAAAAAAGTTTTATGCACTGAAGTATGCCGATGACATAGCTCTGGTGGCGGAGGAAGAGGGATTGGAGGGGATGTTAAGGGGTCTGGAAAGGTTTGAGAAAGAAACAAAGATGGAAGTCAATGTAGAAAAAACAAAGATCATGGTGTTTAATAGGGGGGGGGGGGGAACGAAAGAAAACGGAAGAATGGGAAGAAATTAGAGGTAGCGAAGGAGTTCAAATATTTAGGATTTTGGTTTTCATCGAGAAACTCCATGACAAAACATCTGAATATGGTGGTGGCAGAGGCAAAAAAAGCAGCGAATGCGGTGTGGGGGGTGCTGAAAAGGGCCAAAATAGACGGACTCAAATATAGGTTGCAGCTTATGGACTCGCTGGTGAAGGCGGGAGTTTTATACGGGGTGGAAATTTGGGGGTGGAAAAGGAGAGAAGAAGTAGAGAAGCTGCAAGGTGAAAATGTCAAGATGGCGATAGGGGTGGCACGAAATACGCCAAACTATTTATGGAAGATGGAAGCAGATAAGAGGAGCATGCAGGAAGAGGCAAGGCGACGAGCTAGCGACTATCTGCTGCAGGTAATGGACATGGGAAATGAAAGATGGCCAAAAATTTGCTTCAGAGAGGAAATCAGGAATATATTAAATGGGACCGAGTCGAAATGGGGAGGAGAACTGCGGGATGCGATGCAGGAGGTAGGGGAAGGGAGGATTCTAAAGCTGATGAGAGATGGAGGAAGTATAAGAGAAATCAGGAAGATCTTAGAAGAAGGTGTGGAAAAGAAAAGGGACGACATCCAAAAAGATTGGGAAGGTATAGACAGGTCCACGTTCAGTAAGGACTACAAGAAGATAAAAGAGAAGCCGGGAAGGGAAAAATACTGGGAGGAGGAGGGGACGGCAGGAACGGTGAAGGAAGAATGGGCAAGACTCAGGTGTGGTAACATAGAAAAAGCGGGGAAAAAGGGGTATGGGAACTGGATGTGCGGAGTATGTGGAAAGGAAGAAGAAACACTGGAACACATATGGAAATGTGAGAAAGCAAGGGAGAAAATTAACAAGAACTGGGTGGACGCGGTGGGCAGATGGAGAGAGGAAAGAGACGGAGAAAATTTAAGAAACTGGTGGGTCGAAACGCTAAAAGGGGAAATACTGAAGGAAATATGCTACTACGCAAGGGAATTCGGTAGGCTAGCAAGGGGAGGGCGATAGACTGCGGCAAATAGTTTTAAAAGTTAAACTACCAGTCAGTGGCGGGACGAATGGTGGCTTAAGGCATTAGATATAAGGACTAGCATGTAAGAGCAACTGTAAACAAGAAAACATGTGAGCGGAATATAAAAAAACGCAAAGCGTTATACAATGAGGAATAAAGAAAATAAAATATAACATTAAAATGATATTTCAAAATGATTAAAACTAATATTTTTTATATTCCACAATTATTACTATACAATTCCCGGGTCACCGGATCTTCGCAAGAAGTGACGGTGCCAAGGTTGAGAGCCAACCGGGCGCGTCCCCAGGTGGCGGATAGGGGGGGGGGCGGGGACGCGGCGTAACCGGAGTCAAGCGAGCCAGGGCGCCACCATGGTGACTGGAGAGCAAGACAATGGAGGGGCCGCGAAACCGGCCCGCAGGAGCGCTACGGGGCCCTACTGACTTAAAAATCGGTTCAAGGGCCCCCGAAGGCCCTGCCGCGGACCACCTCCCCAATACCAAGGTGGGAGCTATCGTGCCGAGGGTATGCGTGACACTAGGGAGTAGTGTCGTTAACGATGCGCCTTTGGGAACCAGGCGAACCCAATTGTATTTAATGCCTCACCCGTACATTCCGGGCTCTGTGCGGGCTGAACACCTTACTTCCCGAGATTCTCGTGGGACTCACATGGAACCAACATATAAACAAATGGACGAAGTGGTGGAGATGGAGACCGGGGCCTCTCTGGAGGAAACGGTCTTACAGACAGAAAAGGGGGGAGCGGTAGGGCTCAAGGGGTCCCCGCCGGCACAGCCTTGGCCGCCTCGGTAGGGACTCCAGGGCACACCGAATCTCCCAAGGCGCACCGCAAACCGGGGCGTTGTGGGGCTGCAAAGCGGCGGGCACGCAAGGCAAAGCTTGCTATGCAGGGCCCGGCCGCGGAGCGGCCCAGCAGCGTACCGGTGGCGGCAACAACGGAACCCACTCCAGGAGGAACGGCGCCACCCAGTGGCACGCCCTCGGGGAGGGGAGAGATGGCGGGTGGAAAGGAGGGGTCCAAGGCCCAGGGCTCCAAAAGGCCTAGGGCTTCGGACAGCACACCTCCGGAGGCCCTCAACGCCGCCAAAAAGTGCAGAGTCTTTCCAAAACCGACTGGATACGGGGATGCGGTCGCAGCGGATAGGAAGAAGGCCATTGTACCATCGGACTACCCTGCGGCGGTCCTCGGCCAGGAGGAGGGCGACTTGGTAACGCGGGCGCTCCTTCGAGCGCTGGATGCCGTTCCAGAGGAACAAGGCGTCCCGTGCTTCGAGGGCTGCCGGCTGGACCAGGGAGCCCTATGGGTGACCTGCACAAATGAGGCGGCCACAGGGTGGTTGAGAACCACCGTTCCAACCATCAAACCCTGGGACAACGCCAGTCTGATAATTCTGGAAAGAGAACAGCTGCCCAGGTTGACCAGAATGACGGCGGTGTTCCTAGGCACCAAAGAGGACACCGATGTGACTGTTGAGGCTGAGACGCCAAAACCCGGGCCTGGGCACCCACCTGTGGCGTGTCTGGAAACGGAGGACCGTACAATCAAATGTACAAATGGTCCTAGGAGTGGATGCCTCGTCGGTCGAGAGACTCGAGGCGCTGGGGTGGAGCCCCCACTTCGGTCTTGGCAGGGCCGGCTTTTCCGGTTCCCAGTCCAGGAGTGGAGGGGGGAAAGCCCACCCAGTCGGGCCGACCTCGGCGGTAGCACCGGGGAACCGGGGCGCCGAAGGGGAGGGACCGACACCCCGGGGCGGGACCAGGGGGACGATGGAGGCCGCGAGGGATGGCCCGTGCCCAACGGCCGGGGCCCCAGACGCTGCGACCACGATGCCTGAGGAGGGGACCGTGGATCGAGGCGGATGGGGAACGGCCCAGGGTTACGAGACGGGAAGCGCCACAACGCCGCGGGTGGCGCCATGCCCGGTGCGCCGAGGCGTAATACCCGAAAGGGTTAACATGCCCGCTGCGGGGGGAGGGGCGACACCAGCCGCTGGCGGTGGGGACGTGGCCTGACCCCAGTCGTCCAAAGAGGGGAACCTACGAGGACGACGGGGGGGGCCACCCCCGCCGGCGGTGACAGGAGGGGAACGGGCACCAGGGGAAGACCCCCGATGGCCCATCTGGTGGCGAGGGACGGCATGTCCGAGGCGCGAAGAGGAGCCCAGAGGACACTCGACATGCCGACGGCGGCCGCAACCTCGACAAGAGAGGAGGGTGGACAGCCCTAAGCCGAGATGACAGCGGAGGGCAGCACCTGCTTCTCACAGATTAATCTGCAACACTGCAAAGCGGCCACTGCCCTTCATGGCAGGGACATTGCAATGAGGCAGACAGATGTTTCCCTAATACAAGAACCCTATGTATATGAGGGACTTGTGAAAGGGATCGAGTTACGGCTTGGTACAGTCATCCAAGCTAAAACGGATCTGACGCCAAGGACCTGTGTCTTCGTAAACTGAAAGCACAAGGCCCTGAAACTCAGCCAGTTCCGCACTAGGGCTCTAGCGGTGGCGGGCATCTGGGTCAACGTGGAAGGGGTAGAGACAGAGCTCATGGTGGGCTCAACCTACCTACCCTACGACTCAGAGGACGCCCCGCCGACCGAGGAATTTAGAGCGCCAGTAGACCATTGCAGGAGGAGAGGACTGAACGTAGTGTTAGGGTGCGATGCAAACGCACATAACACCGTATGGGGCAGCTCTGACTCAAATGGCAGAGGCACAGCTTTGCTGGAGTACCTCTGTACCATGGACCTGATGATCCTAAATACAGGGTCCAGGCCAACCTTTGTCACACCCCGCAGACAGGAGGTGATAGGCATGACAATAGGCTCGCCTAAAGTAGCACAGCTCGTGACGGCATGGATGGTGAACGAGGAGGACTTCCTCTCGGATCACCGCCAAATAACGTTCAAAGTTGCAAAGGCAGGGACACCAGACCTTATCGGTAGACTCGGGGAACCCCACAGGCGACCATGATCGAGAATGGGTTTGGAGGAGGAGGTAGCCCAATTGCAGGCCTCCATAATCCAATCCTATGAGCATGCATGCCCCCTGCGGACGAGAGGAAGCAGCAGAAGGGTCGCATGGTGGAGCGGGGACCTTAACCGGCTCCGCACCCGCACCCGCAGGCTGCTAAACAGGGCTCTCAAAACCAACAAGGAGGAGGATTGGACCCCAGACAAGGAGGCTCAAAGAGAGTACAAA
Organism: Ophion costatus; assembly: GCA_951751655.1. NCBI lineage: Eukaryota > Metazoa > Arthropoda > Insecta > Hymenoptera > Ichneumonidae > Ophion > Ophion costatus. Next base: position 34,908,832 of record OX632360.1, read on the forward strand.
TGAGAGATTAAAAAATCCAAAAGGGCATCCTGGGAGAAGTTCTGCGACGAGGTCGAGGCCCTGCCTCTGGTGGCCAGACTCCGTAGTGTTTTCACATCAGGACCGCCAACTAAGCTCGAGGGTCTCAACCTACCTAACGGGAGAAGGACGGAGACTCTGGACCAGACTTTAGCCCACCTCGTGGACGTGCATGTTCCGGGCTCGGCAGCAGCGGGAACGGAACCAGCACTAGAACGGAAGGAACCCCGAGTAGAAAGAAGGGGGGGGGGACTGGAGGACTGCATCAAAAGCAGTCACGGCTGACAGGATCAGATGGGCAATAAACACCTTTGATAGGTACAAGAGCCCGGGGGTGGATGGGATCTTCCCAGCCCTCCTACAGGAGGGTGGGGAGGGGCTCATCCCACACCTGACCCCAAGCTTCAGGTCCTGCCTAGCACTCAGGTATGTACCACGCGCTTGGAGAGAGGTCAGGGTCGTGTTCATCCCCAAACCGGGGAAGAGCGAGTACGACCAAGCCAAGCCTTTCAGACCCATCAGCCTGACGTCCTTCCTGCTCAAAACGCTAGAGAGACTGGTAGATAGGTACATTAGGGAGGGCGCACTGGCAGTGAGGCGAGTTCATACCTCACAATACGCGTATCAAGCGGGCAGATCCGTGGAGACGGCGCTGCACTACATCGTCAGAGAGGTGGAGGGGGCTCTCCGGCGGAAGGAGCCCGCTTTATGCGTCTTCTTGGACGTCGAGGGTGCTTTTGATAACACATCGTTCGACGCCATCTGCGAGGCAATGAGGAGGTTCGGGATCGATGACACCATCATCGACTGGGTCCACTTCATGCTCAGCACAAGGACGGTAACGGCTGGCCTAATGGGGGAGACAGCCAGGGCTCGAGTCAACAGGGGTTGTCCACAGGGGGGGGGGGGGGGTGAGTTCCCCACTCCTGTGGATCCTAGTCATAGACGGGCTCTTGGCGGATCTAGCAGGGCTAGGCGTGACCGTGTCGGGGTATGCCGATGATGTCATGATTATGGCTAAAGGCGCACACCCCAGGGAACTGACATGGAGAGTTCAAAGAGCACTCACACACGTACAGGAATGGTGTACTTCGAAGTCGCTGCGGGTGAACCCAAGCAAGACGGAGATGATACTTTTCACGCGCAGGAGGAAATTCCGACCGAAACCACCTACGATATACGGCACGGAACTTAACTACTCAAGGGAGGTACGCTATCTAGGCATCACTCTCGATGTTAAATTCACGTGGAAGAGCCACATCCAACGGCAGGAACAAAAGGCTACCGCCACTTTCTGGGCTAGCCGTAGGTTGTTCGGACAAACATGGGGATTAACGGACAACACGACTGTGACCCCCTGTTTTTTTGACATTTCTTAAGAATTTTTTTTTGTGGAACAAAGAGAGACATTCGGAACATTTTTTTTTGTTTTGTTCGGTGTTTATTGAAGATACATAGAACAAATTTTTCAAATTTTTCACGCCCCATGGTGACGCTGGGGAAGCTCCCGCGTCAAGTACTGTTGCCTCTGCAGTGGTTCGCGGCACGCAGCAAAACTCTCTTCAAAGTCGATCTAAAAAAAATACCGAGTGTTTTCGTTAATAATATGATATTTTGAAGAGAAGTACATAGGGATTTGAAAAAATATTGATTTAAAATAAATAGGCACGCTTTTGAAATTAAAGGACGATTTTCGAGCAAAATTTCTCGTCGGAAATAGGCTATAACTTTTTTTATTATTGAGATATCGAAAAAATCCTATGTACTTCTTTAGATAATCTAGTTTTATTGATGCAGTCCAAATTTGAAGTCGATCGGATAAAAATTGCTCGAGTTCTGCTGCGTGCCGCACTCAAAAAAGTGGTTTTGAGAAAAACGCGTTCAGTTTTAGGTTTGTTAATTTATGCGATAAATTGCAAAAAAAAATTTTTACCTTTAATCAGCGATGCCGGCACCATATAGCTGGCCTTCAAGAAGCAAATCATGGTCCCTAGCATCTTTTCTCAAACTTGTAGAGGCTCTTCTTGCCTCTTTTGCAGCGTCTGTGAGCGAGCACTCCGCCAGCTCGATCCGCGCTGCGTCGGTTTCAACGCAAAAATTGAAACAATTAGGGCCTATCCCCAACGTCTCCAAAACTTTCATGAGGCTTCTCAGGCCATCATTGAATAATAATACCGCGATATCAGCTGTAATATCGACGATTTTTTTGTTCCCAGACTGACACTCGGGGGCTATTGCCCAAACTGATTTGTTGTAGCTTTCGTTGTTGTTTTGCGTGAAGCCACCCAAACAACGTTGCAGCAAAACGTCTCTGCTCAAATTTTCGAAGACTGGCGTAATTGCCTCCAATAATTCCTCAGGAAGAGGCGGCTTATGGCAATATTCACAAATATTACCGCTTGCGACCGCTCGCTGCCACGAACACCACGACTCGGCTCCCTCTGGGCAATCGTCATGTTGTGGCTCACTATCTGTGGATATTTTATGTTTGATAGTTGCCCAAATTGCCTTCCTCATTTTTTCAACATCATCGCTGTTCCTCCGAATAGCCAAGCCGTAATATGGGCTCAACTCGTCAATCAATTTTCCGGTGAGCTTTCCTCTGCCAGACAATCCTTTTTATTTTTTCACGATATCGCGAAGGCGCGTCCCCATCCGTTTTTGGATATGATCGATGCACTCTTTTTTTTTTATCTCGAAACCGTCGTATGGATCGCTATGCGATAATCCTGCCGACCCTGAGGCGCCCAGCTGCGCGGGACCCCGAGCGTCACGGAGCGCTCCACCGCCCCACACAATATTCAATATCTCCGAAAATAATTATTTTTTTGACCTGGGTCCAGCGGCATCTTAATCTTAAATGTATTTGAGATTTTTCTCAATGGTTTTCAAAAAATCGATTTTTTGAAGCCATCACAGTGGCGTTGTCCGTTAAAACCAGGGGTGCTCAAGTGGATCTACACGGCCATCCTGGTACCCCAGGTAACATATGCCTCAGTAGTGTGGTGGCCCGCACTCCAGCGGGCGACAAACGCGAGGACACTGGACAGGATATATAGGTTGGCGGGGCTGGGGGTCACGGGAGCTATGAGGACGACCCCAACCCTGGCTATGGGGGCCCTCCTCAACTTGGTGCCCCCAGGGATTAAAGCAGACGCATTGGCGGCGAAGGCGGCCCTGCGACTGTGGAAAAATGTCGACTGGAGGCAGGTACGCGATGGCCATGCGGTCCTTCAGCTACGTGGGGGGGACCTGGAAGAGGTTCACCTTCGCGGCGGGGACCAGGGCATAAGTAGCTACCACTTCCAGCACGATTATAGGATCGTCATACAGTGCAGGCGGGACTGGGTAAATGACGGCCGAGACCTACTCGCCCGAAGCGGGCACGTCTGGTATACGGACGGGTCCAAAACGGCATCGTGAGCAGGGGCAGGGGTGTGGTGTGGCGGGCCCAGGACGAGCATAAGCATGTCGCTTGGGCACACCACATCCGCACTACAGGCGGAGGTTTACGCCATATTATCCTGCGCTAGGTACATTCTAGGCAGAAAAAACAGAGGCCTCCGGATCTACATCTGCAGCGACAGCCGCGCTGCGCGGGCTGGTGCAGGGCTGCAGATCACTCCTGTCCCAACTAGTGAGGAACAACAGAGTGACGTTGCTCTGGGTGCCAGGTCACAGCGGCATCCGGGGATACGAGGAGGCTAACAGGTTGGTAAAGGAGGGATCCTTAAGGGTCAATCCCGATGCAGGCCATGAGCTCCCGGTGCCCGCCACATACATACGGGACGTCATGAGCCGGTGGGAAGAGAGGATGCATGGCGACCTGTGGTCGCGTACACCGGGTATGGCGCATACCAGGGCCCTCTTCGAAGGGCCCACGGAGCAGCTGGGATTGGAACTAGTCAATCTGGGAAGATCAAAGCTGAGGGTAGTCGTGGGTCTAGTGACGGGTCACTGGCACACGGGTAAACACCTCCAACAGCTGGGAGTCGGAGACGACTCACGGTGCCGTTGAAGTGGTGAGGAGGGAGAAACCCCTCTCCATCTCATCGCCCACTGCACAGGGCTCGAGGACCTTGGCAACGAAGTTCTCGGGATCAATAATGCGGGGGGGAAGAAAATAGAGGAATTGGGGGTGGGCAAGCTTCTTCTCTACGCGAGGAGGGCGGGCCTGACACAATAGCCTACAGGACACCCCAGGAGGGGCCCGGGCACAATGATCCAAAGGGATTGAGCGCCTGGGTTAAATCCGCAAGTACAATACAATACAATACTATACAATTGATTAACCTTAAATATAATTTTATTTAGATTGAAAAAAATATTAATTCCGATAATAATAAAAATGAGAAAAAGTGTATCTCAAAATGATAAGAAATTTATTTTCTATTTTTTATTCTAACCCCTAATCAATAATTGATTTAAATTGAATTTCTTATATTGAAATTTTGTTATGATTTCAATACTATCTCGAATAGTTTATTCTCGTTGAATTAATTTGTTAAATTTTATTTGAATAACTTTATTCAAAGAATTAAAAATTATTTTATTGAATAAATTTATTTGTTTTAATATAATTTATTTCACTGTTTTACTTATATTAATTTTGAGAATTAATTTTATATATTTTTCACAAGTCCTATATATTTTCACAAGTTCAAGACATTTCATTTTTCCAATTGATATTTCCCTCCCACTTTGATTTGGTTTAATAATTTTTCTTTGATTAAACAATACAAACTTTGCATTTGCGTATGTAATCCCCCAAAAGGCCCCTTTCGTTTAATACCTTTTATAGTTTTAATTGAAACAACTAGAGATATTATTTGTCTTTTAACTTGATAAATTCGATGAACAGCAAATATATTTGCAGGATATTTACTTTTAACTTTAATAAGAGAAACAGCTCTTTCATCAATAATAATTTTATGTTATGTTACTATTTTAACACAAACTATATTAATATTAGAATTTAGAGTTTCTATCATTCAATCTTATGTCTTTACTTATTAAGAACTTTATACACAAAGAAAACATATTATGTTAAAATCATTATTGTATAAAATTTCTCATAACCATCCTTTCCATATAGGCGTTTCCACTAATAGAGTTTGATCTTTAAAAAACGTACCTTCCTGTACGTCGTTTCAACGAAATGCTCTATTCCCGCTATTTTTATTTCAGTGTATGAAATATTAGCAGGTAACGGATTTGTCATTTTCCATGCCCTACCTAACCCCCTCGAGGACACCCGATTGATCCCGAGGACTCTCGAGCCGAGCTCGGGTTGGCCGGTCGCGCCGGCGAGAGCGGAAGCCGCTGACATACATCTGTGCTGCCGAAAATACCCGATCGAACCTCGGGGACCCCCGAATCAAGCGCAGTAGCGGCCGTGCGAGAGCGAGAGAGAGGAGGTACCAGCGATGCTCATACCTCTCGATTTCATCACGTCCGTGTGCCTCGCGTGTTGATAGGATTGGTGTGAATTTGTTTTTCAATTTTACAGCTAAGCGATTGGAGATAGAGAAAAAACCTCGTATATACCTAGGAGGTTAAATCTAACATTTTACAACTTTTGTTCGAAACTTTTTCGTGATTTCCTTTTGGTTCTCGAAATAATGCATATTTTTCGGTTTTTAACGTTTTTCTTCACCGTTAATAGTTCAAATTCCTAGAAATTCGGATTCCCCGGGTCGATTAACATAGGAATACGTGTTTTACTAAGCGGTCGCAAAAATTTTCGACTTTGGCCACGTTTGACTGGACTATATATAGTGAGTTGGTTTGTTCGGATTTGCTTGCGTTATAATTATAAATTTGGACGAAAATAAAGAATGCATTAATACTCTACGCGACGTTCATCATTTTTGTACCAAAATTTGAATCATTATCAATAGTGCCAGTTAACATTCATAAATTCGAACATTTTTACACCTAAACCACGTGGGTACATGTATCGTAAAAAGTAAAAAAATTAAAGAAAAAAACTCGCCCCGGCGAGAATTGAACCCGGATTCTCCGCGTTCTAGTATCGTAGGCTACGTAGTGAGCCACGCGGATCGTTGAAAATTAAATCACCGCCAGTGCTCTTGATTCGCTCGAATATTTCAGAGTCGATTTTCGGGCATAGTTCTGGTCATCTAGCCTAAATGCTTTGAAAAATTGTTATTCGGGGGTCGAGCTTTCAGTGCAATAATTGGCAAAAATTACGAAAATGCGAACTTCGTACCATCTCCATTCGAACTAATACAGATGACGGCCTTACGATATACCAGCCAGCCGAAATACCGCCAGAGCCATCTCGCAGCTTCACTCTGAAGCGCAAGTAACGGATTGCTCGATTCGCCATCCGGGCCGTTCTACATTTTGACGCTCCGCGATTTTAACCACCCGACTTTTTGGCCGTTCGCTTTAATGATTTTCTGCATTGTGAACCATCACCATTTTTATAATTCGGAGAATTGTCGTCCCGAATTATTTGGTGTTATGCATACAGGCCCATCGATATTATGTTTTTCGATATTTTATTAAATCTGATTTTTGTTTTTTGCTATATATCAACTTCCGAGATGTTCAAATTCGTAATTGTTATTTTCGACTTCACAGACTCCAGTGAGATAGACCCATCTATATTCGAACATTCGGCATTTTCGATTTCGATATTTTGGCCCATCTGCATATCCATCGTTCGACATTTTTCCCATCACCCGAGGATATTGGGAATAACCGAGAGAAGACTCCTCCTGCACATTCGCTAGTATGTAACAAAAGTTAGTCGTGTGTGAGATGACGTCCAAGAAGCAAACTATTGGAGGCGGACTTCCCGTGATAAATTTCGACGAGTTTGACCAAGACAGTGCGGGGAAGAAGACACCAAAACGTCATGGGAATTTATTGTCGGATAGCACAATACTATGAGCTGCTGAAACCGGGCGGAACTGTCAATGGGAATCGCTACCGACAACTAATCAATTTGAACCACGTTTTGCTCGAAAAACGGCCAGAATGGGATACGAGACACGAACGTGTGATATTGCAGCACGACAATGCTCCATGCCATCGCAGTTCCATCGTCCAGGAAACCATAAAAACACTGAAATAGGGTCTGTTACCGCACCCGCCGGATTCGCCAGACCTGGCCCCTGCAGACTATCACTTGTTCCGGTCGATGGCGCATGGCTCGGGTGGGCTACACTTGGCCAATTACGATGCAGTACAAAATGGGTTGGACAAATGATTTCAGTCCGAAGACGCGTCTTTTTATCGTCGCGGTATTTATGTATTGCGAGAGAGATTACAAAAATGTGTGAATAGCGAGGGACAATTTGTTCTCTCTCTCTCTCTCTCTCTCTCTCTCTCTCTCTCTCTCTCTCTCTCTCTCTCTCTCTCTCTCTCTCTCCCTCTCTCTCTCTCTCTCGCCGTGAGTACCCTTGCACGCTATCTCCTTCGGCTCCGTCTTCTATTTGAGCGTTCTCTGCCGATTCGTGCCTTCGGGCGTTCTTGTTGCAGGTGAAGCATTGCCCAAAAGTTGCTTTTTACCTGAATCATTTCAATATCACGACTCCGCAAGCTGCATCCTCAGTTATTCAGATGATCTGCAACGCTTCATAGAGAGGCTGTGACATAACCTCAACTGTCAAGGTTCCGCCAAAATCGAGCTGTCCTCTCGTCGCGGGATATTTCGGTGGTACATCGTGTAGATCGTCTACGCTCCATCGATTACTGGACATTAATTGATCGTTGATCTGTTTGACCTTTCGAAGGCATCTGCCCCCGTCTGTTTTATCGACTGCAAATCTCACTATCGGTCAGTAGCTACTTTAGTGTTTTTCTCGGTTCTCACCGGTCAGTAACTTATCGCCGATAGCATCTCTTACTGAGCGACACGCGTAATGGGCCGCACCTGCGCGAAATGTGGCAAGATCATTGCTGGGGCAACAACGACTGTATCACCTGCGGCCAGTTATTCCACCCAGGATATGCTCGTAGCTACCTGTTGACCTCCTCCGTCCGTGATTGCTGTCTCCTCAACCTTTCATCCCTACCTTCGCCACCGACAGCTAGCCTACAGACTGCATCCCGGAGCACTCTGAATATTATTCCCACCACCGCTACCGGTGATCGTGCCCTTTCCTTATCCCCTCTCCAGCCATGCCGCAAACCTCTGATAGCACTTTCGATAAACTGGTTGCCTTGCAGGAAAAAACTAATTCCACTATCGAAGCTTTTTGTCGCTCCCAGGAGCAAACAAACAATGAATTTCGTGCGAAGCTCGATCTGATCCCATCTATGGCCTCTACCCTCACCGAACTTGAAAAACGTGTCGCCGAGCTCGAAAACGCCACATCGCCCTAAAAGCTGAGGCTGCCGCACGGTGGCATGATCACACGCAGGAGGTCATCACTACTCCGCCGCTTACCACCGGTGAGGTAATAATCGCTGGAATGCCAATACGTAACACCGATAACCCCAAGGATTTGATCATGAGCGTCTTCGAGGCACTCGGTGCGTCTGAACTCCGCACCACATACTGGCAGTGGGGAAACTTCCCACAAAGTCGTCAGGGGCCGTAGGTGAATCGGTCACCAATCTCTATTGCTCGTTTATTGTCACGCTGACTTCAGGCACGGTCGCGGGCATCCTCTTCGACAAAAAGCGTGCAACACGTGATCTCAAATGGTCCATGGTCTTCGATGACTGCACCATCGCTACGCGAGATTTCAAGATTTTCGTCAACGAAATGCTTCCAGCAGAGAAGTACAAACTATTACGACGCGCTAAAGCCAAGGCCCCGGTTGTAGGTTGCAAGTAAGTGTGGACTATGCGCGGCCGTATCTATGCCGCGAAGGCGGATGGTCAACCGCGTTTCGAAGTATACTCTGAAAACGATCTGGTGGGGCCCGACTGACTCGCCGTACCTGTAGCCAAACCGCTGAATTGCTGTGCAGATAAGTCAGCCGTTTCCTTATCTCATTCCCCATTACGAATTGCACAGTTTAATTCATGCTCCGTACTGGCTCACATCGATCAGGTTCGGGTGTTTTTTCAGGAGAACTAGTATCACATTATATCAATAGCTGAGACCTGGTTACACTCCCACATCGATGACACTCTCATAAACATTGATGATTTTTTTGTTATTCGGAACGATAGAGAGGGCAAAGAAGGAGGTGGTGTCGCGCTTTTTATTCGTAAATCTCTCAAAGCTAAAGTCCTAGCCATGTCCCCGGGTAAATTCTCTAACTCTCCTGAATTCATTTTATTGCAAGTATCCCTAAATGGTGCTGATCCGTTATTATTCGCGTCCATCTATAGGAGACCGCATGGGCTTCTCCTTGATGACTTTATCGAAGCTTATTGTTGCTTCTCTCACGCCTACAAAAATATTATACTCGCAGGAGACTTGAACTGTAACCTAATGCGCGAGTGTCACGAGTCAAAATATTTAAAAGATTTTGTTTTTACGTCGGCGCTGAATCTTGTGGATTCGGGAGCGTCCTTTCACACCGACTCATCAAAATCGTGGCTCGACGTCATGGTGGTTGATGATCTCGATAAAGTTGCTGCGTATGGCAAATCAGACACTCCATTTATCAACATGGCATGACATGCTCGACATCGCACACTCCATCGAATTCAGCGAACCTGTCATCAGCCTCCTCCGACGCCGTTGTTTAGCAACCTTTAGCGCACGATCTTACGTTGAATCCGTATCTACCTTCCTCAGTGAGATCAACCCCTCCCTCACTGAATCTGCGACCGATATCGGAGTAAATAATCTTTCTTCTGCACTAGAGTCGGCCATTGACATCCATGCTCCTTGGAGGACATTCACGGCGTCTCGGCCGCCCGCTTCGTGGCTGACCGATCAACTTCGATCTCGCATCAAAATCAAAGACCGGCTTTACGGGGACTGGCGGAATTTCGACGAGCCAGAGACGAACTCACTCACGATATTAGGGTAGCCAAAAACGAATTCCTCAAGCTACGTTTCTCCCAAGTAACTGACCCCGCAGCCCTCTGGAATGAGCTAAGGAGGCTAGGCCTAATCAAATCGGCAATGACGTCGCCACCAACTTTTTCTCAGCTAAATCCTTACATGCTCACTACGCGTCGGTCTCCTCGTCTCCTGTTGTTCAGACTTGGGATGACGTTTCGCTGGCTCTCTCCAACATCCCTAGTCGCGCACCTAGCTTTTCGTTGGCTCAAATTGATAGCAACAACATTCGACGTCAAATAGAATCGCTCAAGTCGTCTTCCCTTGCTAGTGCTTCCGACGGGGTATCTGCTTTCAGTCTACGGAACGCCGCCTCTGCTGTAGTTGACCATCTTACTGCCTTTTTTAACGACTCGATCAGGCTGAGCTATTTTCCGTCTCGATGGAAACAAGCACTTATCCGGCCCTTATCTAAGATAAGGACTCCCAAGTCACCATCGGATACTCATCCGATCGTTAATTTGTCTGAGATATCCAAACTCTTTGAGCGCATTGTCAAGGATCAGATAGTCAACTTCGTGGAACTTCACAAGTTAATCGACTCTAGACAATCCGCGTACAGAGTTGGGTTCTCAACACAAACTGCCTTGATCAGGATTTGTGATGATGGACAGCGCGCCGCTGACTCGCGCATGCTAACCGTTCTAGTCATGTTCGATTTTAGCAAGGCGTTTGATACAATGCCTCACCTAAATTTCCTATGTAAACTGAAGATGTTGGGGTTTTCCGATTCAGCTCTCAACTGGATTCATTCTTACCTCACGGATCGGAAGCAGACGGTGGTTGATGAGCGAGGGGCTGCAACATCGTGGCTTCCCACTAACTTAGGCATCCCTCAGGGCTCTGTTCTAGGCCCCCTTCTCTTCTCACTTTTCGTCAATGACATCTCTGAGTGCCTGAGGTTTTCGAACCATATGGTTTTTGCTGATGACACTCGAGTCTATTGCAGCTGCTCGCCTAATGAGCTGAATCAGACCCTAGCGTCAATTGGTGAGGATGTCAAGGCTATCTCCGACTACTCCAAGAGGAATGGGTTATCACTAAGTTTACCGAAGTCCAAAGTCCTTGTTTTGGGCAGTAATGCTCGGCCGAGGGCTCTGGCACTGGATGAACTTCCTCCTATCCTTGTGGATCGCTCCCCATTGCCGTACGTTTTGGAGCACCGTAACCTAGGTCTGATAATTACGTCTTCTCTCTCCTGGAAGCGCCACGTGGCCATCTTATCTCGCGACGTTCATGGCATCCTCCACAAACTTAAATATCACCGAAACTCACTGCCTACGGACATCAGAGCTCAACTAATCAAAACACTCATTTTTCCGCGACGAGATTATTGTTCGACCGTTTTTTGCAATCTCCCCAATACACTAAACTCAAAACTTCAAAAGCTCATCGATTGCTGTATCCGCTTTATTTATAACTGACGAAGGGACGCGCACATCACGGTATTCAGGCACCGGCTTAAATGGCTTTCGGTGAAGAATAGACCCATGTATTTTCTTGGAATCCCGGTTTACAAAGTAGTAAATGGCGGGGTACCAGACTATATCCAAGACTTATTTCCTAGAGTCCGACCTGACGCTCGCACCTCGCAGAGACTACCTCCTTCCACGTTCGCCATCCCTTTTGCCAGGACCACTATCTATTTCAACTCAGTCGCCCTGTCAGCCAGTCGCTTTTGGCACAGCCTTCCGCCGAGTGTAACCAGCTCGCCTTCGCTTGAGGTATTCAAGCTCTAACTTTTCGATCACCCGCTGGGCGGTGACCTAGTGGGGGGAAGCGTCTGACTTTTAAACTCCGGATTTTGCGTTCTGCTTTTTATGCACGATTTTGTATGATTATGTATGTTTTTGCATTCTATGATATATGGTTTGCGCAATCTACGACTTTTGTTTGATTTAGTATGATTTCGCTTGTACGATGTATGATTTGCGTGTTTTTGCTTACGATACGATTGTTGCACGATGTTGGTATGATTTTGTATGATTTTGTACGGTTAGATTCTAGGACGTATGATTGCGCGATCTACGATTTTCGTACGATTTTGTATGATTTTGCTTTGCGCGATGTATGAGGAACGTGATTTTGCGTATACGAATGCACGGCTTCAGCTTCCGGCGTTTTTCTTTTTCTTTTGTTTTTCTTTTCTTTTCTTTTTCGTTCTTCAATGCGGCCCGTTATCCGGGCATAATCCGGAGTCTCTGTTCTGGTTATTTTTAGTTTTATTTTTATTTCTATTTCTTTATTTAATTCTTCCATTTTCTATTTCATATTTCCAATTTGGTTTTTATGTGTATTTTTTGCTCGGTTAGGTTTAATAACTCATTAAGTTAACACAATTGTAGTTATAGTTTTATTTTTACTATCGCTTCATCACGGTTCATCCACTGTATCTATCATCTCACATATCTCGCTATTTCTAATCATTTGCTACCATGCGTTTATCATAACACTCTGCATCTTCACTGTTAGCGAAATTTGCCCGGAAGTTTGTAACTAAGGCATAATAAATTCTATCAATATCTCTCTCTCTCTCTCTCTCTCTCTCTCTCTCTCTCTGTCTCTGTCTCTGTCTCCGTCTCTGTCTCTGTCTCTGTCTCTGTCTCTGCCTCTGTCTCTGCCTCTGTCTCTGCCTCTGTCTCTGTCTCTGTCTCTCTCTGTCTCTGTCTCTCTGTCTCTCTGTCTCTCTGTCTCTCTATCTCTCTGTCTCTCTGTCTCTCTGTCTCTCTGTCTCTCTGTCTCTCTCTCTCTCTCGCTCTCTCTCTCTCTCTCTCTCTCTCTCTCTCTCTCTCTCTCTCTCTCTCTCTCTCTCTCTCTGTCTCCCTGTCTCTCTGTCTCTCTGTCTCTCTGTCTCTCTGTCTCTCTCTCTCTCTCTCTCTCTCTCTCTCTCTCTCTCTGTCTCTCTGTCTCTCTGTCTCTCTGTCTCTCTGTCCCTCTGTCTCTCTGTCTCTCTGTCTCTCTGTCTCTCGGTCTCTCTGTCTCTCTGTCTCTCTGTCTCTCTGTCTCTCTGTCTCTCTGTCTCTCTGTCTCTCTCTCTGTGTGAGTACAGCCTGTCACATTGCTTATCGCTCCTCCTTTATCAGTGAATATTTTCTTCCGAATTTTGCCTCCGGGCGTTTTTGTTTTAGATACAAAGCACGCTCAATTTTGCTTTTCACCGGAGTTCTGAGTTTTTTCACCGCCTCAAAGCTTTTGTGCGTTTTCTCCCGGTGAAAAGTTTTCCAAACGCCATAACCTCACTTCTGCTGTGGTCTCCCCGCACGCCGCACGTCGTCGGACCGACCACCAAACGTGAGCCGCTGATTCCGCGCATGCGCCGACGCCTCCCCGCTTTTCGCTCTGCATGCTTCTGTCTCTCTCTTTCGCACCATCTGAGTGAGTTCAACTATATAGCTATAGCGACCGCGGTATCTAACGTCTCATTGGCTGACCACGCGACGGTTACTCGACTCACTGACCGTCCAGCGTGAAGTTGCCTGCTATCACCGACACGTTCTCATTGGTTGGCCATATGACGGTAATGTGACCCGCTGACCGTACAGTGTGAAGTTGTCAACCATCTCGACGCATCTTAGCATACTAGTCGGCGGTATATCAGCGAGACTTATTGAATCCTGCGGTCTAGCGTCGGGGTCTCGGCTCGGGTGATTGCGACAAATTGCGTTTGCAACTATTTTGTAATACAAGCTACGTTTTCCACCATGTCTACGCCACCGTCACCTACCGACTCTCGACCTGGCTCGCCTACTGGCTCGGAGGGCTCTGTCTCCTCTCGCGGATCCTCGCGTAAGAGGGATAGAGATGGCGATGACGGCAAGCTTAAGCCTCCATCTAAAAAAAGCATGCAGCCGCCTAAGACACGACAAACTCACGCACACACCCTGGATAACGTCATGGAGGGACTGGCGGCTATTAATCAGACTCTCGCAAGCTATAAAATCATCCTCGACGATATTCCTGGGATTCGCTCTACTGTCAACTCTGTCAGCGCCGACCTTGCGACTCAGAAGGCCACTACAGACAGGCTCACCAACGTTACCGACTCTCTGTCCGGGTTGACGCAACACCTTGCAAAGGAGAACCAGGAACTTAGGGACTCGCTGCATAAACTGGAAGCACGGGTCGAACAGCTCGCTCCATCTGCTGCGTCATCCTCCTCTAGCTCCATTTTCGCACAAGAGCTTTCCAGACTTGCGGCAGCCACCAACTCTACGGCAGCGCATGTTCAACGGGCGCTATCTCATCAGGGTACTCTTAAGGAGTTTACCGTTTCCGGCTTCAGTTTTGGCACCGTTGAGGAGTCCGTTCTCCTAAAACTTGCATCGGCAATCGCTGCCACATTGAAGGTAAACATCAAACCTGGCGACCTCGTCAGCGCAAGGCTACTCCGAAAAAAGCCCACCACTGTTACTACGCCTCCACGAGCTCCTGCCGGGGTCGAATTCACCAGGACCTCATTTGCGGTGGTGTGCAGCTGCCCTAGCCTGGCTCCGCGTCTCCTTTCGGCCAAGCGCAAACACGGGGTTTTGCGTTTCTCAATGCTGGACAGGGAGCTGCTTGCGGGCGTTGATTTCACTCCCCCTGCGGCTGACCTTGTCATCAACATCAACGAGCTTCTGCCGACCAAAGTTCTGCAAGTGCTAACTGCTGCTAAGAAGACTCTAAAGCCCGCTGGCTTCAAGCATGTCTGGTGCAGGAACCACACAGTTCTCGCTAAAAAAACTGATGATGGCATCACGCACACCGTGAATACTCCCGAAGACATTCCCAAGCTGCTGAGCCTTTACCGAGATCAAGAAAAGTAGCTCGTTCCGCCTGCTCACTCCGCTCCACCTACCGCTTCCGATTTCCGTTTCTGCTGCGTGAATGCCAACTCACTGCGCTCGCACCTCGACTCCATCAAGGGCTTTCTTGACGAATCCGCCTCATTCCATGTCATCGCCGTAACCGAAACCTGGCTTGCTCCCCCGATTCCCGACTCTCTTGTCGCCATATCGGGATACTCTATCATTCGGAACGATCGCAATGTACATGGAGGTGGGGTTGCTCTGTTCGTCCATAAGTCTCTCGCTGTTAAAGTCATCACCAGGTCATCGGGCACTGGCATCGGATCCATCGAGTTCATCATGTGCGAGCTCAGCAGTCTCGGCTCACCTCCGATCTTTGTCGCTGTGGTCTACCGCCCTCCTCACGTCCCTTTTACATTTCCGCAAGATTTCGGGCTGGAACTTGGAGGCGCCATGGATTGCTACAGTCACAAGGTCATCATGGGCGATTTCAACGCGGACCAACTCGGCGACAGTTTCGACGCACAATATATCAGAGGATTACTCGGCGAACTCTCGCTCAAGCTTGTCGAACATGGATTTACACACTGCTCTGGTGCTTCCGAGACGTGGCTCGACCTCTGCCTGGTCGATGAATCTGACGAGGTTGTTGCTTGGGGCAAGTCAGATTTTCCGCTTGGCGCCGGACACCACCTGATCCATGCAGCGATCAAGATCGCTCGAATAAAACCATCCAGCAAAACCATAGTCACTCGGAGGTTGGGAAAACTATCGGGCCCTGACGCCAGAGAGGCCTTTGCGGCCGTCGACTGGGACTCGCCTGCGACGCAGGAGTCTTCTGCGGATACGCTCCTTGACGTCTTCTACAAGCAGTTCTTTTCCACCCTGGACCGGGTCGCTCCTGTCACTACAGCAAGAGTCAACTCGGAGAGGCACGCCCCGTGGATGACGCAGGAACTCAGAGCTTCGATGCGACTTGTCCGGACCCACTATCGTCGCTTCCGCCGTATCAGGTCGGAGAGCAGCCTTGCTGCCTATCGCCGCACCCGCGACGCCCTTCGTCCCCAGCTCTCCGCGGCTCGAGTCGCCTATTATAAATCTCGTCTCTCTGGCTTATCTCCCGAGGCTACGTGGCGCGAGTTACGGAACCTCGGATTGTCTAAGGAGCGTAGCGTCGCACGGCTTGCTGTCCCGCCGGAGGAACTAAATGCTGCCTTCGCCAGTGTCTCAACGTCCGATCACAGGGCCTCTGACGATGACGGCAACCCCGATGTGGTGCTTCGACCAACGCTGGGTCGTCCTCTGCTGGAGTTCAGCAGGGTCTGCTCGACCGAAGTGGAGAGAGCTATGCTGATTTCCCGCTCCGATGCTCAGGGTGCGGACGGGCTTACGCGTCGCATGCTTGTTCCTGTCCTACCCTTGCTGCTCAACTTTTTCGTGACGTTGTTCGATAAAACGATCAGCGAATGCTGTTTCCCGCAGGCATGGAAGCGGGCGGTAATTGTACCGCTACCCAAGGTGACATCTCCGGCCAACGTCGGCGACTACCGGCCCATCTCGCTACTACCGACCCTTAGCAAAGCTCTGGAGCACCTAATTCATAATAGAATTTCTCAATACATCAAGCGGTACAACATCCTCGACCCCTTCCAGTGCGGTTTTCGCGGAGGTCACAGCACGGAGACAGCTCTACTTAAGCTGCTCAACGACGTCAGGATGGGCATGGACAGAAGGAAAGTGACGGTACTTATTCTCTTCGACTTTTCCAAGGCCTTCGACACAGTCTCACATGACCTTCTGCTCCGAAAGCTGCGAGACGTTGGCTTCTCTGGTGGAGTGATCGATTGGCTTCGCTCCTACCTCGTTGGCAGACTGCAGGCGGTCAAAACCGAGGATGGCACCCTCACGGGCTGGATCGGTACCAACACAGGCGTTCCGCAGGGCTCCGTCCTTGGTCCGCTCCTTTTTTCGCTCTTCGTCAATGACATAGGTTCTGCTATATGCTCCGCGAAGCGCTTACTGTATGCTGATGACCTACAGATATACTCCAGCTGCTCGCCTCTCGACCTACCGGACTGTATTCGGCAGCTTAACGGGGATATTGCTAGAATTAGCGGTTGGGCGTCGAGGAATCAGCTGAGGCTCAATCTACTCAAAACCAAGGCTATTATACTTGGCAACAACCGCCTTATCAACCAGATTGATATCTCTGAGCTACCACCGCTGGGGGATGGACAGATCAACGTACCCTTCGTCTCATCAGTACGGAACCTTGGTGTCGTCATTGACTCAAAACTCTCCTTCAAGCACCACATCGCAGGTGTAACGTCGAAGGTCAACAGCGTGTTATTTAAGCTGTGGCAGCTGCGGGACTACACGGACGAGGGTCTTCGCGTAACGCTGGTCTCCACACTGCTGCTGCCTCACATCAGTTACTGCTCGTCGGTCCTTCTCGGAGCTGGGGTAGTCAACGATCTTAAGCTACAACGCTTGATGAACAAGGGAATCCGGTTCATCTTCGGGCTTCCTCGTGACGTCTCTATCTCCCCGTTTAGACGTGAGCTCGGCTGGCTCTCAATTGGTGAGAATCGTGACTTCAGCGTTGCTTGCACAATTTTTAAAGCTTTGCGTGGGAGCGCTGCTCCCATTCTCCGTGAGCTGCTGCTCATCCACCAACCTGCTCGCCCGACAAGGTACCCTCGCTTCCTGGTGGTTCCATCTCACCGTACCGAGGCGTATAGACATGCGTTCGCCGTATCAGGGCCGTGTATTTGGAATTCGCTCCCTGCTTTCATCCGCGAGTCAGAATCTTTGGCCCTTTTCAAGTCAAACCTCAGGCGGTGGTACCTGCAGGTCCCACCTTAGGTCTGTAGGTTCCTCGTCTCACTGTCTCTCGCGGGGTGTGCAGGCACCACTACCGTACTTTTTCTTTCCTCACCGTATCTCTTTTATCGCTTTATTCTCTGTACTTTCATCTTGTATATTTTATCTTTATCCTTATCTTTTACTATAATATACGAGAGAGCGCACTCTCGACTTACATTTAAGCTAATCTCGCATGCGACTCGTACGCTACCATGCAACTTAGTCTTAAGTCTACTTATATCACAAGTTGTTTACATCACATCTCGCTTTCGCTTGCTTTGCGTTCTGATTCTTCACGCTTATGTACTGATGCTGTAAACAATTGCTTGTCTTGATAGCTCGCTATCTTTTTGTTCAACTATGAATAATAAAAATTACTATCTATCTATCTATCTATCTATCTCTCTGTCTCTCTGTCTCTGGCTCCGCTCCTCTCTCTCTCTCTCCGTAAGTCAGACCTGTCACGCTCTTCCTTCGCTCCGTGCTTCTGGAATTTTTCGCTGCCGCTCTTTGCCCACGGGCGCTTTCGTTGCAGGCCTGAGCACGCTGGTTTCTTGCTTCTCATCTGGGTGACCGGTGTTCTTCGTTGCACCGCGAGAGTTTTTGCATTTTCCTGAAGAAAACGGGCTGTCTTTCCTAACCTCACATACTGCCGCGGCCCCGCCTGCACCCCGCACGTCGCTTGACCGCCAACCGATTCCCACCTACGCGCATGCGCCACACTCTACAGCTGCTTGCCGCTCCCCCGGCTTTCTTCTGCTTTCTCGTGAGTACTACTGCTCTGACTTGCGGTACAACGGAATCCTCGTTCTCATTGGCCAGTCATCCCACTGTCACACTTGGGCGAGGGGCGAAATTCACCTTCCTTGCCGTCCAACCAGAAGTCACGCACCGATCGCTCTGAAGTTGCGCACCGCTCGTACCGTGGTTGCGCGCGTCTGAAGTTGCGCGCTGCTGCTGCCGAGGTAGCGTGCCGATCGACCTGAAGTCGCGCACCGATCGTCAACGAATCCCAAATTATTATGGATCCGGGCCACGACAAGGAGCTGGCGCTACCTCCCCTCACCGACTCGATCGGTACCACGGAAAATTTGTCTCCCGCCACCGGGCCATCTCGCTCAGCGTCTCCTGCCGACTCCGAAGGATCTACCTCTTCTCGCAGCTCTCGCAAGCGAGATAGGCAAGATGACGATGCTCATACCCAGCTGATCAAAAAACCGGCACCTCGTAAACCAACCCTTGCCTCCATTGCTGACGGCATTGCTGCAATGACTATGACTTTGGCGGGCCACGGTGAGATGCTTAGAGTGCTCCCCGATATGCAAACGACGCTGGAAACGGTTAGTGCTGACGTTTCCTCTCTTAAAACCACCACCGTTAAACAGACGAGCACAACTAATGCACTGACCGCGGAGCCCACCCGACTCACCGAGGAAAACATTGAACTAAAAGCTGCTCTTGGTAAACTCGAAGCTCGCGTGGAGCAGATCGCAGGAGCCGGCCCTTCCGATGCCTCCAACGATCACACCCTATCAAGGCTCACCGCCGCTCTCAACGCCAGCGCGCTACACCTCCAGAGGTCACTCTCGCAACAACGCACCAGTAATGAAATTACCATCTCTGGATTCACCTTTTCGGACACCGCTGAGCCCGTACTCCTCGGAATCGTCACGGCGATTGCAGCCGCACTCCAAGTCCTGATTAATATTGGCGATATCACAGGTGACCGTCTCCTCAGGAAAAAACCATCAGGGCAGAGTGCGGAGGCCACACCTACCAACATAGCCGTACCTCGGCCCACCAAAACTACTTTCGTCGCCGTGCTGTCCAGTTCCACTGTACTCAAACGATTCTTAGCTCGTAAGCGGCAGCATGGGGAGCTGAAATTCTCGAGCCTCGACAAGACCGTGCTTGCCAACATCGAAGTGCCCGCTCAGCCAAACGACTTCACCATCCACGTAAGCGAGCTCCTGCCATCGCACGCCTTCAAGCTGCTTGCCAGCGCCAAGCCGCAGCTCAAGGGCGCCGGCTTCAAGCACGTCTGGAGTAGGGGCGGCACTGTGCTGGCTAAGAAGGACAACGACGGCATCATCCACACGATAAACTCCTTGGAGGATATATCCAAGCTTATCAGCCTGTACCCTACTCGCCAACTATAGCGCCAAAGCCTCACGCGCCCACCGATCGCCACCACTGGCTCTCTCCGTTTCGCCTGCCTCAACGCAAACTCGTTACGCTCGCATCTGAACGTCCTGAAGTGCCACCTTGACGAGCGCCCTATTTACCATGTCATCGCCGTCACGGAGACTTGGTTGGCGGACTCCATCCCGGATTCCACCATCGACCTCTTGGGCTATACCGTCTTCAGAGCCGACCGTAACTCACACGGCGGCGGCGTGGCTCTATATGTCCACGAGAGCACTTCCGCGACTCTTATCTCTCGCTCGGCGAGCACTGGCGCTCCGGGTTATATCGACTACCTTATGTGTTCGCTGCAAATTAAGGGATCTCCGCCAATTTTCGCTGCTGCCGTCTATCGACCACCGCACGTTCCCTTCACGACACCCATCGACTATGGGCATGAGCTCTCCCTTGGCATGGACGGGTTCTGCCACAAGGTCATCATGGGTGATTTCAACTCCGATCAACTGAGTAACAGCTACGATGCTCAGTACGTCAGGTCGTTGCTTGGCAACTACTCGCTCCAGTTGGTCAACCATGGTGCCACGCACTTCTCTGGCAACTCCGCAACTTGGCTTGACCTCTGTATGGTCGACGCGCTGGACGAAATCATCTCCAAGGGACTGTCGGACGTTCCGCTGGGAGCTGGTCACCATCTCTGTTACGGGGAGATCGCTATTCCCCGCACGCTTCCTACCCCCAAGACAATCTTAACCAGGCGACTCGCTAACTTGACCCGCGACGAGTCTCTCCTTCAGTTTGGCGAAATTGACTGGAACTCACTCGCTGCTCAGCCCACAATCGACGCTTCCTTGTTCGATTTTGAGGGACGTTTTTTCGAGATCTTAGATCGGGTCGCACCTATCAACAGTGTTGAGGTAAATTCAATCCAGTATGTCCCATGGCTTACCTCTGAACTTAAATACCAGCAGCGTAAAGTGCGCATAATCTACCGCCAATATCGACGCAACAAGCGGAGCCGAGACTTTAACGCATATCGCCGGGCGCGTGACGAGCTTCGCCCGATGCTCAACACTGCGAGGATCAGCTACTACCAGGCGTGACTGCAGGGATTGACCCAGGATGCCATGTGGCGGGAGCTGCGCACCCTTGGCCTGACCAAACATCGGCAATCTCCTCCACTTACTGTGGAGCCTGAAGTCCTGAATCAGTCGTTCGCCTCAGTATCCACCGTCACCAGCGCCAGGCTTGAGGACTGTACCGTAGACTGTGCGTGCGGCTGTCTCATCGGTGGCTCTCCCACTCGTCCGGAGCTCGTCTTTGAGAGCGTCAATCCCGACTAGATGGACAAAGCCTTCCGTTCTGCTCGATCAAACGCCCGAGGCGCTGATGGCCTGTCGCCGGCCATGCTGCTACCTGTCCTCTCATTTCTACTGGGCTTCTTTGCATCACTTTTTAATCGCTCTATCAGAGAAGGCGTGTTCCTGGAAAGCTGGAAAAGAGCGGTGATAGTACCGATCGCAAAGGTGACTACACCCACAACTGCCAGTGACTATCGTCCGATCTCGCTCCTGGCCGCGGTCAGCAAAGTGTACGAAAAGCTGCTACACACCCAAATCATGGACTACGTCACACGCCACTCTATCCTCGATCCATTTCAGTGTGGTTTCCGCCCGGGGTACGGCACAGACACCGCCATGCTGAAACTGCTGAACGATGTCAGGTGCGGAATGGATAGACGGCTGGTGACGGTACTCGTTAAGACGAGTCGACTTCTCGAAGGCCTTCGACACGGTCTCGCATGCCCTTCTCCTGTGCAAACTTCGTCGCATTGGCTTCTCGAACAGTGCCCTGGCGTGGGTTGCCTCTTATCTAACCGGGCGGAAGCAGGCGATCAAACGTGCGGACGGATCCTTCACTCCCTGGCTTAGCACTAACGCTGGTGTAGCTCAGGGCTCTGTGCTTGGCCCTCTATTGTTCTCGCTCTTCGCAAACGATATTGGATCAGCCATTCGTGAGGGAAAACGCCTTCTCTATGCCGACGATCTGCAAATCTATGCCAGTTGCTCTCTCGAAGACTTGCCTGCATGCATGCGTCGGAGCAATGAGGATATCGCTGGAATCGGGGCCTGGGCGGAGACGAATCACCTGCAGCTGAATCTGCTTAAGACTAAAGCAATCATCCTGGGCAACAAGCGCTTCATCAATCGCATCAATCTGGCGGAGCTCCCCCTACTCGGCTATGAGTTGATCACGATCCCACTGGTCTCCTCGGTGAGAAATCTTGGGGTCCTTATCGACTCGAAATTGACCTTCCACGACCACATTGCTAGTATCTCTTCGAGAGTCAACGGCGTCCTCTACAGACTCCAACAGTTCCGCGATGTTACCGACATAAACCTCCGCAAGACTATCATATCTGCGCTCCTGTTGCCTCACCTTAACTATTGCTCGACGGCTCTCCTTGGAGTAGGGTGTTGCAACAACCTTAAACTGCAGCGGCTAGTCAATAGGGACATCCGTTTCATTTACTGCCTGCCACGCGACTCATCGATCAGCCCGTGGAGACGCACCCTTGGCTGGCTCTCAGTCGAAGACAGCAGACGATTCTCCTTCGCATGCGCAGTTTACAAGGCAATACACGAGGGTGGACCCGCGAGCCACAAAGACCTGCTAATGGCGCATCATCCCTCTCGCGTCCTCAGAAGTGTAACCAACCTGCGTCTGGTGGTGCCTAGCCACCGCACGGTAGCGTACCGCTACTCCTGTGCGGTGACGGGGCCGTACATCTGGAACTGTCTACCGCGGGCAACCACCGAGTCACCCACCCTTGCCGCCTTCAAGACGTCTATCGCTGTCTGACAATTGTTACCCCTGGCTACACAGCTCTGCACGCCCGCCGGGCATCAAGACCCCCACTCGGAGTGGGCCCCACTCATTGAGAGAGCCTCTCTAAACTCTACTTAAACCTACGCTCACCTACTTATAGCCTTTACTCTAAATTACTATTACTTTACATTTCTACTCCAACGTACATTTCTATCACTATTATCATGTAAGCTATACTTAGCAGTCTCGGCTACAACATTTTTGTTCAACACTGGGCAATAAACTTCTCATTCATTCACTCATTCATTCTCTCTGTCTCTCTGTCTCTCCGTCTCTCTGTCTCTCTGTCTCTCTGTCTCTCTGTCTCTCTGTCTCTCTGTCTCTCTGTCTCTCTGTCTCTCTGTCTCTCTGTACCTCTGTCTCTCTGTCTCTCTGTCTCTCTGTCTCTCTGTCTCCCTGTCTCTCTGTCTCTCTGTCTCTCTGTCTCTCTGTCTCTCTGTCTCTCTGTCTCTCTGTCTCTCTGTCTCTCTGTCTCTCTCTCTCTGTCTCTCTGTCTCTCTGTCTCTCTGTCTCTCTGTCTCTCTGTCCCTCTCTCTGTCTCTCTGTCTCTCTGTATCTCTGTATCTCTGTCTCTCTGTCTCTCTGTCTCTCTGTCTCTCTGTCTCTCTGTCTCTCTGTCTCTCTGTCTCTCTGTCTCTCTGTCTCTCTGTCTCTCTGTCTCTCTGTCTCTCTGTCTCTCTGTCTCTCTGTCTCTCTGTCTCTCTGTCTCTCTGTCTCTCTGTCTCTCTGTCTCTCTGTCTCTCTGTCTCTCTGTCTCTCTGTCTCTCTGTCTCTCTGTCTCTCTGTCTCTCTGTCTCTCTGTCTCTCTGTCTCTCTGTCTCTCTGTCTCTCTGTCTCTCTGTTTTAATATGTTTATTTTAATATAGATGTCTCAGCGGACTCATATTATAAAAAGAAATTACTATCGGGCATGTCGAGCCTTGGACTGAAACAATATGTAAATAAACCAACTAGGATAACACAGGATAGCTGTACAACCATAGATCTATTATTTTCAAATAATAACGTGCACATGCAGGTGGTATATGAACCAAAAATAACGGATCATGCATGGGTCAAAGTTGCGTTAGGGAAAAGTGTGGAAAATAATTATAGAGAATATAGAGCTAGGAATTATAGTAAAATTGAGAAGGATAAATTCCTGAGAGTATTAACACAAGTGATAACTCAGCGGCAAGGTATGGATGCGAACCAAAGAGCGGATATGTTTGTTGAAAATATGGTGAGTGTACTGGATAAATTTGCACCGGAAAAAGCCTTAAAAATTCCAATCGTATGGGAAGGCAAAAAATGGTTCTCAGATGACGTAAGAATAGCAGTGGATAGGAGAGACAAGTCATACAGAGAAGCAGTAGCCCATGGAACAGGGATTCACTGGCAACAATTTAAAGTGGAAAGAAACGCGGTGGTTAGCCTGATTAGGAAAAATAAAAAGGCATACTTCGAAAACACGATCGACGCAAACCAAAGAAACCCGACAAAATTGTGGAAAGCGTTAAAAGAAATAATAAAAGGAGAGCCAATAAGCAGGACAGAGGTAGGGAAAATAGATTTTGAATCATCAAGTGAAAATGCGGCAGGTAACATAGCTGATAAATTTAATGAATACTATGTAAAAAGTATAGAGAATATAGTAAATTCAATAAATACGGATGCGACTGGCACTCCTGATAGAAAAAGAACATTACTAGTAGGGAGTGGAATGGAAAATGATGAAATAATGGTCAATTTTGAGGATGTTAAATTAGACGACTTAGAGAAGGTGGTAATGAAATTGCCGAAAAAGAAGGGAACAAATGAGGGAATAACGAGTGAAATATTAAAAATGGCGTATAGTGCAATAAAAATAGAACTAGTAAATGTAATAAATGGCTGCCTAAGGGCGGGCTGCTGCCCAGAGAGGTGGAAAACATCCACCATTATACCGATCCCAAAGATTACGAAACCCAAAAAAGTGAGCCAGTTTAGGCCAATAAATGTGTTACCAATATATGAAAAAGTACTTGAAATAGTAGTAAAAAATTAGATCGAAAAGCACTTGGAACAACATGGCATTATAACAGAACACCAGTCAGGTTTTAGGGGTCAGTATTCATGTGAAACAGCAATTCAAACCGTCATAGATGAGTGGAAAATCGATATCAGTGAGGGGAAAATGGTAGGGGTGATTTTTATGGACTTAAAACGAGCTTTCGAAACAGTGGACAGAGAACTATTAATAGATAAATTATATCAATATGGGTTAAGAGGGAAAGTCTTAGACTGGCTACGATCGTATTTGAGCAACAGAACTCAAAAGGTGAGGGTCAACAATGAATGGTCGAAAATTGTTAACACGGATTATGGGGTACCTCAGGGGTCTGTCCTGGGGCCATTACTGTTTATTTTATATATAAATGATATTGTTAAAGTATGCCCGAGAGAATGCACAATAAAGATGTTTGCGGACGATACACTTATCTATGTGACTGGGGAAAGTAGCGGTGAGTTGGAGGTAAAGATGAAGGAGTCGCTAAATACAGTGGAAAAATGGATGAATAAAAATAAACTAAAAATGAATGCTGAAAAAACGAAATATATGATTGTTAGAAGCATAAGGAAAAATGTAAGAGGGAACATAGTCTTGAAAAGTATGGACGGATCGGAGCTGGAAAAAGTGGAAAAAATAAAATATCTTGGTGTAATTATTGATGAAAAGATACGTTTTAAAGACCAATGCGAGTACATGCAAAAAAAAATTGGGAAAAAGACGAGTTTTTTAAATAGAGTTGGTCAGTATATATCAGTATACGCAAGGTGTGTTATCTATAAAGCTATAATTTCACCACATTTTGAGTATTGCGCAACATTGCTAGTGGGCATGGGTGAGACGGATTTGAATCGACTTCAGATAGTGCAAAACCGTGCGATGCGGGTCGTATTGCAATGTAGCAGGTATACGAAGGTAAATGACATGCTGCAAGCGCTACAGTTTCTGTCTGTTAGACAGAGAATGTATTACAACGTGTGTGTATTTATTTTCAAAGCAGTAAGAAGTCTACTACCTAAAGAGGTGAAGAACCGACTGGAAGTAGTAGGAAGCAGGAGCGGTACAGTAACGAGACAAGCAGGAGATATTGAAATACGTTTTAGGCGAACACGAAGTGCACAGAAAAGCATGTTCTATGAAGGAGTCAAAATGTATAACGCACTACCAATCGCAGCGAAAAGTTGTGAAAAGCTCGTAAACTTTAAGCGAATGTTAAAGGAATTTATTGTATCCACAGTACCCATATAAGCAAACATGTGTTAGAAATAACCTACTTGCGTTAGTTGTATATTACTGTATGTATAGAAATGTTTATTGTATATTAATGAATACTGTATATTGTTTATTTTATTGCACTCTGTGTTGTAATGGTATGTGAATAGCTGAGAAAGCTAAATAAATCTCTCTCTCTCTGTCTCTCTGTCTCTCTGTCTCTCTGTCTCTCTGTCTCTCTGTCTCTCTGTCTCTCTGTCTCTCTGTCTCTCTGTTTCTCTGTCTCTCTGTCTCTCTGTCTCTCTGTCTCTCTGTCTCTCTGTCTCTCTGTCTCTCTGTCTCTCTGTCTCTCTGTCTCTCTGTCTCTCTGTCTCTCTGTCTCTCTGTCTCTCTGTCTCTCTGTCTCTCTGTCTCTCTGTCTCTCTGTCTCTCTGTCTCTCTGTCTCTCTGTCTCTCTCTGTCTCTCTGTCTCTCTGTCTCTCTGTCTCTCTCTGTCTCTCTGTCTCTCTGTCTCTCTGTCTCTCTGTCTCTCTGTCTCTCTGTCTCTCTGTCTCTCTGTCTCTCTGTCTCTCTGTCTCTCTCTGTCTCTCTCTGTCTCTCTGTCTCTCTGTCTCTCTCTGTCTCTCTGTCTCTCTGTCTCTCTCTGTCTCTCTGTCTCTCTGTCTCTCTGTCTCTCTCTGTCTCTCTCTGTCTCTCTCTGTGTCTCTCTCTGTGTCTCTCTCTGTGTCTCTCTCTGTGTCTCTCTCTGTGTCTCTCTCTGTGTCTCTCTCTGTGTCTCTCTCTGTGTCTCTCTCTGTGTCTCTCTCTGTGTCTCTCTCTGTGTCTCTCTCTGTGTCTCTCTCTGTGTCTCTCTCTGTGTCTCTCTCTGTGTCTCTCTCTGTGTCTCTCTCTGTGTCTCTCTCTGTGTCTCTCTCTGTGTCTCTCTCTGTGTCTCTCTCTGTGTCTCTCTCTGTGTCTCTCTCTGTGTCTCTCTCTGTGTCTCTCTCTGTGTCTCTCTCTGTGTCTCTCTCTGTGTCTCTCTCTGTGTCTCTCTCTGTGTCTCTCTCTGTGTCTCTCTCTGTGTCTCTCTCTGTGTCTCTCTCTGTGTCTCTCTCTGTGTCTCTCTCTGTGTCTCTCTCTGTGTCTCTCTCTGTGTCTCTCTCTGTGTCTCTCTCTGTGTCTCTCTCTGTGTCTCTCTCTGTGTCTCTCTCTGTGTCTCTCTCTGTGTCTCTCTCTGTGTCTCTCTCTGTGTCTCTCTCTGTGTCTCTCTCTGTGTCTCTCTCTGTGTCTCTCTCTGTGTCTCTCTCTGTGTCTCTCTCTGTGTCTCTCTCTGTGTCTCTCTCTGTGTCTCTCTCTGTGTCTCTCTCTGTGTCTCTCTCTGTGTCTCTCTCTGTGTCTCTCTCTGTGTCTCTCTCTGTGTCTCTCTCTGTGTCTCTCTCTGTGTCTCTCTCTGTGTCTCTCTCTGTGTCTCTCTCTGTGTCTCTCTCTGTGTCTCTCTCTGTGTCTCTCTCTGTGTCTCTCTCTGTGTCTCTCTCTGTGTCTCTCTCTGTGTCTCTCTCTGTGTCTCTCTCTGTGTCTCTCTCTGTGTCTCTCTCTGTGTCTCTCTCTGTGTCTCTCTCTGTGTCTCTCTCTGTGTCTCTCTCTGTGTCTCTCTCTGTGTCTCTCTCTGTGTCTCTCTCTGTGTCTCTCTCTGTGTCTCTCTCTGTGTCTCTCTCTGTGTCTCTCTCTGTGTCTCTCTCTGTGTCTCTCTCTGTGTCTCTCTCTGTGTCTCTCTCTGTGTCTCTCTCTGTGTCTCTCTCTGTGTCTCTCTCTGTGTCTCTCTCTGTGTCTCTCTCTGTGTCTCTCTCTGTGTCTCTCTCTGTGTCTCTCTCTGTGTCTCTCTCTGTGTCTCTCTCTGTGTCTCTCTCTGTGTCTCTCTCTGTGTCTCTCTCTGTGTCTCTCTCTGTGTCTCTCTCTGTGTCTCTCTCTGTGTCTCTCTCTGTGTCTCTCTCTGTGTCTCTCTCTGTGTCTCTCTCTGTGTCTCTCTCTGTGTCTCTCTCTGTGTCTCTCTCTGTGTCTCTCTCTGTGTCTCTCTCTGTGTCTCTCTCTGTGTCTCTCTCTGTGTCTCTCTCTGTGTCTCTCTCTGTGTCTCTCTCT